>CM046799.1:28739139-28806639 GCA_025617405.1 Perca schrenkii
CGATTCGATTATCCTGTAAACGATTTGAATCAATTAGATATCCTGATGCATCGCGATGCGTCACCGCCTCAACATTATTGTATATTGCTACACGTGGTTCATCAACAGATTTAAGCAGTCAGATGAATAGGAACTCCTTGTTTTATCGCACCTGCTCTTAAAAAAAGACATTTTCTGAATGTAGCGGAGTCTGAACACAGCAGACAACAGACAAAGATGACGAAAAAAGCGGCAAACTGGAAAATCAACAAGTACCATCAGTAGGCAATAATCGATTATAGTCTGTCACTACATCGATGCAGAGTCGTCCAGGTGCGCATCGCGATGCAATGATTGATTTCAACGCCCCTACAGACTACGCAATATTTTTTTGTTTTGAGATGGTCCTACTTTTCCTTCTCTTTCTGTGCTGAATATTTTCTCGTCTTTCCCGTTTCACTCTCTCACCTGCCCTCCCTCTTCTCCTCCCTCCTCCCGGAGGTTCAGCGAGAAGCTCCAGGTGACATGATGTAACCCTGCATGAAATAATTTTTCATTTAGCATCTTTTTAGGACATTAGGGCCTACCTGTCAATTAAACAATATAGATAAAAAAGGCTTTCAGCCAAATGTGTCTGCATAAAACCTTCACTCTCCACTCAGTCAGAGAACAATGTTCAAACCATGAAGCATTGTTTAAATTTCTCTTTCCTTCAGTTTTATTTCCTTTCATGAGTTTGAGATGATGTTGCATTTAAAACATGTTCACAATATACTTTTCTTTCTCTTCTTGCGCTCAATATTTTTCTCTTGTCTTCCCGTTGACTCCCTCTTCTCTTCTCCTCCCTCCTCCCGTAGGTTCAAAGAGAGGCTCAGGGCGACGGTGCGCCTCCTCGCCCCCCAGTGTGACATCACCTTCCTCGACACGGAGGAAGCCAGTGGGAAGGGCGCTGCCATGGTGGCGGCCGTGGTTCAGCGGCTGGCTCGCCAGTGAATTCCTGACTCAACTCCAACATAACTAATCACATAACTAATAGCATAATAAGTTAAGTCATAGAATAAAAGTTATGTTTAAAACATGAATGTATAAGAAGCTAGAGCTAAAAGATATACCACCCAGACTACCTCTACTCATAAATAAAATAAAAAAATGTACTGTTACAAACTCAACTTGCATGGCGTTTAAACATTAAAGGTTCCCTGTGGAGTTTTAGACCTCTACGGTGCTGTTTTTCAAAAAGTCAACATTTGGGCAACATTCATTGGTTGAAAGTGTCATTGGTCATTTTCACATAGCCTTCATACCTAAACTATACTGAACAAATCTAAACTATACTTGGATTTTTACATTTACAATTATTTTTGAATAAATGTAATGAAGTACTTTGATTTCTTTGGTATTTAATTTACTGGATTACAAATATTTTAATAAATAGCTATTTTCTGGGAGATGTATTATACTCTGTGATTGAAATTTATTAATTCCATATCGCCTCCCCCAAACCTGCCACACATTAGAAGAAGTGACATGAGCCTCATTTATATATATTTCATGCATTTAAAGGTCCGATGTGTAGGAATTTCTCCCATCTAGCGTTGAGATCATATATATCGCAATCAACTCTCTCGCACCACGCAGTTCAAAGTAGGTATTACAGCTACGGTAGCCTTCACGCTTCAAAAAGCCAGTCTCTTGCTCTTTTCAATATTCTTTTTCTTTTTCTTGGCGAAGAAGAAGAAGACTCCTGTTCCTGAAATTTGGATTTTGAATACGTGTGGTCCTCCATGTTTCCTTCTTCAAACTTGCCGGGGCCGTGAAGCTACGATACCCGTTAGCAGCACCTGTGAGTTTATCATGTGACAACGAAATACGCGAAAGGTGGCGCACTATGGTCCGTGTAACGCTTATCAGTTCAATTTTCTAAGCACAAACGGACATTTGGAAAAACAGAAAAATGGGTTCACATATCAAATTCAAATTTTTTTCCGCCTTGACAAATTAAAAAATTGGATCTTTAACCTGTTTTTCCAATTTTTTTGTTTTTTATTTCAGAGGATGAGAAATTTAGAAAACTACAAAATTGGGTCTGGGCTCCCAATTATTCACTACTGCCATGGTATTCTCTCCCTCTTCTAACCCTTACTCGAACCACCTATGGCGCCATTTTTTATGCTACTCACTCAAAAGCACTCAACCGTTAGCATTCCATGAAGTGTTTAAATAATATATTTATCCATTGTTTATTTCTAAAGAAACACAACTCACGTTATGGCTCCATAGCAGACGTTTCTGTAAAAATAGGCTAACGATTGGGTCATAACCACGTGACTTACTGTCGCACAGTAGAGGAATTACCGTATAGTACAGGAGAAGCTCGCAGGCCGTTTGGACTTACATTAGCTGTTTAAGTTTAATTACCAATGTTAACTAGCATTTCAATAATTAGCCTGTGCCCATGAAGTTCAGTTGAAAACCCCAAAACAGCTAAAACTATATCACTGCTTTAGAAATGTATTAACCCAAAAACAGCTAAAATTATGTCACTGTTTTAGAAATGTATTAAAACAGCTGAAACTATATCGCTGCTTTAGAGATGTATTAAAACAGCTGAAACTATATCGCTGCTTTAGAAATGTATTAACCCAAAAACAGCTAAAATGATATCACTGCTTTAGAAATGTATTAACCCAAAAACAGCTGAAACTATATCACTGCTTTAGAAATGTATTAACCCAAAAACAGCTGAAACTATATCGCTGCTTTAGAAATGTAATCATGCTAAAAGTTATGTTACTGATATTGCTATAAACATGCTTTAGAGAAATGTTAGTGTGAATTGTTTTATGACTGTCTGCTAGAGTATCAGGCTATTGCTGCAAAGAAGAGAGTTCATGTATGTGAAACATATGCACTCGTAGATCATCCTGTCTTGTACCTGCATTTGTCTGGAGAGGGGAGTTGGGCAGTCACAGTCACAGTCTAAATGTATCATCGCTTGCACAGTGCATAGGGCCATGTTCACATTGACGTGGTCCTGAACTGAGCTGTTGGATTGAGTAATGCATAGATACATGGTCACATGTTAAATTTCCTTTACTGTCTTCCCACTCGTATCTGCATTAAGATTGTATTAGCATTTTGTGCTTGGGAGCATTTTGAGGTTTTTTTTTTTACATTGAGCCTATTCTGTCAGGGACTTAGTGCATTTTTCATTTTCTTTCTATTTAGCTTATTTGCTTCTTTTTTTAACTTTTTGCTTCAAATAAAATAAAAATACCTGAGTTCGTGTTGAACAAGGGAACCAAAAAACCTCGTAAATCTTTTGTGCCTTTTTGGAAGACTTTTTCCTTTTTCTGTCTTTCCTCCACCCCGGCTGTACGGGCGGGGGACACCCCTACGGGGGCATCTTGGACTCCTCTTTAACCGCCCGTGGTGAGTTGCAACCCGGCAGGGATCAACCTTGACAAGCAGACCTCCTGTAAACTCTCAGAGGGGTGCATTTCCAGCGGAGTGGAACCTTCTGTGACCAACAGAGAAGCAGCCTTCAACTGGCAGTAATTAATTAAGATTATTTGGTTGTAAAGATCCCCTCAGGGCAGTATTTTTACATACACAGGGGGTTAAAAGCCTGTGAGTTGGGGAAATCTAGGATGTTAATCAAAGCCTCTTGCCTCGCCTCCGGGTTTCCTGACCCGGGCGAGGGCCCTTTAATACGGGTGTGTGTGTCTCTCTAATGAACCAAAAATCAGGGAAGCATCTGAAATAACTTAATATAGGCCTAACTATCCGCTCCGCTGATAGTTACTGGTGTTGCTGTACGGCAGAAGAGGGCATAATAGACGCGAGGGATATCAAGGGGGAAGGCATAAAGGGAGTTGGCTTTAAAGAAAAAGGGATACGAAGCCTCGATAACTGTCACATCGCTCATCGCTACCAGAAGACTTACAACTTTCAGACAGGTTGCTCACGTCACATCTACATCTTCAGGCTTCTGTAAGGTATTTTCAAGGAGGTAAGCTTCGCTTCAGAACTCGAACCTCCAATGGCGCCATTTTGATGCTACAAAACGATCACCTCCTGTTAGCATTCCACTGACTGCCATTCATTTTGACGTCACTTTGACAGCGAATAACTTTACATCTGAAGCGTTTAAAGACTATTTGTCCGTTGTTTATTTCTAAAGAAACACGACAATGTATAAAAGGCTACCAGAAGACTTACAACTTTCAGATTGCTCACTTCACATCTACGTTGTCTCTCTCAGTTGGAGGCTGCGCAGTAATGCTCAGCGCTCACCAGAAAAGTGCTTTTAATATCCTTCACTGGTCTCCGTCATGGATGTAGTTCTCTGTCCAAAGCAACATGTTGGTCCAGTTTATATACTGTCTATGGGTATTTTATTGTGTAACTTCTCATTTGAAGCTTAGGAGGAAGTTGTAGTAAACACAAGCTTTTATTTTGAAGGGGGTAACGGAAGTGGAGAAAGCGTTGTACTTTGTGACGTTTTTGACTGTGTGGGGTTGAAAAATAAAGTGAGACGTGCAGTGCCGTCTTGGCAGGCAGCAACGAGCGAGAGAAGGTTGGAAGTTGAAGTGGGCTTTTGAAGTGAATGAGAATGCATGCATCCATGCACATTTGGCTTGTTATAGTAGCCTCTAGCCCAGAGCCACTAGTTAACGAGTCTCCTCCAGGATGAAAACAGCCAGCAGGCAAGCTAAATTTGCGGCAGCTAACTCTGAAGTAGTGACATTTTTGCGTTAACTGCACGAGCTGCAGTGGCCACAATGGACCTTTTTCACAGCAGACATGTTGACTTGTCATAGTAGGAAAAGCACAGCTGAAATTGATAACCTTAACGATGGCTCAATTCCATCAAGTGTCCCAGTAAGATATTTCAGTGAGTCAGCATGCACAATACCAGGACCTCTCCTAAGTGGAATGTAGCCATCATTAATGGTTTAATACCAGGGTCTCTCCTTAACTGGAATACAGCCATCAGTAATGGTTTAATACCAGGACCTCTCCTAAGTGGAATACAGCCATCACTAATGGTTTAATACCAGGACCTCTCCTAAGTGGAATGCAGCCATCAGTAATGGTTTAATACCAGGGCCTCTCCTAAGTGGAATGCAGCCATCAGTAATGGTTTAATACCAGGGTCTCTCCTAAGTGGAATGTAGCCATCAGTAATGGTTTAATACCAGGGCCTCTCCTAAGTGGAATGCAGCCATCATTAATGGTTTAATACCAGGGTCTCTCCTAAGTGGAATGCAGCCATCAGTAATGGTTTAATACCAGGGCCTCTCCTAAGTGGAATGCAGCCATCAGTAATGGCTTTGAATACACCTGAGCTTATCCTACTATGACATGTCAACATGTCTGCCGTGAAAAAGGTCTATTTCTCGTTTTATTAGGGCACACACTAGAGTCATCGTGTGATAGACTTATAGCATCACCGTTTCATTCTCTGATACACAAGAGATGATAGCATCACTTCTCTGTAGGTTAACGTGTGTGTGTGTGTGTGTGTGTGTGTGTGTGTGTGTGTGTTTGTGTGTGTGCTTGTTTTGCTATATTCGTAGGGTCCAAAAAACGGGGAATAGAGTATACTTGTGGGGTCTGCACAGCCTTGTGGGGCCCAAAATGCTGGACCCCACACACACACACACACCCCACAGTTTAAAGGGCAGTTTGAGGGTTAAGACTTGGTTGTAGGATTAGGGATCGAATTAGGTTATGGTTAGAGTGAGGGTAAGGGTTAAGGTTAGGCATTTAGTTGTGATGTTAAGGTTAGAGTAAGGGGCTATGACGGTCCCCACAAAGAGTGTGTGTGTGTGTGTGTGTGTGTGTGTGTGTGTGTGTGTGTGTGAGAGAGAGAGAGAGAGAGATGGGGACAGGCGACAGCATCCTGTGTTAAAAGTTATTTTTATATTATAATCAGTCAGTGTTTGGAAAATAAGGCTATATGATTCTTCTTAGCAGGTGAATTATTATCTGCAACATGGATTTAAGTTCTAGGCTATACAGCGAAGTAAATGTTACCTTTCAGTAGTTTATCACGATATGTCTGGATTAATGTTAGCCTACTGTTACAGTAATGTTTATCTTGCATCAACTGTATGCTTTTGTATGCCAGTGTCAAGTTTCAAATGTACCTGTAGTCGGTTATGTTTAGAGTGAGGGAGGATGTTTTAAGTTAAAGCATATTATCATTAAAAAAGTCAATATATTTCAGTGTTTAAGATATTGGGAAATGTATTAATGTATTGAATTGTGACTGCTCTCCTGCCAGTCAGCCCTGCACTACATCAGGTTAGTCACATTGAGTCCCTTCATAGCTGTGCCATCAAATGTTGCATGTTGCCATGCTGACATGTAACACTTTATTAATCTAATTTCCTCCTGATGTTCTTTTTCGTGTCTATAGTTCCAAGTAGCATGTGATTCCAGGCAGCAGTTTGCTCCTGTGGTTGGGCTTTAGCCGGGACACTAAGGACACTATCTTCACCTCAGCAGCTCTGTGAGTATAGCAAACCACAAAGTCCAGCGTGCTTCGTTTTTTACACTCAAAACTGTAAAAGTATATTGTGCTCATCTATATAGATCTTTTTCTCTAACTCTTACCACAGCCATCAATATTCATCCCTATCCCTCCCCCTACTAATGTCCCCTCTTCAGTTTATTTTCCCACACTTGTTTTCTGAATCTGGTGCCTTGTTTTATTTAGATGAAGCTCTTTGTGTGCAGCAGCCGTGTCTCCTGGAAGCATCTCCCTCTGCCTTCGCTGTAACCAGTAAGCTGAACATTACATCAGGTCAGTCACAGTGAGCCACTACTTAGCAGTGTCAGCAAGCTTTGACTCTCTCTCCTACATAACGTAGGAATCCAAAAGATTGTAGATCTAGCTGTTGTTATTATTGTTTAAAAAAATAAAACTTTAACTCTTTTTTTTTTTTGTTCTTTATACTATGACATGCTTCTCCGTTATCTCCTTGCTTACAGTTTTGTGATACGTCATAATATATTAAACAGTAACATCTGTTTCATCGCCTATAATGTGGCTATACACAGCCCTAACGCCGTGGTGTAAAATTGGATACCATATGCCCCTTTTAACTTTGAGCACCTGCCCCTTCAGAGGTCTCTGCACGGCCCTGGAAATCATGAACCTTTAAAAAAAAATTTAACTATATATTTGTGAGGTGTTTCTAAAGATGTATGTATTCAGTATGAACCAACGGGCTTGCAGCTGAGAGCCACAGACAGGAAGTTGAAAAGCATTGAGGTACAGACTTACACATTGTTGGTAGGCCTGTCACGAAAGTCAATAAATCAATTAATCGCACGATTTAAAAAAAAAAATGAGCAGGATAATTTTTCCGTCAGCGATAATTTCCATTTGCATGCTTGTTTGTTTACCTTCTCTCTCTCTCTCTCTCTCTCTACCAAAGAGACTGGAGGACCACTCTCGGTTCCTTAGCGTAACGAGGAGTGAACCCTCTTGTCAGTCGCATGGTCTTTGTGTGGGCGGGACTCCAAGGAGAGAGAGAGAGAGAGAGAGAGAGAGAAGCTATCAGTAAACAGAAGTGATTCGCCCCCGCGAAGCTCCGACCTGCAGAAGAAAGTAGCTGCACCTTCGCCAAAATGAAGTCTCAAAAACAGAACTAATTTGGTACAAACCTTTACTCGCCATGTGGCAGAAAGACATATAGATAGATATCATTTATTAATGATATCTTATTATTATTTAAATTTAACATTTAGTGTTTAATAAATAATTGTTAAATGTAGTACAGAGTCTGTAGTCTATAGCACAAACACTCGAGGAATGCTGCGAACATTTGACAGCCAGTGTGAGTTGCCTGGGAGAACTTACGTGTCACAAACGGCAATTCCACAACTTCACAACAGCGTGAAAGACGACCTACTAAAGGAGATCAAAGACATTTTGTGGATATTTAAAATGTCTTCCAGTTCCAGTGTTAAATATTGTTTAGAAATAAAAGTGTATTGATCTTTGAAAAGGTGTACCTGCATTATTATGCCATTATCATTATATTAGATGCAAATGGTCTCAAAACGACAATATTATTGCTTATTGTATTAATTTCTTGGACAATTTATCGTCCAGCAAAATTTGTTATCGTGACAGGCCTAGCTACAGCAGTATTTCTTCTGTTGCATTCTGGGTAAATACTGACCAACAGAAACCACAAATCGAATGGTTTTATTTTGCATGCTAGCATTTTAAGCCCTCTTAATCCCGCCATTTTCCAGTTTTAACACACTTCAGGGTCCAAAACTACTTTCTGTACAGCACAGGCTTTGTCTGCAGTAAGTTATATTAACAGTAATGATGTCTTTTTGCCACTAGATGTCAGTAGTTAATTACAATCAGTAGATAGGACTACAAGCTTGACTATGGAGTTATTGGTAGATTTGAAGCAGCAGTTTATTTTTCAAAAATAAAAAAATATATAAGACAAAGAAAAGCTTAAAATTCCCACAATTAAGAAGCTGGATATTTGGCACATTTGCCTAAAAAAAGGATTAAAAAGATTAATCAATTATCAGAATAGTTGCCCATTTAGCATATGTTCTGCATCCTGAAGTCTGCACACAAATGAGATTAAATGAGATTTCTCAGTTTTTTATTTTTGTTCCATTCAGACATATGTTCTTTCTTGGTACGTGCTGTTTATTTATTTAAATACATTTTCAGGCGTGGCCTCAGACTGAGAGGCAAACGGCTGTCTGAAGCAGCTGATTCTCCTCCAGCTGAGGCAAAGGATGATGATGAAGAAGACAAAAAGGAGGAAGAGAAGGAAAGAGAGAGCAAAGAAGAAGAGAAGAATGAGGAGAGGGAAGAAGAAGGACAGGATACCGATGACTGTGAAGTTTGTCCAGGTACTGAAGCTCCACGTTTATTTGGACTTAATATTATTATAGTTATTGAGGTCATTGTTGTGAAATGTATTTATGTTTTCTCAACGCGCCTTGTCCACATCAACTTGAGTTTTCTGAATCTGGTTATTTAGCTTAAAATATTAGAAAGCAAAGAGAGTTTGGTATTTTCTAAGCAACCAAGAGCAGATCAGCAGATGATTGCTGTATTAAATTCTCACTAGGTGAAGAAACTGCCTTCTTTTATGATCCAGTTTTCCCTTCACAATAAGCCTTTTTCATGAAAAACAAAACTGCTCACACTGAGTTGTTATTACAACAGAAACCCAACTGAGTGATGACGACAGGACGCAAGATCTGATTATTGTGACTGACGCTGGAGCAGAGTTGAGTTTAAATACTCCATGTTTATATCTGCAGTCAGTGCTCCAATACAGTAGATCACAAAGGAAATGAGTTCTATGAGCTGGTCTTATAAGTAAAAGACTTGAGATGTATACAACATGTACAGTATTTGCCCAAAACAGGACTTTTATCACGTTTTGAATTTAAAGAGGCTGTATGTAACTTTCAGTTTGTGTTGATTCTAGCGGCCGCTTTGGACAAAAGTGGTAGTGTTTTTACCACACCTGCTGTCCTAAAGGTCTTTTCTTTACAGTGCTGTATTAGCCACTGTATTAAGGAGTAAGCGATACAGGGACGTCATACAGTTGTGATGAATGTTTTGCTCAGACAGAAAATCATTCATTTACAATAAAAGAGTATGTTACAGTTGCATCGTTGCATTTCAGGTGTTACTACAGTATCTTAGCCTACTTTGGATGAGCTAAACCGCGTATCACTGTCACTGTGTCACAAGCCCACAGCATTAGATTGTTGTAGCAACCAACATAATAATAACTTAGATTAATATAGTGCTTCATGAAACTTACACAAGTAATGTTACAGGGAGACAAGGGAAAAGAAAATAGTAAGCTAACACAAACACGGATTAAAAGGAATAAAACAGCCGCACTAAATGGAAGGGGGACGTCATTTAATGTTGGCTACTGAAGTACAACCACATCACGCAATGAATGAAATAGACATATTACATACCTGAGGGCCAATTCAGAGTGTTTTTTTTTTATTACATTACATGTCATTTAGCTGACTTACAATTGCTATTTATCAGAGGTCACACTCCTCTGGAGCAACTAGAGGTTAAGTGTCTTGCTCAGGGACACATTGGTTGATGTATCACCGTGGGAATTGAACCCAGATCTCCCACACCAAAGGCACGTGTCATATCCACTGGGCCATCACCACCATGTAAAAGACGAGCAAGCTGTTGTCGTGATATTGTTATGAATGTTTGTTCATGAATCATTTACAGTCCCGTAGTTGTCTCTGTGGATAGCCCGATCAAGTGTGACTTGCGCTCTCGGCTTTTGTCTTTCACTTTCCCTTTTAGCTTTTAGTTCTTCGTTTAATTTCCTTCTTTCCTGTGATGGCCCTGCCCCGGTATCACTCAGCCATAACTACAGCAGATAACTTGTAAAATAACATTAAAATACAATTAGTCCCATTTAAAGAAATCTCCTGCTTCGTTTTACCTGGCTCCGCTGGCTGGATACGCTAACGCAGGCTTTCCAGTGTTAGAAAGAAATCTGGGACCCGTCAGAATGTGTGACTGTAGCTCCGTCTACCTGCCGCAAATCATTCTGTGACCAGGCGGGAAAAATCAAACCTGGGCAGAGGCCTTACTAAAAACTATATAAAAATAGCGTTCTTTTTACTGTTGGTCTTGTTTGCTGTTACAGGTCATTGAAGATCATTGTATGAAAATTGACACAAAAAGTTACATATAGTCACTTTCAGTAATAAAAATATCTCTCACATCTCTTGTGAAATTTGCAGTGGTAAAGCACTAAATCTTAGATGTTTTCTTTTTTCCCAACATTGGGAAGGTATCTGTCAGTCCGTGCATGAAGCAGAACTTCAACTTGTGTTAATTACAGCAGTTTTTCATTCATGTCAGAAGCTGTAGGAAAACAAGTTATTCTGGAGGTCAACGAATCTCTGGTGCGCTGGTTTGTGAAAAAAACGTAACGCAGGAAGGTTTCTCGTTTCCCCAATCTTTATCATAAAGTTTTGCAAGATATCCAGAACAAACATTCATAACAATATCATGACAACGACTTGCTCCTCTTTTTCAGTCTGTCTTGATGTATTAAGCTTTTTCCAGTGCGTAGGGTGAGCTGTCTCTGTGATGTTGAGAAACATTTCTAAAGCCAATAAATTGCTGTTGTGGACGAAAAGGAAAAATTAGTTTAAATAATGTCAGTGTTTTTGTGTTGCTGGTTTAAAATGACTCCTTCTTTTCCACTGTGTAGTGTCATTGAAGTCTCTCAGGAAGAGAACAAAGAGAGCAGAGGCGGCTGCTGAAGAGACCAACGGACCCTCCAACACTGGCATTAAGTAGGTACAACCGGTCGTATTCAACAGGAACAGCTCAGTGTTTTTGGACAGGTTGTTGTTTTAATATGGATTTATTTTCCACAACAGTTACGAGAAATGTTTCATCTGTCAAAAAGCTGTTCCGCTGAAAGACTACAGCCAACACACCGAGTTCTGCCTCAAAGACTGCAGCAGTAAGCCTCGTCACACACTCAATAATATACACCAATAAAAGTGCACGAGTCCGCTATGAATCGGATTTAAAGGGGTGATAGAATGCAAAACCGATTTTACCTTGTCATAGCTGAATAATGACAGTTTAGTGGTTAACTAGGACATACATAGAAACCTTCCTTCCTTGTATAAGTGGCGTGACAAAATTCAAACTGTAAATATAGCTACTCTAGTTATGCCGGCAGCTGGCAGCCAGCCAAGATTAACTGGAACTGTAGTAACAGATTGCTGGCGTAACAAGCTCGCTGATCGCACTCTCACTCACACACACGGGCCATTTAGCTAGCAGGAAGAGGGGAGCTGCAGGCCCTGGAGCTCTGTCAGGGCAGCGGCGTTTGGTAGTCCATTAGCCCAAAAAACGGTGACTTTGCGCGGGTATGGAGTGCTGTGGGCTGCCAACCGTGACAGAGCTCCAAGTACCTCGTAGCAGGCCGGGGTCTGTGGAGGCAGGCAGGCCGGGCGGCGAGGCAGCAACACAGCCAGCACCGGCCGCTGAACTCCGACACACAGTCAGACAAAATTTGCAATTAGTCATCCATTTTCGTGAAACGGCCCATATTTGAGCTTTATATAGTTGATTTCTCGCTTAAAAAAGTCTCAGAAGTGAATTTAATAACGAAATAGCCCGACAAACAATGTATAACTTTGCAGTGTCTGAAATATGAGACCTGCTGTCGAATCTCCCATGTGTTTCTATGTAGTTTGCCCAAACCAGTCAGCGCGCAGCTCATTCTAAATATTCATGAGCATACCATAAAAAAAAAAAAATATTCCACTGGAGTTTAATATTCCAACACAAAGAAAGGGTAAGGTGCCGAAATGAAGCATCCGGAGGAATTTCCGCCGGCACCGGAGCAATGAAACGTCATGGATATAGACTAATTCAACACAAACAGGAGGGAGTCAAACACGTTTAGTACATTATTAGATGAAAACACCAGGCAGAGGATATTTTTATTGACCAATGAAAATCATTTAGGTCCAGTTTGGACAAATGTTTTCTAATTTAACGAGCCTTTTATGTATTTGTCTTCTTGTGTGTTTGTTCACTTTTAGAGAGGTCATTGATCTGCGGGATGATGATGATGAAGAGGACGAGGAAGGTGGCGTTTCAACACTAAGGATCAGTAACTCTCCCATCAGGTCCTTCACTCCGATCTCAGAGGCCAGCGGCTGCCTTATCGACTTCAAGAAACAGCATCGAGCCAAGACACTGCGCCAAAGACGGAGATGAGGACGAGGTCCTGCAGACTGAAATCCTGGAACCAGAGCCTTAACTAAAGACCCCGTCAGGTTGGATGTGACATTACCGTTAGAAAAGACTCGTTCTGAAACACCTTCCTGATGTCACATATTTATGCAGGTAAACAAGGACCAACTGAGCACTTGAATGTTCAAAGGAAACCACATTCGGACTCTTTTGTGTCATTAAATGTTACGTTTGTTTCTGTTGAAGGTGTTTCAGACTACCTCTTTATGTATTGAACATTTTCTTTTTTGTAACTTTAGTTTAATGTCCGTCTAATGTCTCAACCCTGTCTCAAGTGTAAATCAAATCCATACAAACATTTCACGGGCTCACTTGAAGTGTGAAAAGTGAAGTTGTTTGTAGCCGTGCTACCTGAGAGGCTACAGAACTGATCCGCTGGTCCACAACTGGGGTCTGAAATATCTCAACAACTACTGGATGGACTGCCATTAAACTTTCAATAACATTCATGTTTTCATGTTTTCCATCAGATAAATCCAACTAACTTTGGTGATCCTCTGATCTCTTCTCTAGCCCCACCTGCAGGTCAAAACATTTTACAGTTTATGACAGAAAACAGCTAAAGCTAATGACTGAATTCAGCCTTGTGTGTACTTAAATACCAACGCAACATGCCAAATATTAGCTTGCTGACCTGAAGTGTTAGCCAGGCTTACATGAACCATGCTAATATTAGCATTTAAATTAAATTAAATTGTCATCATGCTAATTTTAAATGTTAAACAGCAGCATGCTACACTAAAATGTGTTACAAACCTCATAATATTGGAAGTGTGCGATGCTAACTGTACACATGTTCACATGCTAGCTTGTCCGTGCTGATTTTAGCATTTTAGCTAACGTTTAGCTGATGCAAATATTACAAGCTATGTGATTCTACCCTGACTCCGGACCTCTGAATCACATCTGATTGATTGGTGGACAAACAACCAGCCAATCAGAGCGCTGTATGTCATCTTCTTGTGTCAGAGCCAGAAAAATGGAAACAAAAATGGCAATAATTTCGAGTATTTTCATTATCAATTCATCTACAGATTATCTTCTCGATTAATCAGTTTAAGTCTTTAAAATGTCAAAAAGAAATAGTAAACATTGTCGTTTCCTACCAAGAGTCCAAAGATATTAATTTTACAATCATATCATGACAAAGAAGAGCAGAAGAATCTGACATTTCAGAAGCTGGGACCTGGGAAAGTGTCACATTTTTGCGATTAATTGATTATCTAAGTAGTTGCCAAATCATTTTCCAACTGATGTATTAGCTGACGTATTGTTTCAGCTCTTTATGTTTGAGATGGATGCAGCTGTGCAGCTTGAAATTATTCCTTCAGTCAACATCGGACGGAATAATTAAGTGAACACAAAATGGCAATACACTCTGATTCATAATTTATCTCAAATGTAGCTTTATGCACACATCAGATCTTAAGGCACCTTAACATTTAGCATGTTAACAAACCAGCATTAGTGTTCAGGTCAAAGCACAGCTGAGACTCTGAGATGTCCTTAATTGGCCACCGTACAGAGGATAAACCCTTTTTATTTACATTACAGTATGGCCTTTCTTCTGGCACCACCCTCAGGACAAACATGACTTTTTTAGAGCTAAGAATAAAGTTGTCTCTCCACTTTCCATTTATCCAACAGTGACAAGTTCTGGTCTGCTACACAGTAAATTTTGAAGTGTTAAAGTAACACTCAAAGAGTTAAATTTAACACTATTCCTGAGTGTATTTGGTCCCACCCTGAATTAGTGTTAATTTGACTCTTTTCATAGTGTTAAATTAACTCTAAATAGAGTAAAAATTTAACACTCGCTTACACTGAATAGTGTTATTTTAAATTGACTCTTTTCATAGTGTTAAAATGTTAGAGTTAAATTAACTCTAAATAGAGTAAAAATGTAACACTCGCTTACACTGAATAGTGTTATTTTAATTTTACACTAAAGGTTAATTAACACTGGAGAGTGTAAATATTACCTTTGGAAGAGTTAATCATTTACTCTTCTACAATAACAAATCAACTCTGATTGAGTTTGATTCCAGTCCAGTTTAACACTGCATGGAGTTATTAAAAGTTGACACTCAAGGTTAAAATAACACTGATAAGTGTTGATGTTACACACTATTGTGTTGATAATTGACTATCTTGCAGTGAAAAACAAGCTCAAATAGAGTCAAATTCTAACACTGTATAGTGTCACGGAAATAAATCTCAGCATGAATCATTTTACACTTTTTTAGTGTCAAATTAAACCAAATACTCCATTAAGTGAGTAAAAATCACAACTTACCACAAAATAATGCATTTCAAATTTTTATTATCAGCTCAATTATGTCAGGCTAAAATATATTAAGAATACAAATCCCCTTTTAAAACATTGGGCCTCATTCACCAACCGTTCTTACGAAGAAATGTGTTCTTAAACACTTTTTTACGAAGATTCTGGCATTCACTAATGTTTTCTTAACTTGGATTTGTTCTTAGCTAAGAACAAAATCTACGAACACTGAAAAGCACTCTTACGCACATTTGAGTGATGACAATTTGCTCCAAATGATTGCTTACTGCATTTTATTTAATTCTACAGTCGTTTACAATGATAGTATTGTACTGTGATGTATTTCTGATCATTTGTTGATAAAAAATCATATTATTCAAAAAAGACACTAACACTGCAATTTACATCAGCAATTAAACTGATTAAATCCTGCGTTATTTGGTGATTGGTCGCTATTTATAGGGCCGAAATGCAGTGGTAGAATGTAACAAAGTACAAATTCTTCGTAACTGTACTTAAGTACATTTTTCACGTATCTGTACTTTACTTAAGTAGACTCAATAGTGCATAGCCTACTTTTGAATTTTACTTTGTTACATTTTGCAGCAATTATCTATACTTTCTACTCCACTACATTTCTAAAATGTTCCGTTACATTTTCTGATCAGTTTCCCCCCTGCCAAAACGTCTTCCTGACCGTCACACGTTTGTCTCACCAGTGAAGTTTTGTTGCCGTAGATACTATATATGGGTTACCATAGATACTGTATATATGGGGCACCGCTGATCCAAGCCGGCTCCGGTGCTCCAGAGCCCGGGCGCAGCGCCGCTGACCCTCGGTTATACAGCCCCGGTAAAAGTGAAAATGAAAACGTTTGTTTTTTTATTATTCCCGTTTTTAAATCAATGTTGCTATATCTATTCCTCCCCACAGCGTCGTTTACTCCTCCGCCAGGCTGCGTAAGACGCGTTCATATCTTATTTATTTGGCTGGACCTCTTCACATCTCCCCATTTGCGCTGCTTCACACACTTTATTTGCTTACTTGCATGGTTAAAGAAAATGAAATACATCCATGAATAAAACCAACCGCATTCCGATTCTAACATATTTCTGTTTCATGGTTAGGATAGGAACTTTTCTTAAAAGCCAGGCCTTGTTTGTGGTTGTGGACACCTTCTACTTTTACTAAAGTAAATATGTCTCTGGTTATTTGTACTTTTATTTAAGTACTGAGATTCAGTACTTCCTCCACCGCGGCTCCGACAAGTTCCGACAACCTGTCTCCCAGGAGGTGGACAGGAAGTGTCATGTCCTTATATGGGAATTTTTGGGGCGTTTTCTTATGCTAATTAGGAACAACTGGCACGCGCTTTCAGTTACGAAGACGTGGGATTCATCAATCCTAAGAACACAGGTGCGAACAAATCGGCTGTTTAAGAACACGTCATGAATCCGGCGTAAACTTTTCTTAGAAACCTTCTTAAGAACATATTTAAGAGAAAACTTAGGAAGATATTGGTGAATGAGGCTCAATGACCTTAGGTTTCCATTAAATGGCAATAGGGAACAACATGCAAGGAGGAATCTGTCGTTCCATACTTCATTTGAACATCAAAAGGTTTAAAGTAACACAGTTCATTAATGTTGATCACCTTTTGAACCCTGTCTGGATGCATCCTGACCTTAAAGGCATAGTAATGGTGATCAAAACACACTGTTTCCATCAGTTTTCCACAGAGCAATACACAGTCATCTTTCACAGCAATAATTTTGATTTTACAAAATACAGGCATCTCAAATGCTACCTCAGTACAGATAATGAAGTCACGGCGGTACTCTGTACCATGATGTTTGATCCACTTGGCAGAAAACACACTGGTAGACAATACAGACCCAAATTTGAAAGCAATCTCGGGACCTTCTTTGAGCTCACTAAGTGTCACCATCTTCCCCGAACCTAAAGTTAATCTTTCCTTACTAAAGGACTCTCGATACATTGCCATACAACTTTGGTGCTTTTTGGCTAATGTTTTTGTTACATTTTTAAAGCTTTTTAATTGCTTCTTAAAAAAATTATGTTTAGCTTCATAACGCATGCACCACATGTGCAGAACTGGGCCGATGTTTTTTATATTACGAGGGTAATGAATCATGAAGTGATGCTTTGGTAAGAGATTGATTGCAGGAAACAACTGCTTGAAGAGCTGATGATGATCAATGATTAAATGTTTGAGGTAAATGGTCATGCCTTCTGTAAGGACTGAGGAAAATACAATGTTAACAATGTGTAGAAGCAAAAGTAGAAGATGCCAGTGCTGGTCATCTGACTGTATTAAATCACCAAATAGCAAAGGCATATTACGTAATAAGCACCAAGACTGTATAGCATTCAACCCCAAATCATTACTTCCATCAAACAACTTTACTCTAGGTGGACGGTTTCGCTGCTGATTGTATCCATAGTCAAAAGCATGTATTCTACCAGCCAGTTGTTCAGCATTTAGGAAGTTTTCCTTAATGTACTGCAGGACAAGTTTGACTTCAAACTGAGCAACTCCTTCTAAAATATCGTGCATTATATCTACAGAAAAATTGTTGGCTGTATTAAAATACTGTAGTGAATTCAACAGACAAATGCGTTTGACACCATATATATGAGGTAGTGTAGGATCTGTTTGTAAAGTTTGACAGTGCAGTTTGTGCATCTCGATAGTTCGTAGTACAACTTCTGGATCATGTTCACAGAACACAGTTTGAAAACAATCTTTCTCAAGGAGACAGAAACGACAACAATACCTTGCCCCAAATGACTCCACAAAGCCAAACAAACCATGCAACCCAAGATTATCACCAGTGACCTGAACTATGGTACCGTGAATCACATTTTTCAATCTGGGAACTTTAAGTCCCTCTGTCTCGAGTACTTTAAGATCACTGACAAGTGGCTCAAGTATCAAATTAAAACCATAACGCTTGATGTCCTGCGCATGGAAAAGAGCACACAAATGAATATTTATCAATGATGAATTAAAGATTGGGGGAAAATTCCTTAATGTAAAGTATATTGCACCTAATTTGTGTATACCCTTTTTAGACCCCAAGGGGTTTGCTGTTTCAAAGTCGTCATAAAATAGCTGGATCTGTAAGAAATTTTTTTCTATAGAGAAAAAGGGACTTTTTTAAAAATAGGCGGCATCTCTCAAGTCTGCATACACACCTTCCTTGGGCATGTGCCTGGGCTTGAACATGTCTGCAAGTTCTGGGTTTTGAAAAATTGCCGTTAGTGTTTCTAAAATAGGAATATATGCAAACTTGTCAGTTACAACGACCTGATCGTATGTCCCAGTTGTTTTGTTTCTTCTGCTGTCAAATCTTGTGCCAAGCACCTTTTCAACAGGTTCTACGATTCCCCATTTCTCTTTGAAGTGTTTATTTCGTTTAGCTTCTGAATTTAAGGGTGTGAAGGGATTTTCCAACTTTTGCAAAGATTGTTCTATTCTGTTCTTATTTTCTGTTTCCTGTGGAGATAAGCACTGCAAAGCTGCATCTTTAGCTTGACTATGAATCTTAAAAAACACTTCTTCCATGGAGGAAACAAAACTATTTACAGTAGATTGACTTAATCCAGCTGCTTTTAGTTGTGCAATAGCAGAGGCACACATATCTAGAGTGCTCCTGTTGGACTTTTTCAACAGAGTAGATGTGGCTACCTCGGGTTCATTAACAGTCCGTGACGTTGTAGCTGTCTCCTCTACATTAGTGGTCACTGCCTCTCCAATGCTGCTTAAATAAACATCAGGGTCAACCTGTTGGTCAATATACTCAGTGTGTTTTGTGTTTAAATGTTTCCTAAAACCAGAAAACATAGCAAACGCACAGCCACATCCAGTCTGAGCACATTTAAGCCGGAGATTTTTTCCAGGTAAGTAACCGTGAACTAATCGTAAATGCCTAACAAGCATATTTGAACTAGATAACTCAGCCTGACAAACAAAACACTTCATGTTCGAGGAGAAACTTCAAGCACTAATGAAGTAACCTCGCCCTGACTTCAGCAACACGAGGACTCTCTTTGACCTTGCCAGCATCGATGTTGTACACTATGGAATTTACTGTGGGAGACACTTATAAATGAGGAGAAATGTCTTTTGTTCAATGCACGTCTCCAATTGGATCAGAGAAAATAAAAAATCTCCAGATTTGATGCAGTCGACTGTTAGCATTTGTTAGCATATCAAATGGGAATCAAACCCACCTGCTGTGAGACCTCACGTCACCTGTTCTCACTACGACTCCAGCATGCAGGATGCTGAAGCAAGTGCAATGAAGCAATACTGAAGCCTCAGAATTTCCCTTTAAGATCATAAACCATCTGGTGAGGGTCAGAGTTTGAAAGTGAACGTAACCAGTTTGTGTAATGATGACATTTGCACCCAAGCAACTCAAAAATGTTGTCACTGTACTGTAAAATAATTCTTTTTTTCATTTAGAATAGTTCAGTTTAGTGTTTTTTTTCTTAACTGTGGACCATTCTTATCAATCAAAATATTTTCTGCAAAGTTGATAGAAATATCATTTGCTTGTTGTTCTTTTTATGTATTTGACTGCTCAATGTTCAGAGTATCAGGCATGAATACTGTATTAGCACTTTAGAGTTACATTTTCTAGTTGTCCGACTTGACGAAGTAAAGTCACTGTGACTCACAAAACACACGTTGGTTCAGGTGAACTATGTGTTTGTTTCTAATTGTGTCCTTCCCCTTTCACACAGACCCAGTGTTTGTCTGATCCTTTGTGTCAACGTGTGTGACGGGCTGCGGCCGTTACATTTTACTTGCATTTTACTTGGGAGATCTTGACGCAATGCAACAACGTTGCCGAAACTCTGATTTTGTAAGACTTTGTCGCAATGTTCGGTTGCACCAACCGGGCCGAAGTTTAGAAGGAAAAACGGCTACCTAATTTAAGTTGAAATACAAGATTGAAGTAAAGTAGTATCTTTATACTCTATGGTCAAAAGTACACAGAAACTTAAATGTGATTCTGACACCATGGGCATTAATGTGCTGCCATAACAGCAGTGGTGGAGGAAGTATTCAGACCCTTTACTTAAAGAAGACGTCTAATACCACACAGTAAAAATACTCCATTACAAGTAGAAGTCCTGCATTGAAAATGTTACTTAATTAAAAAAAATTCCTGTGACTGTTATAGTATGTTATATTAGATTATTATGACTCAAGCATTAATGTAAAAGCAGGATTAATCTGCTGATTAATTTCTCCATTAATCGATTGATTGACAGATTGGTTTTTAGAAATTCAGAAAAACAGTGACGCTTAGTTTCACAATGTTTTTGCAAGTGGATGAAAACAAGCATCCATTCACATTTTTGAATGTTCGCTTTGTGTTAAATTTGGATGAAAACTTGACTGTAGCTTTAAGATTGATCTACACTCGGCCTAAAAAGCTATGCAGCCTTTTAAAAACAAAATAACTAAAAGAAGTTTAACCGTAACAGAAATAAAGATATAAAATCCATCATACTCCGCAGATGAGTTGATGTTTCAATTTGTGCACTCAAAGGGCTTCATGTTGGCTTAAAAACTGGCCAAACTCAATCTTTTATTCATCAAGTGATCCAGAATAGGACAATACACCTGTTAGGTTTATAACAAGTTAAACTGGTTTCTGTTTTGTTAAAAATAACATGTTTGTGATGTGGAAAGAAAAAAACACATTTATTTTTACACGTTTTACTATGAAAGATACTTTAACAGTATCCATATCAGAAGTAACTGATATGACATCACTCCTGACAGGAAATCCTTCCTCGACTGGAAAAACTACTACAACCGGTTTGTCCCAGGCTGTTGAAACAGACATACCAATAAAAAGGGAATGTTTAGTGCAGCGTGGTTGAAACCTTTTAGTTTGCACCACTTTTAAAATGACAAATGACGTGTTTGTAGTTTATTGTTCCAATCAGCAGAAGTACTCAGACCTTTTACTCAAGTAAAAGTAGAACTACTCTATTACATGTAGCCTATAAAAGTTCTGCACTTAAACATCAAAATATACTTAAAGTACCAGAAGTAAAAGTATTCATTTTGAAGAATGGCCCACTTTAGAATAAATATTTCCATCAGAAATGTGTGGAAAAGTATAAAGTGTTATAAAAAGAAAATACCCTTGTAGTTAAGTACACTATTTGAGTAAATGTACTTCCCCCACTGCCATTTACTCTTACTCTTTCTTAAGCTACTAGGTTTTAAAAGGAAATTCGGTAACTCGCAGCTCTAAATAAATTTCGAAGTAGCGACAATAATTGAAGATGGATGTAATTTGGGGTGAACTGATCCTGGAACAGAAGCCGACAGACTGCGCTCATCGTGCGCCTTTACGCGCAGACAGACTACTGCCGCTGCACACTAAACGAGCTCTCCTCCGGCTTCCTCTGGACTTCACCATGACCACAGCACGGTGTCCTCTCGGCGAAGCTCGGCCGTGGTTGGTGGTGTCGTTTTTTTTTTTTTTCGTGGAATCGGTCCGTTTCGGATCCGTACCGCCGCGTGTAAAACATGACCGCCGCACCCGACATCCTCCGCGCCTGTCGGCTCCGAAAACAAACGCACAGCTCGCCTCTTCATGTTGCCACATAATTGCTGCAGATGAAGTGTGTGTGTGTAAACGCAAACTGACGTCTCACTCTTTTCTCATTCATAAAGGCGGTTACTCCTGTCAGTCTGAGCAGCGCAGAACAACGGTGAGTTACTTGACTTCATCTACTTTGTGCGTTACAGGTTGGATGCGCTGTTTAGATAAGAATAAGTTGTTGATCAGGTCGGTTCCCAACTATTTTTATGAAAATAAAAGCCAAAGCTCATAAAACCACAAAACTTGTTTTAGTATTAAAGAAAACTTAGTTTTTATCCTGTTCCTTTTTTCTTGAAATTTGGAACAGCATATCTACTCCATTTCACCCTGAGACCCTCTGCTTTCGTTTTAAAGGACCACCAGAGGGCCACTGAACCCCAGATTTGAAACGGTAAGATGTATTTTCTCCTGTATGGTTGTGACTTTAGCAGTAATATTGCCTTTTTTTTTTAATCAGCTCATGAATCAACTGGTCTGATGTGTTTCCTGGCGAAACCGGAAAAGTTTTTTTTTTTTTTAAAGTGGGTCACATTTTTGCTCCTGTAGGTGCACAGTGAAAAGTTTTCAGGTTACAGATTAGATTTGGGATACACTTTACATTTGATAATCCTGTCAATTCAATTTATTTAAAGATGACATTTCAACTGATTTAAATGTGAAAGAAAAGATTAGACAGCAGCTGAAGTATATCTGATGTTTTCTCTTTTCATGCCCTACTGTGTCGGCACACTGGTTGGATTTACTTTATGTGTAAAGTTTACTTTGGTTTGCATTTGTTAGATTTACGATAGTGTGTTTGGACAGGTCTGATGATGTAGAGCAGGTGACAGTGAAAAAGGACTAATTCCCCTTTTGTCTGTCACTTGACCTTCCTGTTTGATGACTTAGTAGCCAAGAGTAAAGCCACGTGATCTTGACAAAAAAAAAACTTTCTTAACTTTTGTGCAATAGAACTGTTATTGCACTCCAGGATAATTATTAGTTTGCATTGGTTTGAACTCTTAAATCTCCCATTGGCAATTACCTCAATAATACTGGTGCAACCTCTGATTAGAAATTGATTAAGAAATGTGATTGCACATGATTACACCATCTCAGCTGACTCGTGAAACAATCCACATTTCAAACTGAATTCCCATGCATCTAAAAACAAGACTAACATTTACAAATACAAAGAAATATATTCAGGTGGTTTCGACTCTCAAGGGTGTAACTTTTATAGTGTCGCTTTGACTCATTCTTGAAAAGACGCAGCGGCCTCTTACTGTTGAATTGCCAAAATCCAGATGGGTTGATTCGACACAGAAGCGTAAAATGGCCGTTAAAATGGTCATCTGAGTCACCTTCCGTTATAACCATGCACTCACATCATTTAAAAGGCACCTTTCCTGCTCAGTTTTAGGTTCATAATTGTATTTTTACTAGAACATGTTTACATACTTTAATGTTTAAAAAAAACACTTGATTGCTCTGCAGTTGTATTCACCCTCTGCATGCAACCCTGCGTTCTCTTTAAGCCCCCCCCCCACACACACACACACACACACACTCGAAAAAAAATCCAATCTGCTCTGATTGGTCAGAGTTTCCGTATCTCCGCATGCTCTGGCTGTCTCTGTAGCCTACTGTCCATCATTGCAGCCAGGGCCTGACTATAACAGTGTATAGCAGCACTGTCTACCGTGAAAAATCACAGATAAAACCTGCCAAGCATACACAATCAGACATGTTCCAGCAGGAATGCGATCAGAAATTGGGTAGACCATGAATGCCTGAACCAAATTTGAATGGCAATCCATTTAGTAGTTGTCGAGATATTCTATTTTGAACCAAACAAAATGTGCGCTAGATGTAAAGTAAACTGATCACCAAAGTAAGTAGGATACATTGTCTTGAAACCATGAATGTTTGTACCAAATTACATGGCAATCTATTTATGCTACTGTACGCTGAGATGTTTCACTCGATAGTTTAAAGTTTGACCTGCTGCTGGCGCTAGAGGAAAAGTGAGAATATCACCAAAGTTACTAGGATTCATCCTCTAGGAACCATGAACGACTGGACCAAATTTCATGGCAATCCATCTAATATATCTTGAGGTATTTCAGTCTGGACTAAACCAATCAACATGGCTATCATCTAGGCTAATAGAAATACAGTTGACATGATGCTTGTTAAGGACAATGACAAAAAATAGAGGCTTTATTTACAACACCCGAAAAAGAAATCGAAATCGGACGGCTTCTGGCTCCAAAGCCAATATTGATTAAAGGTGATACCACACACAGCTTGCGAGGCATAACAAATATTTGAGCATCATTTTAGACCACAATTACTGAGTGAAAGCATCTATAAAACATGCCAACAGACTGGACTTTCTCAGGACTTGACCTCTTTATTACTGTGAAACGTCATTATACAGTTTTATAGGTTTATTGAAAGTAGCCTATTGTTACTTGTTGTAGTGTGTGTGATAGATTGCCAGAAGGACATTATAAGGAAGAAAGTCAGTGGAACCTGTAAGTTTATCAGGATCAAACAACAGCATGTTGTAATATAATCCATCTTTAGATGAAGAATATTTATAGATTTTCATTAATATTTATTTATTTATTCCGGTGGTTATTTTTGTATCTTTCTATGATATGTGTGTGCTCCCAAAAGATAGACCTTTCGTTTGAAATTTAAGGTGAAATCAAAATCAAAGGTAGAAAATTGAGCCTAGCTAGCTTCAATGTTCAAATTAGCCATGCTAGCTTACACCTATCTGCACTAGTTAGCTACTATTAACCTACTGAATGCCTCTTAATTAGCAGGCTATTTAGCTATTTCTTTCATTGAATCCCAGTTCCTGCTTTCTCTCAGGTCAGTTGGTTAGCATTTAGCAGCTAGGTTACACCTCCCATGAGGTTTGACTGTTGACTGTTAGCTAACTGTTGAACGCTAACAAAGTATATTCATTAAAATGACAACTTTTGCCAGCAGTTACGCACAGAAGTGGGTAACAGTTTATCTTAAACATAAACCGAAAAACAACACCATGTTCCATATAGCTATTTATTATGTGCTCAACGTTAGCAGCTACCCACACAAGCTACAAGCTAAGCAGTACTGTATACTCGACTCAACTTTGCCATGTTTTTTCCAAGCTATGGCTGTTTGTGCATGAAGAAGGACAGAAGGAGTGTTTGAGACATTTCTGTGGTACAATTGTATTAGCAGGCGTAACAGGGACTCTGTGTCTTTACAGGTACATCGTGTTGAGTTTTTTAGCTAAGCTAGCAGTATGCAACACCAGTTGGTCTGTAGGTAAACCACTTTGATCCAGACTGAAATATCTCAACGATTGGTTGGATTGCCATGATATTTCGTACAGGCATCCATGGTCGTCAGATGAAGAATCTTATTGACTTTGGAGATCCTCTGACTTTTCCTCTAGCGCCACCATCAGGTCAAAATCTTTATTTGTCCTTCAGTTTATGACCAAATGCATGCAAAAACTAATTCCCATAAGCCTGGAATATACTTTGTGTTAAGTACGAATTAGTAACTGTTAGCATGCTAACACTCCTAACGTGTTGAACACGGAAAACATTATACTTGCTTAACATCAGCATGGTATCCTCATTAGGAGCATGTTAGGTTGGTGGCAGAAGCCTCAGTAGTGGAAATCTGAGACTATCTGCATGGCTTTATGGAATTAGACAATATTTTTGGTGGTTTGGGTGAACTGACCATTTAATCTCTTCTGTCCAGATAAGCAGCACAGAGGCAAACACCAGGAACAGCACACCGATTTGCAAAAGACCAAAATGAGCGGAGATAACCTGGCCCCGCACCTGGATGGCATCCCTCCAGACACGCTCCGTAAGGTACGTGTCACCTGAGGAGCTGCTGTTGTTGTTGTTGTTTGTTTAAATTCTGCCAACCACCAGTGTAGACGAGCCACAGTCCGTATTAAATCAGACACCACAGCATGAAACTCCCAAATTTTGCAACTATAATTGAAAAGCAGTTTAAAAAGATGTCTGACATCATATGATGTGTGAGTTTTTAAATTGGGCAAAATGCTCCAAAAAAGACAAAGTACTTTTACAAAAAACATATTCAGGCTTAGTGAAAACTTAAGAGACTTATATTACAACCAAAGGCAGTGGTGAAAAGTAACTAAGTACATTTACTCAAGTTCTGTACTTAAGTATAATTATGAGATACTTGTACTTTACTTAAGTTTTTCCATTGTATGCTACTTTATTGTATTTATTATACAAAGTTTATTAATATTTCACTCTGCTACAATTCCGAGACAAATATTGTACTTTTTATTCCACTTCATCTGACAGCTTCAGTTACTTTGGAGATCAAGGTTTTACATACAAAAAATATGTGTATGATATATTATAGAATAATTACAGTATACAGTATAACAAGTAGTTAAAATAAGCTTCATTTTAACAAGCTTCAACATAAAATATTGCATATGTAATAATAATTCAACAACATAATGTAATAACTGACAGGAGTTATTCTGCTGCCTAATGAGTACTTTTACTTTTGATACTTTTTTTTTAAAACTTTTTGTTGCAAATACTTTTGTACTTTTTGTAGATTTTTAGCTTGTAGTGGAGTACTTTTATCCTGAGATATTGCTAGTTTTACTCAAGTGAAAGATTTGAATACTTCTATCACTGACCAACGGATACAAACAACTATAGTTAGAATACAGACTAGTGCTGTCAGTTAAAAGCGTTATTAACGGCGTTAATGCAAACCCATTTTAACGGGGTCCATTTTTTTATCGCGAGATTAACGTTCTTTTTGGCCTAGCAAACTTTGTAGTTTTTTTCACATGCTGTTGCAACAACTAGTAACGTTAGAAAAACTGCAACACCACACCAGATCTAGCTAGACCGGAAACACAACAACAGGCACCTTCACACACTTGTTTGGGCTTGCGAGCCGGCCAAAGAGTAGTAGCAAAGAACCCGTAGACCGGCTTTGGTAGTAGGCTAACGTTACGTTTTGAGTGGATGGCGAGCGCGAGACGCCGAAATGGATGCCAATAAGTTTCTGAATGGTAAGTTTACTTTTAAAAAGTTGCCAAATGGTTCCATTGACAAGACCAAAGTGATCTGTGTGTTTTGTTGTTGTGAACTGAGCTATCATTGCAGCACGTCCAGTCTGAAATACCACCTGATGGCCGAGCACACAGCTGATGGCCGAGCACACAGCTGATGGCCGAGCACACAGCTGATGGCCGAGCACACAGCTGATGCGAATTCTCCGCCCCCTCGTCAAAGCCAGGCGACAAAAAGCAAGCCGATCCACTTTTCCATGTTGATAAGAGCATTAAAAGGAGAAAAAATAATGGGACAAAAAGAAATCAAGGGACATTTAGAATAGATAAAAATGTGCAATTAATTGCGAGATAACTATGACATTAATTTGCTTAATCGCGATTAAATATTTGAATCATTTAATACAGACACAACAGGTATTGACAGGCAGTATATCGTCTTTATACACAACCACACATGGAGACATTATTTCACACAAACTGAGTAAAAACAAAAAGTACAACTTTCAGCAGTGTTTCTTAATTCACGTTAAAAGCTGGCTGTCAGTTTGATTGTGTATAACCTTTATTTTAGCTTCATTCATCACTTTCCGTCCCTGTGATTGAAGTCTTGTTACTCAAAGTGAGAAAAAAAACTGTTTTGGGAAGTCAGTGCTGTTGCTGCGAGGATTCTCAGATTAGGAAATGGCAGAGTTTATATTAGTCTGACTCATCAATAAGGAGGGTCAGTCACAGGATCATTCAGTGACAGATGAACACTAATAACGTGGCAATATTACAATAGCATAATCCAGTTCTGCTTTATGATCACAAGTGCATCAGAAGTCCCACCCAACACTCCTCTTTATTACTTGAAAGCCTCCTGCATATTTTAGTCTTAGTCAGCCGTGTTACTGCATTTGCTCAAGTACTATGTACTTCACTTGAGTACTTTTATTTTAAGTTAACAAGCCACTACATTTTACAGGGATATATTGGACTTCTTACTTGGCTACACTAATCTGACAGTTTAAGTTACTTTTCAGATTCAGGCTACTAATACAACATTTAACTATAACAACTACTAGATTATGATATACAGTATATAGAACTGCATGTGAGTGAACTCTGATGAACGCTCAGAAATAGCCCCCACCCTTACACTGAACAAAGTCAATCAGCACTGTTCTGCTCATCTACCTCATGTATATCTCAATCTTACAATTACAATATTGTTATTAAAATATTACCATTGCACTGAACTGCCTCGCACTATAGTTATATTTACATCTTAAATCTCAGACTACACTGATATTGCACTATTCCTTCCCTCCCTTCAATTGTTATTGTATATTTTTTGTAAATTTGTAAATTCTATTGTACAGCATAGTTAACAGTATTATTTTTTTTTTACATTTCTTACTGTCCTTTCTGTTTTTATTCTTTATATGTTAAAGTGATGGTTCGGAGTAATTTCACCCTAGGGTCCTTTGCACCATGACCTCAAGCCAAACAACCCCCCAGAAGCTTTTTTCACCTGGGTCAAACATTGAGCGAGTTAGCGTTATCAGCTGAATAGCTCAGCGCAGGCGCTAATGGATCCAAGAGTGTATCTTACATTAACCCACTAATAATGCCCGAAATTATACCAATCTTCTACACTAGTACAAATAGGTTATGTACTCATAAAACCAGCTGATTTTGGGCATTATTTGTGGGGTAATGTAAGATACACTCTTGGATCCATTAGCGCCTGCACTGAGCTATTCAGCTGTTAACGCTAACTCGCCCAATGTTCGACCCAGGTGAAAAAAGCTTCTGGGGGGGTGTTTGGCTCGAGGTCATGGTGCAAAGGACCCTAGGGTGAAATTACTCCGAACCATCACTTTAAGGGAGTGTTGTACTCTGAGAGCTAAGATTAACCGGAGTCAAATTCCTTGTTTGTTTACGCAAACCTGGCCAATAAAGCTGATTCAGATTCTTATTCTGATAAAGGAGGGTTGACGGCACTTTGTGTGCTGCTCATGTAATGAGGTTGTTGTTAGTAAACTACTCGTCATGAGGGCAAATGAACTGTGTCGGCATCATTCTGGTACGCAACAGCGCGGGGAAGTCGCCGCAGACACCACAACTCCAGAATGCTGGGAAATGCGGAGACCTTTTCCGGGGTGGGGGGGGTGGTGATCGGCTCAATCAGCAATGTGTGAACTTGCTTGTCAAAGGCTTGAATGTAACGGACATTCAAATATAGGCTATGTAAAAAGTCCGGACGCTAGCTTTAAGTCAAATATTTGTGTGCTTCTTTCACCGCTGGTTTATTGTTACAGCGATATCACGAGAATCCATCTGCCGTGCAAGGTGAAAATACAGCAGTGATTCCCAACCAGGGGTAGTTGTACCCAAGGTAGGGCTGGGCAATATATCAATATTATATCGATATTGTGATATGAGACTAGATATCGTCTTAGATTTTAGATATTGTAATATCGTGATATGACATAAGTGGTGTCTTTTCCTGGTTTTAAAGGCTGCATTACAGTAAAGTGATGTACTTTTCTGAACTAAGACTGTTCTAGCTCTTCTATTATTTGCCTTTTCCCCACTTAGACATTATGTCCACATGATTATTACTACACTATTATTACACTATTATTACAGATATATGATTATTTATCTAAAATCTAAGTGTGAAGATGTTTTTGTTAAAGCACCAATTATCAACCCTAGAATATGGCTGCAATATCGATATCGAGGTATTTGGTCAAGAATATCGTGATATCTGATTTTCTCCATATCGCCCAGGCCTAACCCTAGGGGGTACTTCTGTAGTTGCCATGGGAAACATAAGCTTGTAGAGTAGCCCAAAATATATCCACATATTAACATTGACTCAACTGTAACACCTGAACAATACGTTGTTGTTATTTTGCTGTAATTTAGCAAGAGTAGACTAGAAGTTTAAACAGGTATAGTTAAAAGTAATGAATAAATGGTAGAAATAAAAAAAAAAAAACTAAAAGTAATGACTAAACAATTCAAAGGATTAACTAAAAGTATTGGAAATGATTGTAACATTTGGCTTCAGTCCAAGCAGTACGATTGCTGACCAAACCAACCTTAATATTCACAGTTCACTTGTATGATACAAATAAAAATATCCACTTTTATATAATGAACAGTGTTCTACATTTGGACCATGATTTGGGAATAGATGAAGGGGTACGTCAGTTCATCTGACAGGGCTGTGGGAGTGGCCTGAGACCAAACAGGTTGGGATCCTCTCAGAGTCATAATGGAGGAATGAAGTCAGTCACGCCTTTGATGGCGTAAAAGCAAGCATGTAAGGACATGAAACAGGGAGGAGAGATAAGTATATGAGAAAAGGAGGTGAAGAAAGAGTTTAATGCTGAAGAGAGAAAGTGTTGAAAAAAAAAAGCCTGAGAAAACTCGCCTCTGGCTGTAACTCACAAGAGAGGAAAGGTGTATGTTTGTATCCACGCGTTTTGTTAGTTTCGGCAGAGACCGGCTCCAGACCTGATCCTGGTCTTGGAAACAGGTTTAACTCACTATTGGTATTAACAGTAAAAAAAATTATAATAATAAAACTTTACAGATATACTTTATAATAAAGTAAGGTGCTATGTAGGTGCGATCACACCTGTACGCCATGCTGCAGAGAACTATGTTTTTATGTAGAAATATGAATGCAGTTTGGTATGTTACTGTGTGTGTTGCTCTGACTTTGAAGGAAGTTGAAAAAAACAGGAAGATGAATGTGAATTGTTGCTGGCACTCCAGAGTATCGTAACATGCCGTATCAGCCAGGCCTCTTCCTGCAGAAAATTCCTCTGTAACACTTCATTTAACAGAAATGTAGGAGCGACCAAACACAAACATGTCTTTTTATTTCTTTTTTCATAAATTTATATTGTGCATATAGCGTACATCAGTGTTTCCCCTGGCTTTGTGCAAGATTTGGGTGTGCTTATTTGCAATTTCCCACATACATTTTGAGTCTGTTTGTGGGATTTGGCATATTTTGTCCAGTGTGTCTCTTTTTGGTCATTTTTGTTTTGTGTGGGGTTGTTTTGGGTCTTTGTGGTAGTTTTGCGTCTCTTTGTGGTAGTTTTGCGTCTCTTTTTCACATCATTTTGGACCGTTCTTATCACCCTGTGTGTGTCTAAAATGTTGGAAAAGCCAGATCTGAAAATAAATAACACTCAACATGCTTAAAGACAAAACTTGCTAAAGAAGTCCATCCACAGTCATTAGATCTGAGAAAAGTCTTTTAGTGACATTAATTCGGTTTAGGTGCTGCCCAACATGGCTTGGGTGCCGCACCTAAACCTTATACTGGCTTATGCATACATTGATTGTAACTCCAGGTCATATATGTTTTGAGCGGTTGCCACCTCTACAGACCACCAGGGGAACTTAAAACTGAAGTACAGGGTATAAAATATCTAAACTCTCAAAAGAGGGACACATCGTTTGTAGGATTTGTGAATCAAACTCCTTACATTTTGTCTGTTTTCCAGACCGACGAACAATGTGTCAACCAGGCAACATTTTACACATCATATTTAGCAGCTAGCGAAAAGATTAAAACTTGGGTTTTAATTTCAGAATCAAATCCTGCCTTTCGTTTGAATCTCGAAAGAGGCTGGTTGCTACCACTTTTATGTCTGTACACACACCATGGTGATGTTTTATGCATGTGTGCTTCGTCTCAAAGATACATGCACTGGTGCAGCATAACTTAATAATATTGATAATGTTAATAATGATACCTTAATCCAACCCTAGCCCTGACTCCAACAATGAAAGATAAAGGTTACACACAGGAAAGAAGCACACTTCAATAAACCCCCAGTGGGTGTCTGCAGGTGTTGGTTTGATGCCGGAGGTTTTTGCAGAAACGCTGCCATCTTGTGGATGAATGATGTCAAATCTGTTTTGTCTCGTTCACTACTTGTTTTTGTATTATTATTAATTATTTTTAATTTAGGGTTTTTCCTGGCTCAGAATGGGTCTTTGGGGGAGGGGATGACGCACAGCAGTAAGCATGATCGGTCCAAGTACAGATAAGGAGTAACAGGTCTCTGTTTCCTTATTCAACAGAAATCTATGATTTTCCAAACAGATTTGTTGTTGAGATGTACATGGTTCTTAAAAATAAAAAAATACATCCTGAAACACATGTGATGTTTTGAATATGGAGAAAGTTTTGAACAATAGAGGAGAATAATAAATACATAAATATAAAGACATTTGAACCATAAATGTATGCATGAAAATGTACCATGACGGATGAAATGAAGTGTTTGAACCTCAAGATTGATGAGGGAGGACCCCCAGGGCCCAGACCCCTCTGTTATGTCTCCTTCCCCCTCCCCCCCCAAAATGTTGAAACCAAACCTACTCCCCTTGCATTTATGTCAGAAAAGTCCATTTTGTCCATGATATTGTTTGTGTGTCTGCAGGTGCAGCAGTACCTGAAGCCATTCCAGCTGTCTAAGGAGAAGCTGCTGGAGGTTTCTGCCCGGCTGAACAAGGATATGGATCTAGGTTTGGGGAAAACCACTCACAACAAGGCAGCCGTCAAGATGCTGCCCACCTTCGTCAGGGCCACACCAGACGGGACGGGTAGGTTCATATTAATATTTGATTATCTTCATGTAAATTAATCAGTTGCACTTTGCGCATATACTGCATACTGCAAACATTTGTACAATCTTTAGTAAATATTTTGCACATTCCATCTTCTTTGTTTTAAAACACTGTGCAGCTCTTTTTATTTAAAAAAACAGATAGGTTTTACATATTTGTAATGTAAAATCTAAAATGTATGTTCCGTGATTCTTGATTTTTGCCGTACTTGTTTATTTTTCTTCCCTCTTAGTATGTTTATTGTGACCGCTATGCACCAAAATATCAAGGCACGTTCCTTGTTTGTTAAAATGATTTATGATTCTGCTGTATATATATATATATATATATATATATATATATATATATATATATATATATATATATATATATATATATATTCATAATACAACAACGTCAAATGTCTAGTTTTTGTTTACAGACCACTTTAGACCTTAATAACATGAGTTCTTCTGAGTTTATGAAATAATTTGTTTAAGTAACGAATTGCCAAGAGTTATTGCAGACGGACATGCATATTTTTGGGGGGTTAAAACATACATACATGATGCAAACATCTTTAATATAAATCAAGCTAAGACATGATTGTTTATTCCAGAGGGTCCAACTGCAGAACTCACATCTGGGGCCACGGAAGTCTAACATCAAACTGGCTCCTAATTTTAGGGTTAACTCCTTTTCTTCCACAATAAGAGGCTGACAAAAAACAAAATCAGCTGGAAGTGGAATAAAAAATCCAAGAAAGCCACAAAAAGAGCGTTCAGGTGTTACTGGGCAAATACAACTTTATCTTCAGTCTTTAATAAAGACATTTTTAATTTTTAATTTTAACATTAGCAAGGTTTGAATAAAATAGACCAACTTCTTCTGCCCTGGGTTTCACCCTCTCCCTTAAAGGAATACTCCTATTTTTATTTACAGTAATATTCTCCTAAAAAGACATAAGACTATAGAGCACAAAAGCTCTTTGTAGGAAAGACACACAAATAACAATATCAATTTTTTTTTAACCACCAAAATAACCAGTACCAGTATCATTATTTGCTCTTTGCTAGATTAATTTAAATTTATTAATGAAGAAAAAAAGCACATGTGCATCTAGTCTATATCCAGAGGTGGGTAGTAACGAGTTATATTTACTCCGTTACATTTACTTGAGTACGTTTTTGAAAAAATGATACTTCTAGGAGTAGTTTTAAATCACTGTACTTTTTACTTTTACTTGAGTAGATTTGTGAAGAAGAAACTGTACTCTTACTCCGCTACATTAGGCTACAATGAGCTCGTTACTTTTCTTTTTACCTCTTTGGTATTCTACGAGTCATTGTTTTTATCCCCCCCGCGTACGCCTCATTTTAATGTTTTATTTTGACAGAGAGAGAGACTTCCGCTAAAGCCTCTACCACGTGACTGGGTTTCACCCAATCAAACGTAGTTGTGCAGTCTCGTCACCCTACTGCTCAAACCTAGCAGCGGGATGGGTTAGCTTTTACAGTCGCAGCAAAACAAAAATGGCAATGTCAGAAACGTCACAGACGAGGAGGAACCGCGCCCTGTACTACGAAGCAAGATCAACATGCCCTGGATTTATTTCAGTTACCCGGCTTCACCTAACCTAACCACCGCGGTCCCGCATAAACTGTGTCATGACGGTGGTTATCAACCAGTTCAACCAACCCAGGGTTTCCCAATCCAGCGGCGCGTGTTCACATAAAAGAGGTGATGTTTGCACAACATGACCAACAATAGCCACACATATTTTACATAAGAAGAGCAAACTATAATTCTACATACATATGAACACATACATGGTTTTACAGGCAAAACGCAATACAGTCGCTGCTTCCTAAAACGGGAAGGAAAGCTGGCAAAAAAAAAAAGAAATTGCCGACGCTGTAGATGCGCACAACCATTGACATATCACAACTCGTATCAATATCACTTCCCCCATCAGTCAGGCACAATATCTGACCATAATTACACTTGTACTTTCCATAAACTGTCGTTGCTTTAGCCTTTTATTTCAGTTGCAACCCTGGCAGTGAGAGCGATCGTGAGAGCAAATAAAAAATATAAAAAACATAAAACCGCTGTGCGCATTACACACGGCAAATATACCCATCAGGGAATGTTAACGGGGCTGTCGGTATTGTATGAGCACACCCCTCTCTTTTTCTCTCTCCCCCTCTCTCTCTCTCTCCGCGCACCGAGCTCCACCTGATCTTCTAAGAACGGTGAAGCCGTTATCAGTGGTATCAGTAGTATTGATTGGTCAGTAGGCGTGCTTTTACACCGGTTGATCTCTGCTCCCGACCAGGTTAGGCGTCCAGCATAAGTTACCACGGCGATTGAACCCGATAACAAGTGATCCACCTTTGTGAATGAAAGCATGTTTACCTTAGTAAAAGTACCAAACAGCAGATACATTACCTTGTTCTAGTTCTGCCTGCAGTCTGGTAAAAAAAGTGTAAAGGTTTGGAAATTTGTGTTACTTGTGCTTATTTATTTTTTATGTATTATTATTTTATTGATATTATTTTTTAAGTACTTGAATTTACCTGGATTATTTTAATTTAAGCTATTTTATAATTAATTAATTTAAATTAATTTAATTGATTGGATGAACTATAATTTGTCTAAATATGATTATTTTGTATTTTTGTCCGTCTGATTGAATGCTTATGTTAAAAAATAAATCAGACGTTACTCAACAGTTACTCAGTACTTGAGTAGTTTTTTCACCAAGTACTTTTTTACTCTTACTCAAGTAATTATTTGGATGACTACTTTTTACTTTTACGTGAGTCATATTATTCTGAAGTAACAGTACTTTTACTTGAGTACAATTTTTGGCTACTCTACCCACCTCTGTCTATATCCACGATCTTCCACTTGCGGGATTCTTCCGGTGATGACCGAAATTCTGCCAGATATCCGTTACCTTCCGCTTCCTTTGTGTTGTAACTTTAAAGTAACACGCCGACTTATTGGGAATTTAGCTTATTCACCGTAACCCCCAGAGTTAGACAAGTCGATACATACCCTTCTCATCTCAGTGCGTGCTGTAATGCTGTCTGACGGCTCCAGCAGCATCAGGCCAGCACAGAACATGCAGGTGAATGGTTCCAGTAATCCTACTGCTCCGAATAAGTGACAAAATAACACCAGCATGTTCCTATTTACATGTTGTGATTTATAGAGTCACAGCGTGTACAAAAAACAACGTAACATGAGACACAGCCGTCTTCTAACTGTAAACAAACCGGGAACTATATTCTCAGGTGGAAGAATATAGTACTTGGGCGGAGTGATATGCTCGCAGCAAGCCTGTCTGAGAATATAGTTCCCGGCTTGTTTACTGTTAGAAGATGGCTGTGTCTCATGTTACGTTGTTTTGTGTACACGCTGTGACTCTACAAATCACAACATGTAAATATGAACATGTTGGAGTTATTTTGTCACTTTTGTCACAATTTGGAGCAGTAGGCTAGTTGGAACCAGTTACCTGCAGGATCTGTGCTAGGCTAAGCTAATGCTGGAACCGTCAGGCAGCGTTACAGCACGCACGGAGATGAGAAGGGTACGTATGGACTTGTCTTACTCTGGGGGTTACGGTAAATAAGCTAAATTCCCAATAAGTCGGCGTGTTCCTTTAAACTCCGGTGGATTTGTGAGGACTATGGTTAACTGCTCCTCAGATCTCTGCAGGGTAAATCCAGACAGCTAGCTAGACTATCTGTCCAATCTGAGTTTTCTGTTGCACGACTAAAACAACTTTTGAACTTACACATGTTCCACCAAAACAAGTTCCTTCCAGAGGCTATTTTGCAGAGGCACCGTGGCTCCGCACGGCGCTTAGCACCACCCAAGACAATTGTGATTGGTTTAAAGAAATGCCAACAAACCAGAGCACGTTTTCCTCCCATCCCGGAAATAGCCAGACCTTCCTCCGCAGCGCTGTGGAGGAGGGCAATGCATGACTAATGTGCACCTACACCCCTTGATCAGCCAATCCGCTTCCTTCCTCCCGGCAGAGAAAGGCGACTTCCTGGCGTTGGATCTCGGTGGAACAAACTTCCGAGTGCTTCACGTCCGTGTGGTGGAGGAGGAGCAGAAAGTGCTGAAGATGGACAGCCAGATCTGTGCCATCCCGAAGGAAATGATGCTGGGAACTGGAGAACAGGTGAGTCATACAGACAAAAAAGTCAAATCAGCTGTCACTATTCCGAAATGTTAACTTGGCTGTTGCTGAGTTTGAACAAAGATCATTTGTGATGGAAGAAACTCTGTTTTCTAACGCCGCTGTACAATCGGTGTGTTTTGTTTAGATTACCTGATAGAGTAAGGTGAATCTAAGTGAGTCCCATTCTTCAGTATAACTTAGGTATCTTGCATTGCAAGTTTATGAAAATGTGTCTGTCTGTCCAGTTGTTCGACCACATCGCCGCCTGTCTCGGTGATTTCCTCGTCTCTCAGAATCTGAAGGGACAAACTCTTCCTCTGGGCTTCACCTTCTCCTTCCCCTGCGAACAAAAAGAAATAGACAAGGTGTCTCTCGCACACACACAGACACACTACACATTTTAATCTTGGTTAGGGTCAACCAAACTTTACAGAAAAAAAGTACGATTTAGGTTAAGAATAAGAAAATGTTTTCGCATGATGAAATAAAATCAGCTTATTCTTTAAAAAATGTTTTGTATTGTATATTAAATGTTCTCTCTACACAGAGCATCCTGATCCGCTGGACCAAAGGCTTCAACTGCTCCGGAGTGGAGGGCAAAGACGTGGTGAAGTTACTGAAAGAGGCCATTCGCAGGAGAGGGGTCAGTCTGAAATACTGAGGCTCATATGGTGATAGAAAAAAAAAAAAAGACATGAAGCAATAAGATGGACACAAGAGTGAAATGTGAAGTCATGTTAAGAGCTGCAATGATGAGTCAGTAAATCAGAAAATGAATTGGCAGCTATTTTGATAATCGATTATTCGTCATCTTTAACACTAAACATCGTCTGGTTCCAGCTTCTCAAATGTTTTCTATCATTGTAAACCAGTGGTGGAATGTAAGAAAGTACATTTACTCAAGTACTGTATTACCACTACACTTCAGAGGGAAATATTCAGTCTGATACTGTTAGCTACTGAGGTGGTTTAACCCAGAGTAGTCTCGCTTTGCCAGACCATCCACACGCTGCAGAGCGGAGGAGGGTCTGGCTAGTCCACACAGCATTCTGGGATGGGAGAAAAACGTTCTCTGGTTTATTGGCATTTCTTTAAACCAATCAGAATCGTTGTGTGAGAGAAAACTCAGATTGGACAGATAGTCTAGCTAGCTGTCTGGATTTACCCTGCAGAGATCTGAGGAGCAGTTAATCATAGTCCTCATGAATCCACCGGAGGTTAGAATTACAACACAAAGAAAGCGGAAGGTAACAACCGGCGGAATTTCCTCTGGCACCGGAGCAATCCAGAATGCAATTATAAGTCATTAATTTGTGCTGTAAAGTGGTCATTTATCTTTTTGGATGTTTTTCCGTGATATTTCTGGATTGAAGCAACAAGCAACAGCTGATTGTTGTTGTTTGTTGTCTTGTTTCTGATTAAAAGCACTGTGACACTCTGTGGGAGACAGATGGAGCACAATGTGTGTGTAGGCAGGTTATTTGGTATACAGATTATAAAAAGAAAGCACATAAACATACCTGTGTGTCTCTCTCTATCTCTCTATCTCTATCTCTATCTCTCTCTCTTTCTCTCTCTCTCTCTCTCTCTGTGTCTCTCTCTCTCTGCAGGACTATGATATAGGCTCAGTTGCCATGGTGAACGACACAGTGGGCACGATGATGAGCTGCGGCTACAAAGACCAGAGCTGCGAGATCGGCATGATCATCGGTAAAGATTTATTTGAATAAGTACACCTTCAGGATGTCTTTAGATACTCCATTACAAGTACAAGTCCTGCATTTAAAATCTTACTTAAAGTACAAAAGTATTTGCATCAAAATATACTTAGACTAAAAGTCTACAGAAAACTAAAAGGCCGATTTTAGATGGATTTGAATCAGGGATCCATCTATGTGTATCATAATATATTTGTTATATTTTGTAATAATAATCTGAAAGTTGTATGAATAAATGTAGTGGGGTAGAAGTATAAAGTAGCATAAACTTGAAATACTCTCAGAAATATACTGAAGAACAGTACTTGAGTTAATGCGCTTAGTTACATTCCCCCATATAACATATGTATCTTTACATATGAAAATTCTACCCAGAACCATTTATAAATGTATTTTCTTCCTTTATTAAAAGATTCAGTAGATGTAATGTAGCTATTGACTAACTAACTAATTAAAATGGCTAACTAACTAGTGAATTTAAACTCTATTCTTCCCTGAAAAGTGAAGAGAAATTAAATTAAATTCAAACTAAACTTAAATCCATGAATGGGATCAGTGTTTTTGTAAAAGGCAAGGATCATTGGCGTAAAAATTGTGTGACCAGCGCCTTTTTTAAAAATTATTTAAGTTAATAGGAACTATATCAGCATTATCAATTATTCTCATCAGTATGTCGCGTGGCACGCTTCTTATGTTTAAATAAGGAGGGTAGATCTAATATCGTTGTTTATCAAATACTTGAGTTTTTTTAAGTGGCCTTTAACAAACTCCATTTCCCATAAGTCCCGGAACTTTTGGGGTTAAATGGCACAGATACATGTCATGGATGTGGATGAAACTGAAGCTGTATCTCTGTATTGTCACAACATAACCACAGCGCTGGGAAAACGTGATATTCGCTTTACGTTTAGGGGCTTCCACAGTTTGGCTGTCTGCGGATTTAAAACTAAAGAGCGAAACACTCGGTTTGCCGGGAGTGGTGGGTGGATGGATCCAAATATCGATAATATCCATACCGACGTTATGGTAATCTGATCGATACTTTAGTTTTAGTTTCTCTGCAGTACGTTCCATCAGAGAGGCGACCTGGCTGTCTGTGTCTGTGCTGCTCAGCGGCGCCAGGCCCGGTGACGGCCAGCAACACCACACACACAAGCAGGACAGAGACGGAGAAGAAGAACGGCAGAGAGGAAGAGGAGAGCTGTGGGGCTAGATTTTCACCCTGAAAATTCAACAACGGCAAGCTGTATATATGCGAGGCTGTGAGATACAGTGTTGACACAACAAATTTATACAAGCATATGGAAATTCTGTCCTGGGTTTTAACTTATTAATAATCCAAAGAAAAAATCACAAAACCACTTAAAGGTCATGACAATTCATTCAGATTTAGCAATTTGATGATGCAAGGCATCGTTATCGGCGATACTGGCCCTGTATTTACTTGATATCGGATCGATGACAAATTTTGGAGTATTGCACACCACTATTTGCCAGGCTACATGTGAAGTAGATGGGCCTACCTGTCCCTTGGCTCCACTGCCACTTCGCAACGTCTTCTGACCAGCCCAGTCCTTGGTCCCACACAGTCAGCCAGGCCAGTTCATTTGTAGACATTTAAGACGCGGACATTAACATTAACACAACTCGATGGGGAAAAATAAATCACCTCGACTGTCCTCTCAGTCTCCCCTCCACACCCACCTCAGCCTGACAACCAATAGGAAGATTGGAACGACACAAAGTAATCTTTATTGTTGAAACAACAAAGGTTTCAACTGAAAATAACAACGGCTGCAGTGGAGCCGATTTATCTGCAGATATGGAAGAAAAAAAAAACTTGAGTAACAGAATGAAAGAAATGCTGAATGAGAGATTTCATTGAGTTACAGAAGCGAGACAGGAAGTGACGTCAGGACTTTGGCTCTCCATGCTTACACTGATCATAGATGGACACAGAGAAGAAGAGGCATGTGAGAAGTGTGTATGCCTAACACGATGATTAGGATATAACTTTAATACACTGTAGCAGTTCTTCACTCTTACAGCCAATCATGGAAAACTGCATCCTCTCAGGTGTTACCGAGCTTTACAGAACAAATTATTTCTTGCCTAACAGGCATAATGTGTTTTACATGCTGCACAGGAGAGGCTCTTTGACACCGTGATCACATTAGATATAATGAGGGTCGTGTTGTGGCGGTGAAACGTCCCCTTTTCTCTGCTCAAATTAGTTTTCTCCCTGGAATATGAAGCAAGCTCCCTCGGGGAAATGTTTACAGCACCCCTCTATGTGTGTGTTTGTGTTGGAGAGACTGAAATAAAGGGCGGTGGAGAACAAGCAGGAAGGTTTTAATGTTGTGAATTTATTTCTGACTCCAAATCCGTTAAATCACTGCAGCAGCTCGAGATGCATGAGCCGTTTCCTAATTTAATAACCTGCATCATAGTACTGATAAGTTAAGAATCGGTGCTCTTGCAAGACTTCAAGACTGCAGCATTACATTCTAATTAAAAACAATTACCGGTAGAAGACTGTGTGACTGACCAGCTGGTATCCCCTTGCTGCAAGATTATAAAAAGAGACAATGGAGACAATGGAGATTAGGGCTGCAGCTATCGATTATTTTAGTAATCGAATATTCTACCGATTATTCCATCGATTAATCGAGTAATCGGATAAGAAACACTTAGTAAGAAATACTTAGTAAGCAGCAATAGTAAATATTTATTATTGCCGTTTACTAAAAAAAAGGAAACCTGTAGCTTGTGTATATATACAAAGACAGGTTTCCTTTTTTAGAAAAAAGCAAAAAAAATGATTGCCAAATTCCAAGACCCTTAAAAAAACAAAAAACATTACAATAGTACATTTTTGGTGGCCCAAATGTTAATATTTTTTCACCCCATTCCCCTTCTTGCCTCTGGCTCTTTGCACTGGATATGCAAAAGAGCTGTTCACTGACCAGAGGGTTTACAGCAGGGCTACTCAACTACACTGTTCTGGGGGACACATTTTCAGAAGCCTAATACACAGTGATGATTATAGATATATCTATGGTGAGGAGAAAGAATAAAGAATGCGTGGTGACGTCATTCACGTGCATATTAAGTGGCCATGCTGGGGGGAGGAGCCGGTTTGTCTCCGGCAGCGGCTAAGTTTCCAAACATTTAGAAGCAAACTAATAAAAAGTTAGACTACAAACCGACAGCTTTCGTTTTAGCTTGTTGGTAAAACATCGCTATTAGCAGAGTAGCATGCTGTAGGCTAGTTGTGTAAAACATGGCTATTAGCAGAGTAGCATGCTGTAGGCTAGTTGTGTAAAACATCGCTATTAGCAGAGTAGCATGCTGTAGGCTAGTTGTGTAAAACATCGCTATTAGCAGAGTAGCATGCTGTAGGCTAGTTGTGTAAACAGCGCGGTGGACGAGAGCAGCAGACGTTAGCTACCTTGTGTCGGGTTGGCTCCGTGGAATGGATGAGTACTCTGGAGGTTTGTTACGGAGATGATGTAGCAGCATGTTTGCAGCTTAAAATGATCCCAAACTTTCTGTCGTTTTCTCTCGCCTGTCTCTCCTCTTAGACCCTCGCTATTTTTGTCTTCTTTCATTTGTAATCGGGGCCGTCTTGTGTTTATATACTGTCCGTGCTTGTGTTGTGTCCGCAGAAGCGCAAACCTCATGTGCGCTAGTAATAATCCTCCGTGCGGAAACACAGTGAGCCGTACAACCTTAATTACATTGATTTTACGAAGCTTCGAGGCAAAGAATTTGCTTCGAGCATTTTTTGTAATCGAATTATTCGAGTTATTCGAGGAATCGTTGCAGCCCTAATGGAGATAGATTTTTTTTGGCGTCATTAAGCAAAACTTCCATAGAAGAAACTACACTTCTGCACCTGCTCTTGGTTCTGTTTTCAGGTGTTAGTAAATCTAGCACGTGGCGGGAGACTTTGGCCAATTACAGGTCATTTCAGAGAGCCTGCGTTCCTATTGGCTGTTCTACAAAAGCAGATGCACGTGCACGCCACTTCAGATGATGAAAGCCAGATTCGATGGGGGAAAATCCTGCAGAAAGAATTGCTGTTCTAGCATTGGCAACAACTACCTACAGTGCAAAGCAAGACAGACTTTCACTCAAAGAGAGTCCGACAACAAACAAAAGTAGAGATATTTCACTCAATAAGTGAAAGCTTGTACCTGATAAAAAGTCAGAGGAGTCAGTACGATTCATCCTGAGGGGAACATGAAAACTGTACAGAATTACAACCCAGCGCTAGCGTGGCTATAACGAGCCGATAGATTTGTACTAAACGTCAGACCCAGATTTGATGTTACAACGCATCCAAAATCAGAAAATGGTTTTGAATTTTGCTTCTCACCCCTTTTTTTGTGTGATTTTCAAACAGATACATTCCTAAAAAATGAACGAGATCATAAAGAATAACTAACATGTTGCAGAATTCCAGAGTTATTATTATTATTATAATTTCACACTACTACAATCTCCCCTTCACGCTTCTCTTCTCCTTTAGGGACAGGAACCAACGCCTGCTACATGGAGGAGATAAAGAACGTGAAGCGTGTGGAGGGCGAGGACGGGCGGATGTGCATCAACACGGAGTGGGGGGGCTTCGGAGACGACGGCTCCCTGAAAGACGTCCAGACGGAGTTTGACAAGGTGGTGGACAAGACGTCTATCAACCCCGGCGTCCACATGTACGTAGGACGGATCATTAGGAAAATGTCTTCAGTGCAAAATTACAAACACTTTAATAATTACATACAGTAGATGACAAATATTGTCTGCTTCCAGCTTCTCACATGTGAGGATTGGCTGCTTTTCTACACATTTTGGACTTTTGGAAAACATCTTGTAGACTACATAATCAATTAACAACAACAAAAATCATGTTGTTCAGAGCTGACTTGTTGGTTTCAGACATGTCATGTGTACACAATAGGGCTGTAGTCAAGTCTACCTTTGTCAAGTCCAAGACCAGGACTAGTCGAGTCCAAGTCATGACAGAGTCCAAATGAGAGACCGCCAAGAAGGAGAAAGAAAGTATTAAATTAGGCCATATTATTTACTTTAAGTATAACAATTTCGCTCAAATCACATAAAGCTGAAGTGCAACTTCACATGTTTTTTTTCTTTTTATTCTGGTGTAGCAAGAACCTTCTGGACTACCAATGAAAAATGTAACAAATAACAAAGCAACACAGGTGTCACTAAAAAACGGACATGTTCTCATTCTTGAAGTTATTACTTGTCCTGAAGAATCCATAGTACAAAGTGCTTGTTGACATTGTGTCTGTGGCTAAAATGAAAATGATTGAAGCCTGATGATTTAAGGTACATGACGCAGCCAGGCGTATACCAGGAGAACAATGTCAATGCCCGTTCTAGATGGAGTTTTTTTTTATTAAACTAAAACCTGTTTTCTGAACAAGCTCACATCATTAATGGTTTTGTTTTGAAGGAGGAAGTTACTTTAGAGAAAAAGCCTATAGTGCTAGACTCGGTCGAACAACTAGAATATTTGGCGAGTCCGAGACAAGCCCGAGTCCAAATACCAACGTGTCCAAGACAACAGAAAAGCGTCTCGAGTACTACAGCCCTGGTACACCAACACCAGAATACCCATAGTGGTTATTCTTTACACACTAATGCTTGTCAATTCCAGTTTTTACAGATTTCTCAGAAAGATACCCAAGGTTCTTCTTTTTTTAACAGACCAAAGGCCTTTGCACACCCGGGGCATGACGAATAAACAACACAGAAACACAGTTCTTACTTTTATTTTTATTAAATGTATTTATTTTATTTTCTCCTGTAGCTTTGAGAAGATGATCAGCGGCATGTATTTGGGAGAAATCGTTCGGCTGCTGCTGGTGAGGCTGGCGGAGAACAACCTGCTGTTTGAAGGACGGACATCGGAGGCGCTGCGGACCCCGTTTACATTTGAGACCAAGTTCATCTCTGAGATTGAGGAGTGAGTGTCCCATGACGCTTTAGAAATCAATCGTTCACCTTGTCTTTTGTTTCCAAACGGTGGTCTTGAGTTGTAAACTTTCTGATCTGGCACTGACAAATGATCGTTAAAGGGAAACTCATTTGTTTTCAACTTTTGTCAACTCTAATAAATCGGTGTGTGTGTGTGTGTGTGTGTGTGTGTGTGTGTGTGTGTGTGTGTGTGTGTGTGTGTGTGTGTGTGTGTGTGTGTGTGTGTGTGTGTGTGTGTGTGTGTGTGTGTGTGTGTGTGTGTGTGTGTGTGTGTGTGTGTGTGTGTGTGTGTGTGTGTCTTAAACCGTTCACCCAATCTACTTCACACTTGGTTTCCTTGGTACCCAATGAACATGGGGCTTGGAATTTGCTGCAGTTTGGACAGCATTGGATAGTATATATTATACACAGTAAGTCAGTAGTAGGCTTTACAGTGGGGTTGCATATTAAGAGCTTTGGGGTCCTTCTGTAAGTAATTTTGGGGTACAAGGGCACTGGAGAAAGCTTGAAGCAGCATTACCACAGGCCAAGCAACCGGCCCTTTCCAAACAGGCACATTTTGAACAGACACTGTACTAGTTTATATTGATTCTAATAACATTTTTAGGCACAGATTCTTGAGATCCCTTTATCTCCCCTGGAAGTCCGAACCAGGCCTTTATTTCAGATGATTATATAATGTGACTACTATTGCCACTGTTCATCACACCCCGGCCCGTCAGACACCGCCTACCAAGAGCCTGGGTCTGTCCGAGTTTCTTCCCAAGAGGGAGTTTTTCCTCGCCACTGTCGCACTTCTTGCTCTTGAGGGAATTACTGTAATTGTTGGAATTGTTGGGGCTTTGTAAATTATAGAGTGTGGTCTAGACCTACTCTATCTGTAAAGTGTCTCGAGATAACTCTGTTATGATTTGATACTATAACTAAAATTGAATTGAATTATATCTATCAACAGACAGCAAACCTGAACTCCAACACCTGAATGTCTTTACTTCCTGTCTGTGTGTCTGGTTCAGGCAGGACAGCGGTCTGGTAAACACCCTGAATATTCTGACCAAGTTGGGATTGAAATGGGAATCGGTCGACTGCGCCGTCGTACGTCTGGTCTGCGAAACCATCTCCTCGCGCTCCGCCGATCTCTGTGCCGCTGCCCTGGCAACCATCGCCAACCGTATCCGTACCAACCGCGGGCTGAGCCATCTGAAGACCACCGTGGGGGTGGACGGGACAGTCTACAGAAAACACCCCAAGTAAGCACTGAGGAAAATACAGACGCAGTGAGAACGACATTTTGTCAAGATTTTTCTTTAAAGTCTGCGTGTAAAAGTGCATCTTTAAAAAGTTAAAAGTTGAAAGTTAAATCACAAATTATGTGTTTGGTTGCACTTTATGGGTAACACTTTACTTAAACACCCCTATTTTCTTTTTACGATTCTTTTTTTGGGGATTTTTCCCCTTTATTTCAGAGTGACAGTGGATAGACAGGAAAGGTGGGAGAGAGATGGGGGATGACACGCAGCAAAGGGCCGCAGGTCGGATTCAAACCCGGGCCGCTGCAAAGGACTCAGCCTACTAGGGCTGCTCCCTCTCAGTCGATTAGTCGACTAATCGGTCGTTTTGGTCTTAGTCAACTTAGATTTCTTTAGTCCATTAGTCATGTTTGATGCTTTTTTCATGCTGAATGACTGATTTCCAAGAAACGTACGAGCACATCTCTGGTAAACACAAGAGTTAAAGTGGTGCTTTTGCATGACTCTTTGCAGAGAAACTCAGATTTACAGATCTGTCGATTAAATCAACTAATCGATTAGTCGGTGCAATTGAATGAATGTTAGTCGACTAAGAATTTCTTCAATCGAGCACAGGCCTACAGCCTACATGGGGCGCATGCTCTTACTGGATGAGCTAGAGGTCTCCCCAAACCCCCCCTATTTATCATTCATTATAATTATGATAAGAATAATAATAAGCTTTATTGATACAGCACATTTTGTCAAGATTTTTCTTTAATGTCTGTGTGTAAAAGTGCATCTTTAAAAAGTTAAAAGTTGAAATTTAAATCACAAATGATGTGTTTGGTTGCACTTTATGGGTAACACTTTACTTAAACCCCCCTATTTATCATTAATTATAATTATGATTTTCCAGCTTCGTCTCATGGCTAAAGTTAAGCCTTTCCTGAACAGGCATGATCTAGAAAAGGCGATCCATGCTCTTATCAATCAGTTCAAGATTGGATTACTGTAATGCTCTTTATATTGGTCTGAATCAAACCTCCATCTCACGTCTTCAACTTGTACAAAATGCTGCTGCTCTCTTTTTAACAAATACACCTAGACGTGCACATATCACTCCCGTTCTCCACACTCTACATTGGCTCCCTGTGCGTTTTAGAATAGATTTTAAGATTTTGTTGTTTGCTTTTAAGGCCTTAAATGGTCTGGCCCGGAGTATTTGTCTGAAATTTTAACTTTGCGGGAGCACAACCGGTCATTGCGTTCTTCAAATCAGCGAGTTTTAGAAGTGCCGAGGTCAAGGTATAAACGATGGGGTGATCAGGCTTTTGCAGTTGCTGCCCCGAGACTCTGGAACAAATTACCCCCTGATATTCACACTATCACAGATGTAGCTCTTTTTAGGTCCAAACTCAAAACGTATCTGTTCTGTCTGGCCTTTAAGACATAGCAGTGGTGTGACAATTTCATTCTTTTGTTTCTGTGTAACCTTTTCTGATTTAACTGTTTTCTATGTTCATTCTTTCTATTGTATGACATGTGTTTCTGATGTTAAGCACTTTGGATACCTGCTGGTTTTGTAAAGTGCTATATAAATAAATTTTGATTGATTGATGATGATAATAATAATAATAATAATAATCTTTATTGATACAGCACTTTTCAAAAGAAAGTTATAAAGTGCTTTAAGCCGCCTACACACGATTAGCGATTTGCTCTCTAACCAATAATTGTAACAGAGAGAAAATGATCAGGTATTTACTTAAAAATTGCGTCTGGTTATGTTGACAAACTCTCCTGTCACTGAATATGGAGAAGTAACGTAAAGCAGGAACACATTCTATCATTTTTGGTTTGAACTTTTGTGGCTTTCTACAAAGTCAAATTATCACTGAGCCGGTGATGAGAGAAAAAAACAGACACTATGTAAATGGACCGAGAGGAGGAAGTCCTGTTTTTTTTTTCCTCTTTTTTTTTATTTTTTAAATTCTTTCTCAATTTGGTGAAGATTATAAACCATATTTATCTGTACACATCAACACACTTCCTGTCTTTCTGAGAATAACTGCATGACCACATACCATGAATCATTGCTTAAACTTCTCCTTCCTTCAGTTTTATTTCCTTTCCGTGAGTTTACAGACACATTTCTGCAGAAGATGTTGCATTCAAAGCATGTTTTCATGATATTGACAGTGTGTGATATACAGTATGCTACTTTTTTTTTCTCTTTCTGCGCTGAATATTTTCTCTCGTCTAGGGGTGTGAATCAGTGGTGTAGTCTAATGTATTGTAGTGGGTATACTGTACTGTATATATATTGGGGGGGGGCGTATCATAGTTGGGGGGTCTGGGTGTCCTCCCCCAGGGAAGATTTGAACATCAACGACTTCATTTCCTGTATTTGGATACACTTTTATGCACCAATTTACGGTGGAAATCCCTTTATTTAGCCTATGTGAAGAAAATAAAAACACAGATGACAAGTGAAAATATGTCAAAAATACAACAGAAAGTATGTTGTTGCGTGTCATTGGGCATTTTTAAGTGGGTTTATGGAAATCCTGGAGCTTCCTTAGTGGGTATACTGGGTATACCTGCGTATCACGTAGACTACACCACTGGTGTGACTCTTCACTGTTCTCACGAGTCGATTACGGTTATCCTGTAAACGACTGAATCAATTAGATATCCCGATGTGTCACCTCCTCAACATTATTGTATATTGCTACACATGGTTATCATCAACAGATTCAAGTGGTCAGATGAATATGAACTCCTCTTTTTATCGCATCTGCTCTTAAAAAAAGACATTTCCTGAATGTAGCGGAGTCTGAACACAGCAGACGACAGAAAAAAACGACGAAAATCAACAAGTACTATCAGTAGGCAATAATCGATTATGGTCTTTTTTTCTTCTTCTTCTTTTTATTAATTAAGTATTGCCATAGGTGTTACACAAATAATTTAAAAAACCCACAAACCTTACATATCCCAAATGAGTGTAAAAACCATGTAACATACAAAGACTATTTGACATACATAAGCAGAGCTTGTGAACACAAAGAACATAAAACATATAAAGAATGTGAGAAAAAGAATGACTAAACACTACAGGGGACAGTTTACAATGGGGGAGGGTGTGTGTGTGTGTGTGTGTGTATGATGAGTTTTTGTGATTATAGTATGAAATGTTGTGAGTCGAGGTAATGTGCTGCAGATGAGAGGGAAGTGGGTAAGAAGTTTTGAGTATGTCGGGTTAGGTGAGGTTCACCAGAAGGAAGGGTGAGAAAAAGAAAGAAAAAAGAGAAAAAAAGGATTGATTTCAACACTCCTACAGACTACGCAATAATTTTTTTGTGTTTTGAGATGGTCCTACTTTTCCTTCTCTTTCTGTGCTGAATATTTTCTCCTCTTTCCCGTTAACTCTCTCACCTGCCCTCCCTCTTCTCCTCCCTCTTCTCCTCCCGTAGGTTCAGCGAGAAGCTCCGGGCGACGGTGCGCCGCCTCGCCCCCGAGTGTGACATCACCTTCCTCGTCTCGGAGGACGGCAGCGGGAAGGGCGCTGCCATGGTGACGGCCGTGGCTCAGCGGCTGGCTCACCAGTCCCGGCTGTTAGAGGACAGCGACGGTGAGGTCAGGGAGGAAGAGGAAGAGGAAGATGAATAAAGAGTGGAGAGAGGATGCAGATGGTACCCAACATGTCTTGTTCTTATTCAGCACATTTTGTTAATATTATATTATTTAAAGCTATAGTGCGTAGTTTCTGTCGCCCCCATGAGGAATTCTAAGTAATGACATCAAAACTGTCGGCAAATCCACATGATACAAGCCTTCCATGGCCGCACACCGCCCCCCTCCCCCCTCCACACAGCTGCTAGTAGCCAAGGAGGACACGGAGGATTAAAAAAACATGATGGACTCTTCAGAAGAGGTCATTATCTTCACTCAAGTTTCTGCGCGGGAAAGTCACCAGACGCCACAATCTTCTGAACATAGTCATACTGAGAGATCCAGAGAGAGTTGTGTGGAGCTGATAGTCTTAATTAGCTTTGTAGCAACTCATTTGGCAATGGCTTGAATGTAACAGACGTTCATTAATATCAAAAAGTTACGCACTAAAGCTTTAATATTATATTTAAGTTAGTTTTGCTCCTCTAAAACAGTGAGTCAAACTTCAGCTACTGTTTTCATTTTACTGTTACAAACTCATTTTAATGGCATTTAAACATTTAGGGCCCTATCTCGCACCCGGTCCGACACAAGTGTCTTTGCTAGTTTAAGACCGACGCAGTTGTCAATTTCCTGTCCAGCGCCCACGTCGTTTAAACAGCAAATACACCTGCTCCCATCTGTGCACCCATGGGCGTGCGTGTCTTACAGGGAGGTGTGTTCAGGTGCATTCTGGGCATATTGCTTTCTTGAGGCAGCAGGAAGTGATGGCGCCATTGACCAACAAAAACTTGGTCTAAAGTCAATAACAGAGCATTTCATTGTTATTTTAACAGCAAATTAGTAAAATGCGCCTAGGCTTATACACAGCGCACGCACACTATGCTTGTTACACACACAGGGATGCACAGAAGCACACACACACGCAAAAGATTACAAATAAAAATATTACGGTGCAAATCCTCCATCATAATAGCAATGTGCCAAGGTACAACGCGCCTGGCTTTTAAAGGGAATGGGAGATGACACTCTTTTACACCCAAAACACACCTATGATTATTGAAGACACTTTGGAAGTACAACCCTTTGGAACCATGCGCCTGGATTTTTCTTTTCTGCCGTCAAACCAGCAAAAGTGGATTTGGACACGCCCTAAACACACCTGCGACATGCGCTTCACGCTGTGCCCTTAGATGTTTAAAATAGGGCCCCAAAAGTTCCCTGTGGAGTTTTAGATCTCTAAGAGTGCTACGGTGCTGTTTTTCAAAAAGTCCAAATTTGGGCAACGGGGGTAGGGGAGCTGAAGCTGAGCTGGAATGAGGAAGGAGAAACCACATTGGTTGGAAGTGTCATTGGTCATTTTCACATACCGCCACACAGCCTTCATACCTAAACTATACTGAACAAATCAAAACTATACTTGGATTTTTACATTATTTTTGTATAAATGAAATTAAGTACTTTGATTTCTTTGGTATTTAATTTACTGGATTATCAATTTTTAAATAAAGAGCTATTTTATGGGAGATGTGTTATATTCTGTGATTGAAAGTTATTATTCCATATCGCCTCCAGTTATGATGAAACTGGTGATGGCGCTTGCTTTCCATATTAATGGTAGGCATGTAAACATTTGTAACGTAACCCTACTTGAAATCATTTTTCCTTCAGCACTTTTTTAGGACATTAGGCCTACCTCTAAATTAAAAAAATATAGATTCAATTATTATCATTTTTTATCCTGAAAAAAGGCTTTCAACAAAATGTGTCTTCATACAACCTTCATTCTCCACTCAGTCAGAGAACAATGTTCAAAGAGACTTCTAAGTGTAAGAAAATCAACCTGAGACAATGAAAGTAAAGTTGTTGTCTGCAAAATAAAGTTGTGCCTATCCTGCAGCTCTCAAGCTTTAACACTTTATTTTCTTTTGAGCACTTTAAATGTGTGTGGAGAAAACGTACTGAGTGTTGGAGCGGCCTTCTAGTAGCTGTTAGTTGAAGTGCAGCCCAGTTCACTTTTCCATAAGCTTCAACATTCAGTCTGGTTGGTGCTGATTAGTGGCAACAGACGAGACCAAGTTCCAGGATATCTGCAACAAGTATCAAATTCCAGAATTTACCAGAAATGTTTTCTGTTGTGGAAGGTTTAAACATTCCCTTGCACGTTGTGTTGTCTGTCCAACAGATCCGTCCACAGCACTCACCTACCAATATCACTACTAGAGAATTAAGGCCCAAAATGTTGATGAAACTGCCCCTTTAACACTTCCGCATTACATTTTATTACTGGGCTTGTTGATTCTTGCCCTGCAGCACATTTTACAAATAATAATAAAGATTCTTATCAATAAAATCGGATTTGACTAAAATTGAGTGTGGTACATGAAAAAATGAAAGCACCTTTTCTCATTATAGCTAGACAGGCAGGCAGGGTGACAGACAGATATACAGACAGACAGACAGACATCCTGTGTGTAAGCAAAACCAGTTATGGAAATAAAAGGCCCTGCTTTGCCTAGATGCGATCTTACGTATGTCGAGGCACGGCTTTTATTAATGAACTCCAAACCTGTCCAGTTTGTTAAGCTCTGGAAACTACATTTTGATGACAACTTTTGGTGATAAGAACAATGAATTTTATAGATATACAGTTGTCTTATAATTATGTTACGATTTTTTTCCCATGGACAGTTTTGCATTTTAATTGTTTAGTCTTTTGGTTTCCACACTTTGCACGCACTTCGCACGCAAACACATCCATAAGCTATGATTGTTATACATGTGACTAAATACAGTATTTATGAGACAACTTTGTTATTTGTTTTGTCCCACAAGCAACTTAATTATTAAAGAAGAGCAAGAATGAGGACGGGGGATCCATTCCCATCGCTAAGACCCAGGAAGGTCTGTAAAGGGACAAAAAGCAACTCCATTAATATTAATCTGAACTAAAAGACATCAGCCTTTCCATCAAACTTTGACATTTTACCAGATGTGAGACGTGTCACCGTCCTTCTGATTTAACCCTTATTAGTACTTGACTTTATTCCTGGGTGAAATATCCTCACTATGCTTGACTGCAGAATAATCCTTCCATCAGCTGAGGCTTCACCGCTGCTGCTGCTGCTGCTGCTGCTGCTGCAGCTCTCACTGACCTGCAGAGGACAAAGGGGGGGGGGGGGGGAGTGATCTGGGAAGGAAAGTAAAGGTCCACTCCAGCTGAATGTCTCCGTACTGCAGCACTACGGTCATAGGCGTAATTTACTGGGGGGAGATATTAATCGATAATCAAAACCATGGCCATGGCCATGGCAATGCAGTCAAAGAGTTTACATTCTGTGGTGAGCAAAATTTGTTAAAGGTGTAGGAATTTTTCCCATCTAGCGTTGAAATTGTGTTTTACATTCAAATTAATGAAAAGTTAAGCCCTTGACTTCAGTCAAAGCTGTTGGGTTATTTATTAATAATTCACACAAGCCACGTTAATGCAGTGATAAAAAGAAGACGTTATGACCGAGCTGACAAGATGTGGAATGTTTGTGTCTTACAACTTCAAGTGTTTGCTGCAAATTAGTTTAGACATGGATTTACTCGAGTGGTGCACCTAACCACTTTGAGGTACTTTTAGTATTTCCATATTCTGCTCACTTTATACTTGTACTCCACTACATCTCAGAGGTAGGTATTGTACTCTTTACTCCGCTACATTTGTCTGACAGCTTTAGTTACTTCTCAGATGACAGTTTTTCCTCCCCTTCCTGACCAGTAAGAACCACGTATCTCCAGATGTGTTGATGTTGAATGTTTGTGATAAACTGAAGGATGAAGTCTTCCTTCATGTGTTGAGGAGATTCTCCTACTTCTTAAGATAAATAAAGCCTTTAAAAAGCCTATCGGATCAGCTGATAAAATGCATTGTCACAAAGCCTATAACAGGGCTGTGTTTCTGACACCGTGAACTGTCTACTTTATTTCCTTATAATGCCCATATTTAATGCTTAATGCTTATAATGCCCATATTTATATTTTTTTAAACTTTATCCTTGCACTGCTGTAGTTTTTATATGACTATGTTTACATTATTCTCTTATATTGTCCATATTTAATGCTGGTCTCTAGACTTTATCCGTGCACTCTTGGACCTATTTGCACTACCACCATGACCCACACTCTCATAGAGCGCCTTACCATACATACTGAATCACAGGGTCAGTCACTGCAAGCGTCTCATGCTTATACATCCCTTAGTACATTCATGTGGATTTTTTTATTTTATTTAGTATTTTTTGTTATATTGTCCATGCTATTCATGTGGATTTGCTTTTTTTAATCATCCTGTTTGTGATGTATGTGTATGTTGTGTGTGATGTCTTTAAGCTACTGGGATCTTGAATTTCCCCGTGGGGATCAATAAAGTATCTATCTATCTATCTATGAAAAGTAAAAACTCTTTAGAAATATCTCACAGGACAGTGACGCTACAAACAAAAGAATGTGATGCATTGCTGTAGATTAAACTATCCAAAAGTATCCAAAGTTAGATAAAATGAGCTCAACCTTCAACATCTACAGCAGTAAAATGCAACATGCACATGAATGCAGCAGGAATATTAATCCAGAAACATCAGATAGAAGAGGAACACACTGACAGGGAACACTTTGAGTACTTTCACTTGTACATTTAGCTGATAATACGTACATTTACTTAGTAAATGCAGGACTTTTACTTATGGTACTGTACGTGGTATTGTTATAGCAGTAAACTCCACAAGGAAACTGGCAGCAGTGGAAAGGATTGTACATTTAATCAAGTACTGTACTTATTAGTACAATATTGAGGTAGAGGCCTACTTTTACTTTACTTGTGTATTTTTTATATGTAAATTATCCGAATACTTCTTCCACCACTAAAAAAAATCAACCTGAAGCTTTAAAAATCTCATTGAGTTGAGTGTATATTTCGTAGACAGTGCGAGAGGAAACATTCATTTATGAGCCTGAAATCAACTCCAACAAGGGCCGACGTCACTCGTTTTCTTTCCCACGAGTCTCTGTTGATTTGTGACCTTGAGATTAGACAAAATCAAAATAAATTGAATCGGTGAGACAAAGTAGAGCAGAGAGAGAGAGAGAGAGAGAGAGAGAACACAAGACTGGAATAATTATAGCTCCTTCTACATTAGTACAAAGCCTGGTGTGAGTTTTAGCTGAGGCCTGTCACTACATGAATGCCATGCTTGCTGCTGCTGCTGCAGCCTCATGGAGGATGGGGGGGGGGTTATTTCAACAGACACGTGCGTCCTCCCCCTACTGGAGGTAACTGGTAACAGCAGTTTATATATTCTCACAACAGGATACATGAGTCCTGTGAGTGTGATCACGTTTCTCTATAAAATCAGCCGCCCAAGCTGCAGCTAAACAGGCTGCGCTCACATTTCATCTCAGGTCCAATATTTGCACCACAAAGCCTTGGTTTAACAGCTTGTGTGTGTACCACGTGTGTGTGTGATATATATATATATATATATATATATATATATATATATATATATATATATATATATATACACACACACGTACACAGACTCATTGCCTTTATTGCACACCCCCTGATTACATTATTTATGTATAAATATAAATGATATATAAATTATACTGTATAAATGATATATACATATATAAAGGCTTACATATATTTACAGACTCATTGCAGATCATGCATAAACTATATATATATATACACACACACATATGTACACAGACTCACTGCCTTTATTGTATGCCGACCGATCATGCATATACAGTATATATATACAGGCCTACATATATACACAGACTCATTGCCGATCATGCATAAACTATATATATATACATATATATATATATATATACATATATATATATATATAGATATATATACAGGCCTGCATATATACACAGACTCATTGCCGATCATGCATAAACTATATATATATATATATATATATATATATATATATATATATATATATATATATATATATATATATATATATATATATATATATAATTTATGCTGTGGTGTAGGGAATTTCATCCTGACATTTTAACCCTTAAAGCATGATCGGTCCACGTACAGCAAAGGCAAAGACTCTGTGTTACCTGAATTGACAGAAATCTATGCATTTGCCTGTTATTTCTGACCATTTGATAAACAAAAATGTCTATAATTGTGCTTGAGTAAATGAAACCCCAATAAACAAAACTGCTTAAAAAAAAAGAAAATCACATCCCAACATTGGAAAGGGGGAGGGGAGTGAGTTTGAGCAAAAGGGGGTGTGGGGCTGACAAAAATGTCTCCATGCAGGAAAAACCTTGTCTTAAAGGAGTTTAAGTCTCCAAACAGGACCGATTTAATGGAGGAAACCCATGGAGACAGACAGGGAAATGCTAGTATGTTTACTCAAGTTCTGTACAATTTCGAGGTACTGTTACTTAGTATGTAGCATTTCAATGTTGTGCTCAGAGGGAAATATTGTTCTCTTTACTGCACTATATTTATCTGACAGCTGCGGATGTTAAACTATCCAGCAGTATGTAAAGTAGTTCAAATGAGCTCCACCTCCACCAGCTGGAACATTACAATGCTGCTGACGGGGCAAAGCATCAGTCATAATATTCCAATAACATGATGTTAATATATGATGTTAATATAACCTCTTTGCTTTTTTCATACTGGGTGTTAGAAGACAAGACCAATATCATTGTGTCCCGAATGGGGCGCTTATCTATATTTTCTAGCTTAATATCCTCTTAATATGAAATTTCAAATGGTTTTGTGTGTTTTTTTTCAGCAATGTTTTCTTAAATGTATGTTTCCGTTGGGTCAATATGTAGAAATCACCCACAGCTTTTATCGCCTGCTATGTTATACGCCTCAATAAGCCTTCACATTTTTGGGCGAGACAGTTTTCTTGACTGTTGACATTTATATGACACATATATAAGCTGTCTCCCTTTATTCTTTTGCAATTCTAACTGCAAAGACTGGACTCTTACAATGTTAGTTTATATCAAGAGACACACTTGCCTCCAGGGGGAAAGGTCAAGTTAGCTTAGCTTAGCTTAGCTTAGCACAAAGACTGGAAACAGAGGGGAACTACTAGCCTCGCCGTGTCAAAGTTGCCTTCCAACAAAGCTGTTGCATTTACTACATGTTGTATGCTTAACTTGTGTTAAAATAAACCAAATTAGATTTTGTGTTTCAACATTTAGTTAACAGGGATCTTCAACAGGGGGTCTGGGACCCCTAGGGGGTCCTCGGAGTCAATGCAGGGTGGCCTCCAAATTATTTAAAACAGAAACTACGCACTATAGCTTTAATATGCAACTTCATTTGACAAAATATGTATTAGAGGGGGTCCCTGCTCCGTCTCTCTTTCAGTTAAAGGGTCCTTGGCATAAAAAAAACGTTGAAGACCCCTGATTTAGTTGAACAAGAAAGGTCTCGTCGTCAAGTGACTTTGCAAACTTTTCTCACAAAAAGCCAGCTAACTGATGGATTGGTGACTAGAGCTCGTTAGCTAACAGGATGCAACATATTCCCGGTTTTGGCTGCCAACTCTTTCCCCCTTGCTTCCCGTCTTTGTGCTAAGCTAGGCTAACCGCGTCACAGCATTTTGATTTGTTCCATTGTACTTCTGTTTCCTCTGCAAAAACACCCGACCAGTGATTCCCAGCCTTTGAGTTTGTCTTTTGATCCCTTATTAATACAAAGCCATGTCTGCTTCTCAACCCTCCTAACAGGCTGGGTCTCCATAAATCATAAACACGTGTTCAATAGAAGAGTGACTCATCATTTTCAGAGGGCTGGGAAGGTCAAACTTAATTTGATTTCACAAGAAAGAAGCAAAGAGAAGAAGACAAATCGATTAAGCAGAATTTAGTTTTCTTTTTTTATCATTATGTCACCTTTTTAATGACTGATTTATATATCTAGGTAGCAGTGATGTTCCTGATCACTAATACTGCTTTTAACAGAGCATGTAGGCTATAGTAGGATATTGATTGATTGATTTATTGATTGAGGCCAGTTTTACTCCCTTGCTTACAAAGATTACAGATGTAAACAAACCTTTAACAGCATCAGAGGATGAAATCATAATCTAAATGTGGATGTAGTTGCATTGTATTTGTACAGAACTAAAAAATTCATAAAAAAGCCACAATAAGTAAGAATGAAAAGCACTCACTCTGAAGCTAATCACCACCACCTCAGAGTGAATCACTGATGAGCTGATGCGTACACAGTATTTTAATCCAGATGGTCTGAGCACTGCATATTATGAGTATGATGGGTACAAATTCTCCCAATATGACGACTATTATGATGTGTTGTACAACGGGCAGTGTGCAATTTTGTTGGCTAGTGGCAGTCTCTGCATGCAACATGAGCATGTCCATGCAGAGTGATGCAGCAGTCTGTGCCTGTGTACTTTGTGTGTGGACAGTTTACAATGGGTGTGTGTGCGTGTGTGTGTGTGTGTGTGTGTGTGTGTGTGTGTGTGTGCGCACTATGTTATGTTGAATTCTTAACAGATTTCTTTTGCGATAATAAAAATCTATCTTATCTTATCTTACTAGAGCCAAAGAACTATTCACTTATTAATAATATTATAGTTTATTAAATATGATCATATGTAGCTCCACCGCTACTAACTGCAACATAAATATGCTTTTTCACATGTTCCATGGTGGAAAGCAGGGTAACTAAAGTGCAGTTCCTCATGTACTGTCAGTACAATTTTGAGGTACTGAGTATTTACGCTTTCTGCTCCTTAAAGGACAATTCTGGCGCAAAATGAACCTAGGGGTTAATAACATATGTGTACCGAGTTGACCGTTCTCTGGGATCTGTTTTCATGCTAATCGAATGCGTCTCTAGCTTTAAACAAGCTAGTGCAAACCGGTGGTTAGCTGCTAACGCTAGCTTTCGGGGCAGATGGTAAATCGCTATTTCTAAACCGCTAACAAGGCTCAAAATAGCACCACACTTCCACGGTAGCATAATGAGGGTCCCTACATGTAAACCGAAGCATTGAGAACTTTGTAAGTGTACGGACAGTTTATTTAAAAAGATAGATTAGAAAGACAGTAGTGTTCATGTTTACATGCGGGCGCCATCTTGGGAAAACAGTCATGAGCAGTCGAATCACGAACGCTGTGTTCGAGCTATGTTACTGGTTACTGGTTGCACGGCGTTCGTCGTTCGACTGCTCATGACTGTACACATATGTTATTAACCCCTATGTTCATTTTGCGCCGGAATTGTCCTTTAACTTCTTGTCCATACATAAATAGTGAAGGGCATATTATACTTTTTACTCCACAACAGTTATCTCACAGCTTCTAGTTACTTTTCAAATTAAGAGGAAAAAAAGATACACGTAAAAAAAAAAATGTCTCTGTATCTCATGGTTTCATTTAAAAAACAGTTTGAGGCCCGACGAGGTAAAATGATCCAGAATTTCACAAAATAGCCAACGATAAGAGAAAAGTCCAGAAAAGAGAGACAGATTTGTGTATCGGAACTCTGTTTCTTCTTCTTTTCTTCTCACAGTAATCATCTGTCGACCCCTCAGATTTGTCCGGTGACCCTTTGCAGAAGCCCGACCCCCAGGTTGGGAACCAGTGGACTAAATATAAAGCAGTTAAAGTAGCTTCACCTCGAGCAGCTATTAACAGTAACGTGCAGCTTACACAGTGCTGCATCAGGATACTTAATCATTTAATATAATAATATACTTTGAAAAGGGGCCTGAATGAGTTCTTTTGATACTTTAAGTACATTTAGCTGATAATACTTCTGTACTTTTACTTACAGTATGTCTGATTTGGAGTGCAGGGCTTTCACTTGTAATGGAGTAATTTAATATTGTTGTACTGGTACTTTCACTTAAGCAACACTAACTTTTCCCGCTTTGGTCCCCTACATTTGTTGGAAGCGGAATTGTCCCATTATGTGTCATTGGAAGTACAGATCCGCTAGCCTCGTGAGACCGTCCTGAGCTCCAGTTTTCCACTCCCAGATCAGTCTGGCATCCTGAGATAGAGAAAATTTGGAGCCGTTCTACAAACGACCGGGCCAATCAGCGTTGGTTTTGAGGTGGGTTTATGTGGTGATAGACAGACGGTTTATCCAATCAGCTAACCAGTATTTTCGCCCCTTCCCAAAAGTTATCCAACGGAAAGTTCCCAGATGGATATGCCGAGCTAATGCGAAGCGATCCATCTGGCGGAGTCAGGTTAAAGATCCGCCCGATCTGGCAAACTTGCATAGTGTGGTTGTAGCCGGTAGAGGGGCGCAAAGCGAATGCAGAAGTGCCGTCCACCCTGTTACGAGTTGATGAACCACTGAAACTATTTTGGAAACATTATTTTAAGTTAGAAAAAGTTCTCTAGTGTTGCTTTAAAGGTCCAGTGTGTGGGAATTTAATTTCTCCCATCTAGCGTTGAGATCATATATATCGCAATCAACTCTCTCGCGCCACGCAGTTCAAAGTACCTATTACAGCTACGGTAGCCTTCACGCTTCAAAAAGCCGGTCTCTTGCTCTTTTCAATCTCCTTTTTCTTTTTCTGGGCGAAGAAGAAGAAGACTCCTGTTCCTGAAATTTGGATTTTGAATACGTGTGGTCCTCCATGTTTCCTTCTTCAAACTTGCCGGGAAGCTACGATACCCGTTAGCAGCATTAGCAGCACCTGTGAGTTTATCATATGACAGCGGAAAACGTGAAAGGTGGAGCAGTATGTCCTGTATGTCCCTTACAGGCTAACGTATTTCAAGATGGAGCATGAATATGGAGCGTCTACCCCAGTTCATGTGAATGCAAATGTAAAATTTCAAGCCAAAAGGAATACTTGGAATTGATGGTGGTGGTAAATATTTATGAAAAAGGAAGAGTTTGTGAACGGGCAACACAGATTTTGATAATGAACAACTAAACACGTCACACACTGGACCTCTAATTTGATTTGAGTTGATTTGAGTACTTCTTCTACCACTGTACAAGTTAATGCTCCAGTAATGATAATCCAGTAATATGATTTATGAATAAATTAATGAATAATAGGCTTTCTTGCAGGGGTCATTCTGTATAATGAGTACTTCTTCTTTTTACAGTGCATTTATCTGTTTACTTTAGTAATATTGGCATTCAGTGCTTTTACTTGTGATTGAGTTTTTATTGTGTGGCATTTGTACTTTCGATAGATAGCAGTGGGGGAAGAAGCATTCAGATCCTTAAGTAAAAGTACTAATATCACACTGTAAAAATACTCTGTTAGAAGTAAAAGTCCTGCATTAAAATGTTACTGAAGTAAAAGCATGTAAGTATCATCAGGAAAATATACTTAAAAGTAAAAGTACTAAATGCAGAAAAAGCCTCCCATTAGAAAGTGTAAAGGATCCAACCAGTTGTGTGTTTAATGGTCTCATCATCTTACCTGGACTTGTAATTGTTGGCTAGTTTCATTTATAATAAAACATCAATGGTTATCTATTAAGTGGCTGGTCAAATTTGAACATATACTAGCCATTTGGCTGGTGGGCAAAAAGTTAATTTTGTGTGCAAAAATCTTATAGATAGATAGATAGATAGATAGATAGATAGATAGATAGATAGATAGATAGATAGATAGATAGATAGATAGATGGATGGATAAGGAGGTAGATAGATGGATGGATGGATAGGTAGATAGATAGGTAGGTAGATAGATAGATAGATAGATAGATAGATAGATAGATGGATGGGTAGGTGGATGGATGGATGGATGGATAGATAGATAGATAGATAGATAGATAGATAGATAGATAGATAGATAGATGGATGGATGGATGGATGATAGATAGATAGATAGATAGATAGATAGATAGATAGATAGGTAGGTAGATAGATAGATAGATAGATAGATAGATAGGTAGGTAGATAGATGGATAGATAGATAGATAGATAGATAGATAGATAGATAGATAGATAGATAGATAGATAGATAGATAGATAGATAGATAGATAGATAGATAGATAGATGGATGGATGGATAGATAGATAGATAGATAGATAGATAGATAGATAGATAGATAGATAGATAGATAGATAGATAGATAGATAGATGGACTTTATTGATCCCAGACTGGGACATTTCCTTGACTCAAGTGAGATGTGAATTCTTCTACCACCACTGCAAATTGAATACATTACAGCCTAATCTTTTGATGCATTTAAGCCTTTTGTTTCTATGGATATCAGGTTTGATTATTAATGTTAATGAAAATGTAAGCTTCATATTCCCACGGGTACTTCTCCTATTTGGATATAATAATTCAAATCTTGATTCCAGAGATATACGTAACGAGACATTGGCTATAACCTGTGTCATTAGTGTCTGATTAACAATGAGTGTATGTGAATATGGCAGCTGTAGAGACTGCATATTTTTAGACCCAGTGTTTAGATGCTGTCATTACAGCCTAATGCTTCTCTACAGTATTTTTAACCCACTCTGTGCTGACTGAATGTGTTCCCATCGGAGACACAAGCCTGTTCCTGAACAGTCAATAATAATAATAATAAACCAAATGTGATTTAGGGTGACTAGCTAACACCACCCATTAGCCTATATACAATCCCACTTTACAATAAGCTAGCCTGGGTAGGTAGCAGAGCAACAGATCAGTAAGAGGTGTTAGTTTGGAGGAATTATTTTGGGCGCCCCTGGTTCTAGGAAGGAAAAGTCCCATTCATTTTTTTTCCAGGGAAAATGTTACCTGACCCACACGGGTCGGATTGGCCCGAAACTCTCTGAATCATCAGTTCACAATAATAACAACGGTGTCAGAAAACAACTTGTGTGGGTTAATATGACGGAGGACAAGTTCATGACTCCAAAAGTGCATTTGGGCAAGAAAAATCCAATCAGTGAGCTTAAAACTCTGTCATGTGCGCAGCTAAAGGGCGGTGAAAAGCTAAAGATTAGCCTGCTGAGAAATATGTATTTTAGGCTATAATCCGCACCATAAATCACTTCAGTTTTTATTTTGGGGTCAACTTTGGTTTAATTCGGCAACAATTGCAAAAAAAGGAAGCCTTTTGAATTGACTCTGACTGGCTTCTTCTCGACTTGGCAACTGCCTTTTATCAGAGCTTGAAGGATTCATTGATTAGTAGATTGACAGGAAATAAATCAGCAGCAATATTGACAATGAGTAATTTTTTAAGCAAAAACTTAAAAAATAAAAATAAAAAGTCTTCTGGTTCCAGCTTCTCAATGTGAATATTTGCTCTTTTTTGTATCTCAGTCTAAATTAAATATTGTTGAAAGGTGGATAGTAGGCCGGCTGTTTGACCTCCTTTGTGAAAACCAAGAAGTCCATTTTTTATTCCTGTAAATTTGCATTATTGAACATGAAATGGAGCCAATAAACAGTGGTGTACATTTTCTCAACCTCTGATCACTAATGTACTTTAATAATGGACTAAACATGATCATACTGCATTCTGTGTTTTATGTATTTCTTTAAGCACTGCTATAAAGGGAAAAAAACACTCTGATTGCACAACTGGTTAGATGTAAAACTGCATTTCATTGCACTGGTTGTCCTTACTTGTGCAATGACAATAATATTGAATCTAATCTAATCAAGTAGCCTACTTAGGTAAATTTAAGGTAGGCTACTTGTCGGCCTACTTGAGTCTTTTTTTTTTCATGCCACTTTGTGCTTGGACTCCACTCCATTTCAGAAAGAATATCATTTGCATCCACGTGGCTGATGATTCAAATATAAAAAAATTATTCCACAGAACTCAATCTCAAATGGACAAACAGCGCCATAGCTCTCCACAGCTATACACTCGAAACTACGGTCACTTTTTCCGCAATTTAATAATATTTTGTAGGATATGATTTAATGCTATGGGCGGGGGGGGTGTTCTATAGCATTTTAACTCCGCCCACATGTGCCGCGTCACGCGGAAATACGTCACACCACTGAAGCTAAAGATGCTTCAACTGCCGTTTCACTGTGACTTCAACATTAAGTTGTACTCTGTGGCAAACTTTGGCCACACCTAGATCCTGTCCCATTTCCACAAAAAAAAAACAACAACAACACACACACACACACACACACACGCACAAAAAAAGCCTTTTTTTTTTTTTTTTCTTTCTGGTGCGTTTGTTTGTGTGACGGCGAGTCCCGGCGGTGTAACCGGAGAGGGGCCTCAGAGAGGGAATGCAGGACTGCAATGGAGCACAATGCAATACAGGTAAAGCCGATATGATTTCTAAATAAAATGTCGATTTATTTCACGTATAGCCGGCGGGTTTTCTGACCTGTTGGTGTGGGGAATATTTTAACCGTGTGTCGCTGTGAATTGAATCCCAATGTCGTGTTTTATTTCATTTAGTTTGAGCATGTCGTATTGATTGTTTCCCCATATCAGCCAAACCCCAAAGCACCGAGAGTTGCTCTGACTGCAATTACAACTTTATTCAACCAGGCGCAACTTTTTTTTTTTTTTCTTTTCCCTCCCAGAGGTGGAAAATAAAACGCTGATATTTGTATTTTTTACGGGGAAACGGTCGGCCGTGACACCGAGCCGTCGCCTCGTTTGATATCGGACACTCGGTTGTTAAATTACAGTTCAATATTTCTGATATTTTCGCCGTGTTAATGATTAATTTCTTTGTGTGTCGTGTCGACAGTCCTCAGCTTCTCCTCTGGCTAACGTTACCAACCCCCACCCACACTAACAGCACATTAAATAACATTTAATTTTCGGGCCATTTCTTGCCTAACAAAAAATAATCAGGAAACTTTTAATCCACCCTTTTTTTTTTCAACAAAAAGTGCCACACCGTTGCGTCGACATCGTTTCATTTCCGAACGCAAGACTCTCACATTTTAATTTCGCCGACACCGACGTGATATTAAAGATTTAAATAATTTTTTTTTTCGACAGGGACTAGGTGGAGCAGCAGCAGCAGTAGTGTTGGTGGTTTATAATAGGAAGCATATTGATATTATTATCAAATCCCCTCCCGACATTTTGTCTCCGGCGTAATTGCCAGAGTTTAAGGAGGAATGTTAATATTGTGTGTATGAAAAGGGGGGGTGGAAATGTGGAGTTTGTGTACTTGAAATAGCGAAGATTAGTCTGCCCAACAACCCAGGAAACATCCAGAGGACACACAGTTTGAGCAATGTGGGCTATTTTTATTTTTTTTTATTTTGCTTTTAGGCGAAATAAAAAACGAACAGTCATTTATTTTGCTAGGAATCCTTCATGTGTGGCGTGGGATATATTTAATATCCCAGTGGTGGTTGTATATTTTTACAACATCTCTGTTTAAATATTAATTTATTGCAGTATTTAGAGCTTTTTTTGTTTTGTTTAGTTTTTCTACCAGTAGTGAACTTGTGAGATTTTTTTTGAATAACAGGATATACCCAAGGTCAATACTGTATAGACTGTGTGTTTGGATTTAATTAATTCATTGTTTGTCTGAAGCAGGGGACATTTTATTATTAATATTCGTCGGTGGTTCCCCCCCCCCTTTTTTTTTTTTTCCTTCCCGTACTGAAAACTGTTAAAAAAAAAAATATCTCACTGCATTATTCCCACAAATATCACGAGAACTGACGTAGGCAGCGTGCAGATTAAGGGTTTCCATCTTAAATTCTTGTGTGTGTGTGTTTATTCACATTTTTAGACAGAGGGCTGCTTTTTCAGTGCTCAGATTATATTATGTGGCTTTTATTTTCCTGCCTGCTCAGCCCTGCCTCGTTTCCACCGCTAGGCTGGAGCACTGCTTCAGCTGGCCCTCCCCCAGGGCCACAGACAAAAAAAAAAAGGAAAAGACATTCATACAACACTCCTATAGCGCATAATAGTATGTTTATGATACACTATATTCACTTGATGGTAGTACTTATCATATGGTCTCTCTATAATTTAAGTAAAATATATGTGTAATAGTCATTCTGTGGCTAAAACTGTCTGCAAAGCTAAATAGTGACTTGATCCCACTTTGTTGTACTTTATCTAGCAATCTATTAGGGCTGGGAATCACCACAGGCCCCCAACGATACCACAATGTCACAAAAACTAATGTCACGATGCGATAATATTGCAATGTGTGTGTATATATATTGCATTTTATTACTTTTTTTTCCAACATCAAATTATGTCCACAAAGGAAAACTTTGTCAACATGTGTTTTATCTAAAAAGACACATTTCTCTGTTTTGTTCATCTCACTTCAATTTGATTGCTGCACAAAATATAGTGGACTGAAAAAGCAATTGATTTAAAAAAATATTCCATTAGGCCACATGTGTCAAACTCAAGGCCCGCGGGCCAAATCCGGCCCCTCACAGATTATGATCCGGCCCGCACATCAATTTTGCTTCACAATACAATTTGGCCCAACTAAATTCTGACATTTTTGTCACTTTTTCCGACATTTTTGCCACTTTTTCTGACATTTATATCACTTTTTCCGACATTTATTTTACTTTTTCCGACATTATTTTCAATTTTTGACTTCTTTAGGACTTTATGTGGGCCAAACTGTGAGTGAGAAGACTTTATGACACGTGCAATAATACAGTCAAAGATATATGACTTTTTCGATTAAATAAACACATGTCACATGTCTGGCCCTTGATGTGATTCTTCTTTTCCAGCGTGGCCCTCTGGGAAATTGAGTTTGACACCCCTGCATTAGGCTATACCAAAAAAGTTAAACTATAATGTGCAATTTCTTTAATAAAAGATTGATATGTCTGTGAGAGTATTGCCACGGAAAGTATCGCAATACTCAATTCCCCCACCCCATATCTATCTATCTATCTATCTATCTATCTATCTATCTATCTATATATCTATCTATCTATCTATCTATCTATCTATCATAACTAGTGCTAAAAGGATTAATAGATTAGCCTAGTTAATGAACAGGAAATAAATGTGCAACAATTTTATAATCAATCCATATTTTCTTTAGTTCCAGCTTGTCTAATGTGAACTTAATAATACATTTATCTTATGTTGTTGTATTATTTTTCTTGTATTAAACTATTAGGGCTCCTGAACACTGCCTGCGTGGCGTGAGCGTGGCGTTTTCTACGTCTTTGCACACCAGAAACGTGTCGGACGCAGCGCTGCTGCTGCTGCTGCTCGCCTTGTCTGTACACACGTGTGTTTGTATGTATTGACGGCGAAATAGGCTACAGAATATTTGGTTCTGTATTGACGGGTGCAATATTCGAAAATTGCTAATTATTGTGGATATCAAAGCGCAAATCACTACCATAATCTTATCGGACTGTCCCGGCATTAAAAACTTTTGGAAGGCGATACACAATGCTGTACAGGTCCTATACCGTGAGGACATTTCTTTGGACTTTAAGACTCTATATCTTGGAAATATACGTCAAAGTTGGCTGAGAGGGGACAAACACTTGATAAATGCAATGCTGGTGGGCAGTAAAAAGGCTATTGCCAGAAAATGGCTACTACCAGTGTCCAACTGAACTTAATGAAGAGACACTGTAACAGAACTCTACAGAATGGAGCAGATTACAGCTAATGTTAACCGAAGAATGGAAACATTTCTTAAACACTGGCAGAAGTGGTACGACTATGTCTCAGATGAATGGCCTGACTGTATTTCCTCATTCTATTGAAAGTGATGTCTCCCTGTATTATTTATAGTTTTGTTATTATGGTGTTATTCTTGTCGGTTCATTTGTATATCTGTTTATCTCATCTCTTAACCTCTATACTTGAATAAGTAAGAGAATAAGTATGTGGTTTGTCATAGAATCTGAAAAAGTTAAATGTGTGTACGCGAGATTCTGAACGCTAATAAATAAAAAAATTTTTTTTTATATAAATTACATCTATATCTGCATTTATATCAAAACTTAGAGACTTTAAAACATGGAAATGTCAGTTTTTAAATGTATTTGTGTCAAAATGACGTATAAACATCTTTTCATATTCTATTTTGCCTGGAAATGCTGACAACACGCTTGCGTGCCGCGTGAAAAGTAGGCAGCGTGCGAGCTCTAACCTGTTAACATGGGAGCCGAAATATAAACGGACACGCCATGCAGCTGAAACACTCACGCCACACAGCCAGTGTGC
>CM046799.1:30019139-30326639 GCA_025617405.1 Perca schrenkii
TGGCCTGCTGTCTCTGTGGACTCTTTTAATCAGTTGAAGACCTACTTTTTTTGAAATACATCTTTACTTACTCACTTACAATAGCGCTGCCCCGTTTATCCTGAGGCTTTTCTGACTCACTCAGTTGTGATGCCACGAGAGTCTAGTTATTACCAAATTATTTTATTAGCACATAGCTCTGTCCAACTGACGCATTTACGGTAAGTGCTATGTCATGAATAAGTTCGAGCTTTGGCGTATATAATGTTGATAATAATAATAATAATATATAATAAATAATAATAATAATAATAATAATAATGTATACTTACGAAATTACAATGTTTTCACTCTGTTGTTATTACACACATTACACACAGGACTGAATTACACAGCCCGGTCTCACGGCAGTTCGTGAAATGGTCACGTTATTGAATCTATTGATTCGTGAACAGGACACGATAATGTCGGTTTTTTTGTGTGGTGATTACGAATTTTAATTTCATGTATTTCAATGGGAAGCATATTTTGTGATCACAGTAACGGTAGGGAGTAGTGTTTAAAGTAGTGGCGCCTGGGGATCGCGTTCCCGTTTGTCGGTCCGTCCCGTTGTTGTCCATGGCGTGTGGCGTTTAATTACCCCATTGTGGCATTTCTTTTCCCCGTTGTTGCGTCCCCCAGAGCAGCCCAGTGTCATGGCAGTTTGTGGAATGGTCACATTCAAAAATCGTGACCTGTACACGAAATAAACGAGAAAATCGTGTCCTGTACACAAATCAATAAATAAAAATAACGCAACCATTTCACGAACTGGCGCGAGACCGGGTTGCTATACATGCACTAATGGAGAGATGTCAGAGTGAGGAGGCTGCCCATGGAAAAGCGCTCCGAGCAGTTGGGGGGTTCGGTGCCTTGCTCAAGAGCTCATTGGCAGTGCTCTTGAGCAAGGCACCGAACCCCCCCAACTGCTATGTAAAATCATATTGATTAATGAGTCCCAATGGTATATATCTACTCTTTTAATACTACTACCAAAGAAATGAATGCATGATGTTCACTCAAAGGCTTGTTTGTGAGACATTAGATTGATTTTTATCAACAAATGAAATCTAGATGTGTTGTCTGTGTTAAGATGGTGTCTGTCTCGCTCTTGTTTGTGCTTGTTGCCTCCTACAATAACTGTGTGTGGCAAGTGAAAGTGAGCTGAGTGCTGATGGTGGAGCAGAGATGGATAAATAGCGTTTTGTAGCAAATGGAAACTGTGCAGCTTCAGTATAGAAACACAGATCTACATTATGCATGCATGTAATGGGTTTTGCTGGCGCGGAAACACGGCGCCTTAATGCTCTCTTGGAAGTGGCACACGCTGTATAGGCGGGATATATAGGTTTTGTTTGTGCGTCAGGGAGCACAAACTGCACTAAAGGAAATTACACATGAGTTCCAAGTAATTTCCATATAAAAAGATTTAGGTTGCTCGCACTGTAAGAGTCTCTTTATGAGCGAATTGTGCATCAGAGCGACATGCCTTTAGAAATGATTGAAACAATTGTTTGTCACAAAAAAAATGTATGTCTTCCCCAGCCCAAGCAGCTAGGATTTAGGATATTTCTTTGAAAAACCAAAATAGGAACTGATTCATTGATTTGCTGTGGGCTGAACATGTTGCCATGATGGTTTTTGGCCTGCAATGGCTTGAAACAGAAACATTTAAAAGAGAAATGTAATTCATTTTACTTTTATAATTCCTTAAAAGTTCTTTTAAAAATGTGCAATCAAAGGGACATTTTATACTACACCCATGGGGGTTTTCAGGAGACGACTTTATGTAAAGAGTCTGTATATCAAACCTCCAGAGAATTATATCTAACTCTTCAGCCCAACGAAGCCCCCTCTTTTAGCTTAAAGTTCTCATATTATGCTTTTTGCCTTTTCCCCTTTCCTTTATTGTGTTAAATATCTTTTTAGTGCACATAATAGGTTTACAAAGTGAAAAGTCCCCCACAAAGGGACTTACCATCTCTAACAGAAAACACTGTTCACAAACTGCTCCAAACAGCTCTATTGTAGTCCAGCCTTTTACTTAAGCGCACTTCATTTTGCGATACTTTGTAACACACATTATAATGCTCGCCTAGCTGCTAGCCTGGCGCGCCCTCAAACCAAGCTAGTTAGAGCGGAGGCCCGAAGAGTTCAGATAGTTGTATCGCCATGTCTAAGGGACAGCGCAGAATTAAAACGTTGAAACGTATGAAAGACTAATTTGTTAACATTTAAATAACTTTACCACTCTGAAACGTCTTGCAACAGTCTAGTCTAGTTTTATTGGCAGACTACAAACACACGTTTAAAGTGCTCATATTATGCTCATTTTCAGGTTCATAATTGTATTTAGAGGTTGGTAACACTTTCATAATAACCATCATTAATAAATGGGAAATTGAGGAAAATTTGAGAAATTAATTAATAATTAATCTTTAGTTAATAGGTATTTTACTGTTAAAAGACAATGAAATTATGATTTATAATGTTTACTCATAACTAGTAATGTTATAATTAATGTTATTTTATCATTAGTTTAGTGTCATATACAATAATAAGTTTATAACTTCAGATAGGTAAAACTTTATCAGTGGTTAATAATTGTTTTGTAAACTGTCTATGAACATAATTTGAATGGCTATTATACATTTGCAACTAGGATTGGGTACCGAAACTTGGTGCCAATAGGGAACCGGTGCCAACGTAAACGGTAGTAACGAGACCGAATAAGAATGAATGTTTCGGTGCCTCATTTCAGTGCCTGACTTTACACTAGCCTACACCTGACAGCAGGTAACATTAGCCTACCTTTAGCTAGCAGCTGGATTAAACACGGTTAAAATGCTGACAGCTAACATTAAACAGTGTAAAGTGTGACTGTATTTTACTGTGGAGGACTTCAACAGCGGGATGTAACAGTCTGCTCTGCAGCGCAGCAGCTGCCGTTGTCGGAATTCATAGATATATGTTTATATCTATGGTCGGAATTAAATAAAACAGACGGTGCGTTCACTTACAGCTGCCGTTGTCGGAATTAAACAACACAGACGGTGCGTTCACTTAAAACAGATAGCTTCGTGGTGCATTCACAGTAATTGTAAAATACCCTTTTCCCATCTGGGGTTCAACAACAACTTACTGGTGAAATAAGTTATTGTTATAGTTATTACATTATTATTAAAGGTCCCATGGCATGAAAATTTCACTTTATGAGGTTTTTTTAACAGTAATATGAGTTCCCCCAGCCTGCCTATGGTCCCCCAGTGGCTAGAAATGGTGATAGGTGTAAACCGAGCCCTGGGTATCCTGCTCTGCCTTTGAGAAAATGAAAGCTCAGATGGACCAATCAGGAATCTTCTCCTCATGAGGTCATAAGGAGCAAGGTTACCTCCCCTTTCTCTGCTTTGCCCACCCAGAGAATTTGGCCCACCCATGAGAGAGAGAGAGACATCATGGCTTTCAAACGAGAAAAGTGGCAGTTGGTCAAGGCCACACCCCCACCTTCCACCTTGCCCCCCCCCCTCTCTCCTCCTCAATAGCTTCAGACACAGAAATGGCACATCCTAAGGAAATCTCATTGTGGGACTGGCTCTAGTGGCTGTAGTTCTGCATCAAAGCTGAATTTCAGGAAAGAGAGTTCAGATACAGTATTAGGGGACCACTAAGGTCTATATAAAAGAGACTTCAGATACAGTATTAGGGGACCACTAAGGTCTATATAAAAGAGACTTCAGATACAGTATTAGGGGACCACTAAGGTCTATATAAAAGAGACTTCAGATACAGTATTAGGGGACCACTAAGGTCTATATAAAATTATCCAAAGAGCACCATGTCATGGGACCTTTAAATCTTTAATTTTGACCGTGGCCTTAGCAATAAACAAGTCACTGACTGTTGTTTACTACCCTTCTTTTTTTTCCTTCTTTTTTTTTACTTTATTGAAAAGTACCGGTTCAGGCACCGTTTAGGCACCGGCACCGTTTCAAAAGTATCGATTTAGCACCGGTATCGAAAAAAACCGGAGTGTGTAATACCATGGCTTTAAACAACCATCAAAAAAACTAATTAAGAAACAGAATTATATTCTGGATATTAAAACCGTTTCATTAAAATAATTCAATTCATACATTTCCAGGATAATTGCCGGATGTCCCTCACCTTCGACAAACAACAACAAACTTCGAGCTAGCAAGCTACATGCTGAAGATGGCATGTTTTGAAGAACATTTGGATCCTGCGATTGGTGGGATTGCTGTGGACGAAGTACACACGGCGATACACTGGTAAGAGCAAATCAGGTTTAATCATGTATCAGCTAATTTAAATAGCTCATGTTACTATATTGTGTCAACAGTTAACTTCATTTAAGAGAGAGAGAGAGATAGAGAGAGAGAGAGAGAGAGAGAGAGAGAGAGAGTGTCTGGCTTGTGGACTTAAATTCATCTGGTGGATGCAAAAGCGACTCCAATGGCATAAGGACGTTGCTCCGTGTCTGTTGGATGTGAAAATATGCAAAAGCCCTTTCGGGGGTTATTGTATCACATGATCCAAGCCTTCCGTGATTGCACATTTTCATATCTAATATCTTTAACCTCTTTAGCAGTTACAACATCAGACAGTGTTTCTCAGTGGCCCGATTCTTATTCTTGTCAAGAAATCTTCAAGAAATCTTAAAGTCATTCGTGCTTACCACATTGGTTGATTTGTCTTTGTGTGATATCAGCCCATTTCTGTAAACCACACAATATTTTGCAAAAGCGGAATGTTTCGAAGAACAGAATTTGTTCTTACAGTTCACTACAAATTTCCAGGTGACTTTCTTTTTCTTTCTTTTTTACGTGAGGTTAAATTGCATCAGCAGTAACAGCAACTCTTTCACACGAGTGAATAATAAGAACGGAAGCAAACGTGACACCGGAGCAGTTCAACAAGTGGAAAGGCAGCACATTTCCTCCTGTGGTACTGATGCATTATTCACGAACACCTTGCTGTATCCATGTCGGCATTTCTGTAGCTGGGTAAGCAGCGGCGACCGCATGCAGCAACGCACTGCAGCAGGATCCCTTCAACTCCTTTCTTCTCAAAGCCAATGACTCTCCTTAGAAAGCAGAATGAGGTTGGTTTGTTTTTTCAGAGGGGGTTGATGATTGCGATGAAGTTCTCACCGGCATCATCTTCATCATCATCAGCTTCATTGCTGTTTTCTGATTAGCCACTAATGGGGTTCACACGTCATTATGTTCAATCATTGTGGGAGTCCCCCATCGCTCCGGCTGAATTATGCAGCCGCTGCTTCGGCTGAGCAGGGTGAAAGTCTTCAGACATGCGCTATAAGTGACAAGACAAAGAGCTCTGTGGAGGCCATGAAACCACACACACACACACACACACACACACACACACACACACATACTGCTTAACATGCACATGGAATGTAACTAAGTAATTACTGTACTTAAGTACATATTTGAGGTAATTTTGAGTCTTTTCTTCTCAGGCCACTTTCTACTTCTACTCTGCTACATTTCAGAGAGAAATATTGTACATTTTACTCCACTACATTCATCTGTTACAGCTTTAGTTGCTAGTTACTTTATACATTCAAATTGTTGCACACAAAACACATGTAGTTTATAAAATCTCATGTTTAATTGTAAATTAAACTAGCCAACAATATGACGGCCTACAAGTCCAGCTGAGATGATGAGACCATTAAACACACAACTTGTTGGATCCTTTACACTTTCTGCAATGGGAGGATTTTTCTGCGTTGAAGTACATCTTCCTGATGATACTTATACATACTTTTAATTAAGTAACATTTTCAATGCAGGACAGAGGTGATGTATTCCTATAAGGGGAAGAATTACTATAGATGTTGAATACAAAAAGCCTGACAAGGAGAAAGAAACTATATTACCACATAGCGTATCCATCACATTTTGTACATGGGCTCCTTGACTAATATCGATTGAAATACTGACTGACAAGGCTGACTTGAAGAGCGAGAAAAAGGAAAAACCATGAACCTTCCCGGGAAAACAAACCAGAACTAAAAGTGCACTCAGGGAGCGCAGAACTCATTTTATTTTATCTGCTCCGTGATTCGGATCCGCTCCAAAATGTAATGGGTTCTTCCTTTGTCCATGCTACACCATTCAACCATCCTGTTGACAGACAAACAAACCAACCAACCGAAACCAAAACCGAAAACTTAATCTCCTTGGCGGAGGAAACAAACTATCATCATCCACCCAACCACTTCACTCAAACTTCTGTGTGGCATATTGCCACACCTCCTGGTTTGAAAAAACAACAACAATGCAGTGAATATGATCCAGGCAAAGCTAATTAGCAGTACATATTTTGTAGCTGTCAGAGTTGGGTTGTCCTACCTTCAGCAGCTAATTGCTAATTAGTAAATGTGTTTTTAAAAAAAAGAATATATATATATATATATATATATATATATATATATATATATATATATATATATATATATATATATAAACCTGGACTATTTTTCATTTATTCATTTAGTAATTTGTTTCTAAATCAGATTTGGTGATGCATACACAGATCCAGACTCTCACATTTAGAGAACATTACACAACTCAGAACTGAACAGTCTTTAGTCTTATTGCCATTCCTTCACCGAGACTTAGCCACGAAATATCTGACTAATTAGCAAATAAAATGTGTCACAAGTATGTGCACTACATTTTTACAGTTGGTAATTAAATACATGAAAACATACTCCAGTTGTAAATCATATGAAACGTCAACCTGTTCTCACTCCCAACTCCTAAAATACTGACACTTGGTCAGTTTCTCTCAACGTCTGATACCGACGCAACGATCACCCTTTAGGGTCTGTATGGAACGCACCGGGCAGAACAGCAGCTCGACCGCATCGCTGTAAGATGACAAAGTATTAAAGGTGCCGTAGGTAGGATGGTGAAGATCCTGGACTTAGCCAAAACAATTTGAACATCGACAACTTCTCAGTCCCTCCCCCCCTTTCCGCTAAAGCCCAAAACGGTCTTCTAACCCCCCAGCCCCACAAGGGAGAATACATGCGTGTGCATGAGCAGTGATTGACAGTTAGACACCCCCCTCTGGCCCTGATTGGTGCATCTGAACAGGGAGCTGTGGATTTTAGCAAATCACACTACAGGCTGTAGGTGGTGCCAGAGGAGCTGGATTGATGACCTGCTTCATGTAGTTCTACTGGAACATAGGGTCAGTTTCAGCAAATATGACAGAAAGGTAGTTTTAGAAGGCTTACCTACTGCATGTTTAAGAGGGACAACGGTAGCAAGTAGTATGAAAGACTGAAAACCCGCGTAAGGAGGTTAGTTGTGGGGTTGGATGGGTCAAGCAACACAGGACTTTCACCCAGGAGACTGGGGATCGTGTCCCGTTCTTGTCCCGCGTGTCACTGAAACGTAAATTTTGTAACCCCACCCACCATCTTTTCCTAAACCTAACGCCTAACGTCCCGTTTCTGTGTAGCGTGTCAGTTAAACGTACGTCCCCGTCCCAGAGCATCATAAAAGTGACATCAAGAGTCCCGACCAAGCGCGTCTAAAATGACGCCAAAGGCGACTTTTGCGTCAATAACAAACACCAAAGGCACCTCCCACGTGATGGGAGTAAGAATGTGGTGGAAACGTGGAAGTTTCAGCTTCCTTCAGTTTTTGTTCTGGTTTAAAACAATTAGACAAAGCTGTTTGAATGCATCTGATTGAATGTAATAAAGCATTACTTATTTAGTTGTAATGAATGTGATAGCCTCAACCGACTGTAGCCTCCCACTTTCATTTATTTTGACAAACTGCGTCACACCTAAATTAAATTTTCTATTCATTCATTTGCCACGCACCATCAGAGTGCGGTGTAATGTACCTGTAGGTTTCTATCCAAATTTAACGTGTTTGAAATACAATTTACATAAGCAAAACTCATGAGCATGAAACGACAAATCAGATCCTAATCTCTATAAACTTGGCTTTTCCATAGAGGTGCAAAGTGGAAGTAATTTTATGCTCCCTGTAAATTCCCATGGCCAAGATTTTGTTTATTGGTATACTTAATATTTCTCGACATAGATACACAGGAGTTTTCTGGATAATTTAATGGGAGCGTGGCTATGTTCCCACAACCCTATGTTCCCACATTTCTAAGATTTTTTTTTTTTAAATTAGGCCCTATGTTCCCACATTTCCTTTTTCATAAATTTGTATCAGATTTTATCCCCCTAACCCTAACCCCTAACCCTAACCCTAAAAATGTTGTGGGAGGATAGGGATTAAATTGAAGGGAAATGTAGGAACACAAGACCTAATTTTGAAAATGTCCTAGATATGTGGGAACATAGGGCTGTGGAAACATAGGACCTAATTTTCAGTGAAAAAAGACCTTCTTAGAAATGTGGGAACATAGGGCAGTGGGACTATTGGGCTGTGAGCACATAGGACCCCAATTTAACAGTACTATGGGTCTATCGGTCCTTCGGTCCACCACTTTTGTCCAGAATGAAATAGCTCAGCAACAATTGGATGGATCCCATCAAATTCTGTACAGATATTCACGGTTTGTAGATGATGATGAATCCTACTGCTAAGGGATCCCCTGACCTTTCCTCTAACACTACCAGCAATTAGACATATTTGACTTCTTTCCCTTTGCAATGTTATTAAAAAGAATCTTGCTCTATTGTCATTATGATACAGGTGTCTGTTTAGCATATGCGTTGATAAAGTTTTACCCTTGTGTGGTCTTCCCTTCATTTTGTGCACTTTTTCCGACATTTTTGGGGCTTTTTTTCTATGCTTTTGACCCTTTTTGTTAAACGTTCCTGTCATGGTTTTTGACAATAAACCTCATTTAATTAACATTATAACTAATTCATGAGTTTAAAAAAAGAAGAAATTATGAATTGTTTTGACTAATAGTTAACATCAGAGGATGTTGAGTGAAACTTTATGTCAAAGTTTAGTCAGGATATTTTTTTTAAAACCATTTAATTTTTTTTTCTTTTCTTATTTCAAATGCTATGAAATTGAATAAAACACCCAAAATTCAAGTAATCATTAATTTTGCCTGCCATGAACGTTGCATGGGTTCCATACAACGTACATCCATGAATCCATGTTATTTTTGGGCAATTTGGTTGAAATAAATCCATTTTTCTGATAAAAAAAAAACTTAAATCGGACCCGAGGACAACACGAGGGTTAAATCAATAAAGCAAGCAGCAAGACCTAAAGTTCATGTGAAATTAAGAACGCCTGAGTACAAAAGCAATACCTCTTCCAACTGCACCCTGGCTAAGAAGATGATGTTTCTGAATAAAAACCCTTTCCATTTCTAATTACACTTACATTGCACTACATGAAGGCACTTACATGTGGCTCTTTGTAGTTTGGCTTATTTGAAGCTAATGTACTTCTTCTATGCGATTCATGCTGTTCTGAGTTTGTACCTTCATGGTTGAAATGTCTCTTTGGATAAAAGCGCCAACTGAATGAAATGTAATGTAAAAAAAAAAGAAAAAAAAGGCAGATGTTTTCTCAGTTTTCTGTTGGATTCTGTTGGATGTCAAATGTCAGTGTGTGTTTTTAAGATAGACTTTATTGATCACACACTGGAGAAATTCCCTCTTTTTTTGCCTTTTAGGCTATTTCTTTTAGGCTATTTCCTGCAATTTGTTATAATTGTATTCTCTATTCTCCAAACAAAGCCAACAACATCCAATAAATAGTTCAAATACTCATTACTCCATGTACATTGCAGCAGTCGGCTGCAGCTGAAGGTGTACGGTCGGGCCCTGCAGCAGTGCATGTGAGCACCGTGCTGTGAGGTGGTGGCGCTCCGCAGGATGGATATGCATGAAATGATCCTGAGCCATGTGGAGAACTGACTCAACTGTGGATAATGAAAGAAATCAAAATGTAAATGCCAGTCCAGTCCACATTGAGTTTTATTTTATTCTGGTGAGTGCCTGACAGGAAGCGTTTTCTTAAAACTGCGAAGCAGTGCTCCAATTTACGCTCTGCAACAAAGCATGGGGTTAAAAGCCTAAAGACACAGCTCTCTAAAGACACTGCTACACTCCAGTGTGCTTTCCGCCTGAATATGTGAAGCCAACTAAAGCGAGTGGACCCTCTTGCTCTCGAAACAGAAATCTCTCAGACAGAGGAATGGGGGGGTTGTCATGCCTCTACGTGCCAAAGGAGTGTCTTCATTTGACTGAGAGTGGTAGCCTTGTATTTTTTTTTTTTACATTTGTCTCGTGTATCAAGGCTTCCAGCATCGCCATACTTCAGATCTCAATTTTCAAGATTTGTGAGCCAGAAAGTGAAAGAGGGAGAGAAGATAATCAGAAAGAGGGAGGCAGTGAGACAGAGTGGGAGCGATAGAGGATGATGGAAAAGGGAATAAGAGAGACATGCAAGAGAGTATTGTAATTATATCAGGAAGGGTCTGTAATAGAGTGTACTTGCTGATAATTTGGAAATATTGAGAGATGGGGGTTGGGTAGGATATCACAGAGAAAATGGAGAAGATAAAAACATTGGGGGAAAAAAATTAGATAAAAAGAGTCTGCTCAGTCATTTGAAGCTCTCAGCAAGTTTATTACAAAACTAGTAAGTATTGTTTGTGCTGAAACATTTAAATCAGGCTCTCTTTGGGTCTCTCTCCATGGTGCTGAACACACTTAAACCCAGGCTTCCAAAATCCATACTTTTCCCTTTTAATTTAGTACGTACTGCTGCTGGCTTTACAAAGTACGTATTAGTTGCATATAGAGTAGTCTCGCATTGCACAGTCCACACAGCATTCCGGGACAGGAGAAAAACGTGCTCTGGTTTATTGGCATTTCTTTAAACCAATCCCAATTGTCTTGGGTGGCGCTGAGTGCTGGACAGAGCCACGGTGCCTCTGCAAAATAGCCTCAGGAAGGAACTTGTTTTGGTGGAACGTGTGTACGTTCAAAGGTAGTTTTAATCCTGTGAGAGAAAACTCCGATTGGACAGATAGTCTAGCTAGCTGTCTGGATTTACCCTGCAGAGATCTGAGGAGCAGTTAACCATAGTCCTCACAAATCCACCGGAGGTTAGAACGCCAACACAAAGGAAGAGGAAGGTGACGGACATCCGGCAGAATTTCCGGCTGCAGAGGAGCTATCCTGGCAATGGGTTAGGGTTAGACTGCATACTACTAAATAGACTACATGCAGTGTGCATACTATTGGGACTACTTCTTCATAACATATGCGCCTGGAACATTGACCCTCTTGTTCATTTATGCTGCACAAAATATTGTGGGTCAGAATAGCCAGAAAAACATGCTGGCTTGCATACTGCAACATCCGACCTAATGCAGTAGGACATCCTGGTACTTGTTGGTATACTGCATTTGACACACATTTATGTATTGGGACATACTAAAGCAGCGTTCCATTCTACAGTGTACTTAAACAGTCGTCCTTACAAAATTCCTCCATTTGGAACAACCTGCAACATCACCAACTTAGCTGTTGTGGCCAATTTGGACATGTGCTGCATGTGTGTATTATGTGTAGCCTATAGTGTATGTGTGTGTGTTTGTGTGGTATGTTTGTGTGAATGGTTTGCTCACTTTGTCACCTGAGCACCTGTGTGTATGTGTGCTAATCAGAGGTTAGAAAGGGAATCACAGGTGAGAGGGGGATGGAGGAATCAGCATCTGGGAAGCCACACAGTTTTTCAACCTCAGCTGTGTGCAAGTGATCTTTCTAGATCTCGTCTGCTCGTTGTTAATCTTGCACAGTCAGTCTTTTTGTAGGTGTTTTGAAATGCATTTATAAAATAAAGGATTAACCTTTAGACGATGGCGGACCTCATTATTTGCACCAGCAAGCGTTTGGAAATGGATTCAAATTCAGGGAACTACTAGTTGATCGGAACGCACCCTCAATCTTTTTCTGGCATGCTAAATAGCAATGGTGGAAGTAAGTATTCAGATCCTTTACTTAAATAAAAGTACTAATACCACACTGTAAATACTCTGTTACGAGTAAAAGTCCTGCATTGAAAATGTTACTTAAAGGTCCAGTGTTTGGGAATTTTTCCCATCTAGCGTTGAGATCATATATCGCAATCAACTCTCTCGAGCCACGCAGTACGTATTACAGCTACGGTAGCCTTCACACTTCAAAAAGCCGGTCTCTTGCTCTTTTCAATATCATTTTTCATTTTCTGTGTGAAGAAGAAGACTCCTGTTCCTGAAATTTGGATTTTGAATACGTGTGGTCCTCCATGTTTCCTTCTTCAAACTTGCCTGGGGGGCCGGGAAGCTACGTGGAGGCATACAGTCAAGGGAGAAGCCCATAGAGAGTCCATGAAAGCGTTTGAACAAAATATTTCAGCAACATTTTGATGGCCGTAATATTGTTGGCTAGTTCATTTATAATAAAACATTGTATTTTCATAAACTACATGTGTTTTGTGGGCAACATTTTTAATTTATGAAGTATATATTAACTAAAGCTGTAACAGTGAATGTAGTGGAGTAAAAAGTCCAATATTTCTCTCTGAAATGTAGCGGAGTAGAAGTAGAAAGTGGCATGAAAAGAAAAGACTCAAGTAAAGTACAAGGACCTCAACATTTGGACTCAAGTACAGTTCTTGAGTAAATGTACTTAGTTACATTCCACCACTGCTAAATAGTTAGTATGCACATTGGAAAACAGGGCCAGTCTCTCTCCATGATGCAGAACCCTTTAAAACCAACTTGGCCTATCTCTGGCTCTCTCTTGCTGTCTTTTATATCTGGTTGACCTACTGATGGGCTGGTTACTAACTTGGTCAGTGGCACCCAGTAGTTGACTGGCTGACTGACTGGACAGACTAAGGGTTGGAGGGGACTAAAAAAAAAGGGGAGCGACTCCATCGGCAGCATCTGAAATCTGCAGAATTTTAGTATTTTTGGAGCGGAACTAATTTTCTCTGGTATGGCTGCAAATATATATTTTTACCTCCTGTTATCATATCCTCCTCAATTTCTATTTTATTGGCTTCCAAAAACATTTAGCAGTGATTGAGTTTTATAGTTTTATGGTTTGTTTTTTGTCTCAGTGATGTATAACTTTGTGTATTTATGGTCTATATATTTTCTTTTTCTTCACTCGTGTAAAAAAAAACCTGCCAGCTAAATAAAGACTAACTGCTTTTCAACATCCATGCTATTAGGATCATTTTTTAATGAGGCAGAAAAAGTGAGACAGAGAGGAAGAAGAACAACACACCAACAACACAACCGTACTGCAATGCCTTTCATTTTCATATCAAACACACAAACCACATGAAAACGTAATGAATTCAATGGAAATTTGAAGTGGAATTTTCTTTCTTTGTCTCTATGGCCTGCAAGCTGGGGCGTGAATTACTCATGTGTATGTGTGTGTCCTGTTTTATATGTGCATTTGTGATGTCTGCCCATGCAGGCGTGGGCACAGTACTTCAGTTGTGTTGTGTGTTCCATTGCATACCTCTGGATGTGTGTGCGTGTGTGTGTGGTTTTTATGCATGCCCGTGTGTGTTTGTGTGGGTCACAGCCAGAGGTGGGGGTGGGAGGTCAGAGGTCAGATGCAACCGGCTTTTCCAACTTCAGGGATCTACTTCGACAACAACAAAAACAACCCCCCTGCCGTCTGCCTGTCTGTCCAACTCAAGCCTCCAGCCCAAGAGTGCCAGGCTCAGGGATCACACACACACACACACACACACACACACACACACACACACACACACACACACACACACATACTGTATATATACACATCTCCTTGAGCTACAGCTGTGCACTACATCCCACCTTACTACTATCAAAGCAGCACCGGAACACTCCAACCACCTTGGCATGTAAGCTTAGGGCTTTCAGGGAATAACACAGCGTCAGTTGAGGTCAGTTTGAAACAGCAACTGTGAAGGGATCATATCGATTTCTATCGTATACTGTCTGGCATACATTGCTTAATAATACTAGTTTGCATATAGTTTCGTCGTTGTAGGTGGGTTTAATTGTCTGTTTAGGATGTGACATCCCTTGTTTTCCCAACACATTCTCATGAACGGGTTCGTACGATATACTACAAAAATGAATGCACACCAATTCGTACGATATAGACTAGAATAGAATATCATAGAATACACTTTATTGTCCCCGAGGGGAAATATGTCTTGGGCATAGTGCTACAATCTGCAGCTTCACAACACAAAAGAAAAAAACATTCTAAAATCGGCATAAAATCAACATACAAATAAGATCATAAGATCAACAAAGCATCTTTGGACACAAAGGAAGGACACTTATGAATGTACAGACAATACGACATCTTAAAAAGTGATTGTAATAATTAAAGTGCAAAGTGACGTGCTGGTGTATTTATTGCACTTTTGCTCTGTTGTGCTAAGATTTACTAGTCGGAGTTAAGCAGCTTTTAGATGTTGGGATAAACAATAACGTAAGTCTGTTTGTTTTACATCTAGGCACATGGAAGTTTTTAATTCAATTTCTATTCAATTTTATTGATAGTATCATCATAACAAGAGTTAACTGCAGGGCGTAGCAGGGCACTGCAGGGCATGGCACGACGTAGCAGGACGTAGCAAGATGTAGGAATCTTTCTGACAGCTTGCTCGTGCAGGCTCTGTATGGGCTTGTACTCTTTCCTCTCTATTATCCTCATTGTGTGTGTGCTAACCAGCCTGCTTTTCAGCTGCACTGTTAAGTTGCCTTCTTTATCCGATGATGCTCTCCAGGATCGCCCGGTAGAACATAAGCATGATCTGGCTGCTCACTCCGTACAGTCTCAGTCGCCTTAGAAAGTATCCTACCAAGCTAAGCGACCGCTGGCTGGTGACATCAGCGGCAGTTGGTAGTAGAGGTGTTGAAATTAATCAAATAATCGATTCATCGAATCGTGGACTTGGACGATGATGCATCGATAATCGTCCGGGCCGTTATTGATTATTTCTGTTTACAATTTAATGTAGGCCTAACAACATTTCTGTTTACATATTCTGTTATGTTTTGCACATTCAGGCAGTGTCATGTGCTCAGTGCTGTAGTTTTATGTATCCAATTCATTTAGTATTAGAGCACTGCAGAATGAAAAGCTATGAATTAAATATCCTACATGGCTTTAATAGAAAAATTTATTTGACGCATCGAGATATCGAATCGAATAGAATCGCTGACATGATAATCGTAATCGAATCGGGAGATCAGTGAAGATTCACACCTCCAGTTGGTAGACGTGTTTAGTCGCCAATAGGTGACTGTGAGTCGGGTACAGAGCATCGCCAGATGACGGTCCTTTCAGGGGCCGTGGCAGTTGAGTTTAGCTGAGAAAAAGTGAGCATCATTAGTGATGGCCAAACGAAGCTTTGTGAAGCATTGTCTCTATTTTCTGAGCCCACTAGATGGCGCTCTCTGTTCAACAAAGGGTTGAGAATACACTGAATTGCAATGCCTTAGGCCTTTCTCTTAAAACCAAGAGTGCCATCTAGTGGGCTCAGAAAATAAAGAAAATGGTTCACAAAGCTTTCATTTGGCCATCACTAAGCGTCATGCAGCGACAACAGTTACTGTGCAGATCCACATGGCCGTTGCTCTACCTTATTCCTATGGGTGACGTCAAGCGACTTTAACGAACCTTCAAAGCATCCCGGGAATGAGGCACTGCATTTGAAAAAATGCTGCACATTCAAAAAGCTGGCCGATGCCCATCTTTATGCAAATGAATCCGTTGAACGCGATGCGACTATCCAGTAGCAGTAGAAAAAAATCTTTCAAACTGACCTTTGTCGATCTGAAATAAAGACAGATTCAGCAACTGCATGGCCTATTTCTTGCTTAAAATGTTTTCAGAAACACGTTTTGGTGAACTATTTTCATAAAATTTGAGATTGCATTCCGACCGAGCCGCCATTACTGTTGTTTTGAAATTCGGGAGTAGCCAGACCTACGTATCACATTCGTCCAATCAGCTGGCGGTCAAATGTATGGAGCATCAACCATTGATGTATTACATCACGACACCACGCTTCAGTTGTGTCGCAAAAATGGATTTGCACCGTTTAGGCACCAAAACGACTAGTTATTGGATTATTATGTATTAAAACATTTCCGAGGAACAAACACGCTACTGGGTGAAAGTATTTTGTTTTCCCTGGGAAACGGACTCTGCTCCTCTGCTTGAAAGCCCTGTGTTTTATCATCCACCCCTACCCCCTACCTGTGTGTTCTATATGTTATATCTTATACAGCAGCGGTCAATATCGCGCTGACAAAAGCAAAAAAATATGTGGAATGCTTACGAGATACAGTGCTTTACTTTTCGTTGTTATATGCACGAATGCTTCATGAGAACCTGGTTTTCCCTAGGTTTGTGGAAGACTTAGATGCACGTATTTAGCAGGGGTTTTAGGGGTCCTCCCTCAAGAAAATACTAGGGTTTTTTATATAAAAAATGCAATTGTACATAATTTTTGACCATTATTAATACCATATATGAATCTAAAACACTGGAAAAGCTAGAGCAGATAATAAATAATTAACATTTAAAAGCTTAAAGACAAAACGTGCTAAAAAAAAGTACACTGGGGACTGGCAGTCATCACAATCACAATATATTTAAGAAAAGTATTTTAGTTGGGCTAAGTTCATTCGGCTTATGCCTACCATACACTAGAAGACTTTGAAAAAACTAAAGTCTGACACCAACTCACATCTAAAGACAATCCTCTCACATCTAACGTTCAAGACATAATGTCATAATATGTAAAGACTGGGGATCTTGCAGGGTCACACATTGCACGACTACAACTAGACCCGTTTTGGGAAAGTTTGCAGATTTTCTGTTCTGCCGTACATGCAGATGAATGTCTCCAGTACCCGGAGGTCTGCGTTTATCTGCCGGTAAAACTCCCGTTGGATGACTCCCTTCAGAAGGGTTGAAAATCAGCAACTTTACAGTTGGAATCGGTTGAAAAGTCGTTTGGTGTAAGGTCGGCATTAGGTGCTGCACCTAAGCCTTATAGTGGTACGGAAAGCCCTTATATAAGCACAGTGAAGTCACTTTGTGTTTGTGGTTCACCCCAAGGACAAGAAAACGACACACACAACATGGCTATGTCATGCTCCATCACCTGGGTTGGGCAGATCCACCAGAGCTTTTCTCTCAGGCCTCCTCTTGTGGTGTACAACTGTAGTCAAATGACAGCAGTTCCAATTTTGTTTTGTAATGTTATTTCTGCTCTAGTTGGTACACTATCTGTGCAGAGTGAGGGGGGTGAGGGGGGAGGGGGGCGGGGGGCACTGGACAGCTTTTAGGAATGGTCTAAAGCAGCTATGTTCCCCTGGAGATGTGTGATGACATCATACATGATGACTTTAGTCAGTGTGGCCTCCAGAGATTAAATTGGGATTCGTTATGTGTGTGTGTGTGTATTGTGGAGTGGGGTAAGGGGGGGGTGGGGGGGGTGGGGGGAGGACTCTGTGGTTTCAGGGTTGGGCATTGGCAGACAATCGTATTGATAGAACTTGACAAAGTGTAAATAAAATATAACAAGGTGAGACAACCCCTTTGCTCTGAACACCAGAACACTTTTTTTTAAAGTCCTTTTAGATACTGTTGGCGGTGCACCAAACTACAGCTGATGGCAATACAATTTTCCTGTGCACTCTCCCGTGTGTCTGTATTAAAAATAGGAATGGTGTCGTTTCTTGTTGTTTTTCCCATTTTATGGTGGGTGGCAACCAGCGTTAAGGTGCATTACCCCCACCTCGACGGAAGTCGCTAATCAGTTTTTATAGTATGATTGTTTGGAATATTAAGACAGAGAAAAATTTAAAAATATGTCCATTGTTGAAGTTAAGTGTCCCCTGATGACATAGAAGAGGGTAGACTGAGCCCCGGACAGCCCTAGAGACGAGAAAACAGTCGGACAGTTTAGAAGGTTTATTAAAAATAAAAATAAAAATAAACGGCTTACAATCTAAAGGTGTCCAGCAGCAAGCAGGTCAAAATCTGGTATTAGGAATAAAACTACATAGAGTAAGACCAAGGGATGGACGCAGGAAAGAACACACGTAATGACAATGATTGGACAACAGACAAAGAAAGCACAGAGACTAAATACAAGGTAACAAGGGACAGGTGAGAAGAGGGCTGATGAACAGGTGGAACACATCATGGCGGGGGTGGACAATCACATAGGCGGAAAAAACACACAAGTCAGGAATTCAAACAAGACCTGACACGAGAGAAACGGAGGCTACAAAATAAAACAGGAAACTGACACATGAAAACCGACACAAGAATGGTAATGGGAAAAACAAAACAGAGAACAATACTGCAAAACAGGAAACGGTGAGCAAATGGAAGGGGAAAACAAGCACAGCAGGGAATGAATAAGAGGAAAAACCACAACTGAAAACCGCAACTCTGACAGGTTACTGTTCTACAAATATTGTGTGAGCATCCCAGCGTTTTTTTTGTTACTGTTCTTTTGCATATATGGGACAGGTTAAGATTATTGGTTATCACCCACATTAAATAGGTGAGCCATTTAAATAGAAAAAAGTACATCACAGTTAATAAAGGCTTGTGGTATGAAAACAGCTTCTACTGTGTTCAATAATCAATGAATGATTTGAAAATTGCAATGATGGATTGGTTTTTCAGAAAAACGGCAGCATGACTTCTTGTGGCTCTGCATAACTGACTGTTGTCTCTCAGAAGCAAAGGCGGAAGCAGCATGGCAGTGTTACGGTACAGATCCATTTGACCATGCAACGCTTCTGTTGCGCCGCGCTCCACTCTATTCCTAGACAAAAATGTCAATATTTTTCACAAATAACTGAAAAATAGACAAAAGCCAAAATTACTGTTTTCAACTATAAACTCTGCTCTAAATCCACCTTCCAAAGCGTATCCAGTACCCTCTCACCTAAATGGCGATGACTTTCTTAGATTTTTTTCTAATAAAATTGAAAATCAAAGGCCAGGTACTGATGAATATCTGAATAATAATGATATTGAAACCACTCCGCTTATGCTATCTTCATTCCCCATAGGTTTTCATGAATTTGAGGATGTTTCTATTTCCTATCTACAAGAAATAATCACTCATCTCAGGCCTACAATTTGCTCTCTGGACATTATCCCACCTAAAAGTTTCTTAGAACTCTTTGATACATTAGGACACAGTTTACTTACCATTGTAAAATAAATCACTTAGCCTAGGGATCCTTCCAGCTGCTCTCAAAAATGCCTTAGTATTTCCATCAATCAAGAAACCAGATCTCGATCCTTCTGATCTGAATAACTATAGGCCTATCTCTAATTTGCCTTTTATTTCAAAAATTTTAGAGAAAGTTGTATTAAATCAATTACATTCCTATTTAAGTGTACATTCTATATATGAGAAGTTTCAATCCGTTTTTCGGGCACTCCACAGTACTGAATCTGCACTGTTGAAGGTTTTTAATGACATCTATCTGACAACAGATGTTGGAGATTCCATGATTTTAATGCTATTAGATCTTAGCTCTGCTTTTGATATGGTGGACCATGATATTCTTTTGTCTAGACTCGAGCTTGATGTTGGTCTAAAGGGTACCGTTTTGAATTGGTTCAGTTCATACTTGACTGATCGAAAATTTTCTGTTAGTTTTGGCTCTACTACATCCTCTGTTGCTCCTCTTCGCTGGGGGGTCCCTCAAGGCTCAATTTTGGCCCCTACGCTCTTTTCTCTTTATTTGCTCCCTTTGGGATCCATATTTAAAAAATATGATGTGTCGTTTCACTGCTATGCAGATGACATTCAGATTTATGTCCCCATTAAACGGGTAGGAAAGAATTCACCTGAGCATCTGTCGGCTTGTCTAGATGAAATAAAGAAGTGGATGTCTACTAACTTCTTAAAATTAAATGGAAATAAAACGGAACTTATACTTTTTGGTCCTCCTAAAAGTAGCCTAAATCATATCCCTGAAGCGTTTACACTCTCTATACCTATAAATACTTGTGTGAAAAATCTTTGGTGTTTCAATAGATAGTTCTTTGAAATTGGATAAACAAACTAACTCTGTTGTCAGTTTGTGTTTCTTTCATTTACGTATGCTGACTAAAGTTAAGCCGTTTTTATGTCCTCAAGCTTTTGAATGGGTGATACATGCATTTTTATCATCCCGACTGGACTACTGTAATGCTTTATATTACGGAATAAATTCTACAACTTTAACACGTCTTCAAATAGTCCAAAATGCGGCAGCGAGACTTTTAAAAGGCATTCGTAAATACGAACACATCACTCCAATTTTAGCTTCCCTTCACTGGTTGCCGGTTCGTTTTAGGGTCGATTTTAAAATTCTCTTATTTGTTTATAAGTGTCTTAATAATCAAGCTCCCCTTTATTTATCGGAGCTCCTAGAGCAATACACTCCTTCCAGGGATCTTAGGTCTGGGACACAGCAACTTTTATCCATGCCACGGTACAGGTTAAAACACAGAGGTTATCGTGCCTTTGCCGGCCCGACACTATGGAATAGCTTGCCCTTTCATATTCGCTCTGCTTCTGACTTGTCAGTTTTCAAGTCACTCTTGAAAACACACTTCTATTCAATTGCTTTTAATAGTGTTTAATTAGTTTTTAAATTTTTCTTGTTTTGTTTGTCGTGTGATATTCTATTGCTCTGTAAAGCACATTGGTCAGCCTGTCTGTATAAATAGTGCTGTATAAATAAACTTTGACTTGACTTGACTTGACTATGGGTGACGTCAAGCGACTTCAACGCACCTGCAAAGCATCCCGGGAAGGTGGCGCTGCATTTGAAAAAACGCTGCGCTTCAAAAAGCTGGCCGATGCCCATCTTTATGCAAATGAATCCGTTGAACGTGACGCGACTATCCAGTACAAGTAGATGAAAATCTTTCAAACTTACCTTTCTCGATCTGAAATGAAGACAGATTCAGCAACTGCACGGCCTATTTCTCGCTTAAAATGTTTTCAGAAACACGTTTCGGTGAACTATTTTTGTAAAATACGAGATCGCATTCTCAGCGAGCCGCCATGACACTCTAGTTGAAATTCTCGAGTCCAACGTCACGCGTTCGTCCAATCAGCTGCCGGTCAGGGGTGTGGAGCATCAACCATGGCTGTATGACGCCGCGACACCACGCTTCAGTCGTGTCGGACAAATGGATCTGTACCGTTCAGCCCGGTCTCATGGCAGTTCGTGTAAATGTGACGTTATTGTAATCTATTGATACGTGTTCACGGAGACGTGTGGTGCTTTTTTTGCCTTTTTGTCCCGCGTTACTGTTACTGTGGCGCGTCTCCCGGCATTTAAGGCGCCCTTTCCCCGTAAGGTTTTTCCTAAACTCAACCTCCGCCATCCCGTTTTTGTGGTGCCTCCCCAGTGGGCCGCCTCTTGGCGTCCTTTCCCAGAGAAAATAACGTGATATTTACACGTAAAAAATGAGAAAAATAACGTGACATTTACACGTAAAAAAAGAGAAAACGTCTCCGTATCAATAGATTAAGAATAACTTTGACATTTACACGAACTGCCGTGAGACTGGGTTGGTACCGTTATAAAGCCCTGAAAACTTTTAGAGAGGAGGGCATGGTGTATGGGTGAATAGTGTGGGGAGAGTGTCCCTTCGTAACAACAGTCAGTGTGTATCCTTCTTTGATAATTGTCATTGTTTAGGCCTATCTTTGACAGTTCAGAGATGACAGAAAATGAGGGGATGGAGAAATGGAGAATGAGATGCAACAAAGGTCCCCGGGCAGAAATGAATTGGGGATGTTGCAGTCAGTTATAATTGACAACAACAGCGGATAGATAGGTGGGAATGTGTCGAGAACAGGATCTGAAATAGGGGTCATGTATATTTCCTGTGTGTGCGTGCCCGTGTGTGTATGAGAATAAGAGAGAGAGACGTTTGCCAGTTGTCAACTCCTTCCCCCTGACCCCAAGTGTCAGTGTGTGTTTGTGTGTGCTCACTGTGCAGAGATGTAACTGACAAATCATGTTTATCCAAAATCTATCCTGCACACATATCATACACAGGAGAACAAGAGTGAGAGGGATACGGAAACAATGGGAAATTTGGAAAGAGTGAGCGACTGAAAGATCAGAACACGAGAGAGAAAAAAAATAGATCCAAATCCCCCCCACACTCTCTTGCCCAATCTCTTCTCCTCTCACTACTGTCTGTGGGAACCAACACTTTGCTCCACCCCTCTGGGATCAGCTGGCGGGCATTTCTAACAACCTAACCAGCTGAGGATTGAGAGCAGAGACGTGTTACATGCTGGCATCAGCAGCATGGTCTCTAACCTCCGGCACCGTTGACACACAGAGTCACAGAGGCCTCGCTGGAACAGGGAAGACACTGAGAAAGATAAAATGGCAGTGGAGCGAGTTAAAAATAGCATCAGCAATACAGAGATACTTAGTGCAGATACACTCACCACTACAGTTTTGAGGTTTTTCTGCACGATAGTTCTACTGCTGCTCCCAGAGAAGGAAAAGGATAATTAGGCACCAGAAGAGGAAGAAATGCATACTTTTATGTAGATGTAGAGGTACAACGCAAGAGGGTTATCTATACTGTGTATAACCACCACATTCTCACTCCCAGCGCGTCAAAAAGCGAAGCTTGGTCAGGTGTCTTTTAGCTTTTGCTACTGACGCAAAAAGTCTCCTTTAGCGTCTTAACACTTTTTAGATGCGCCTGGTCGGGACTCTTGGCGTCACTTTTTGCAAAAGCTGTCCTAACAAGTCCACCAATTTAACCCCACCTCATCCGTGCTGTAGTTGCCAAACACTTTATTGTACCATTATACTATCAAACTCTTTCTTGGTTCCTATCATCACATTTTTATACAGAGCTTTCATTTTCAGTTATTTCAACTAGATCTGACCTGGAACACTGGTGGACAAAATAAAAAACAGAGACCCCAGAGCCCAAGCTGGATCTGCAACCAACAGAGTAACAGTGTTGGGCAAGTTACTTCCAAAATGTAATACATTATAGATTACTAGTTACTGTAATTTGCAAGTAATTAGTTATAGTACAATATTACTGCCTCTGAATTGTAATGCTTTACACTACTTTTGCATTACATTTTGAGTTACGTTTGAGTTATGTTTATATCTGTCAGTTGCTCGGACATACAGCTGTCCACGCTGATGTACCTTGGGACACAGATGTTGTCCGTACCGTTGCCTGTTGTTGCCTGTTGGGACACAGATGTTGTCCATATCATTACCTGTTGGGACACAAATGTTGTCCTTACCGTTGCCTGTTGGGACACAGATGTTGTCCATATCATTACCTGTTGGGACACAAATGTTGTCCTTACCGTTGCCTGTTGGGACACAGATGTTGTCCGTACAGTTACCTGTTAGGACACAGATGTTGTCCATATCATTACCTGTTGGGACACAAATGTTGTCCTTACCGTTGCCTGTTGGGACACAGATGTTGTCCGTACTGTTACCTGTTAGGACACAGATGTTGTCCATATCATTACCTGTTGGGACACAAATGTTGTCCTTACCGTTGCCTGTTGGGACACAGATGTTGTCCATATCATTACCTGTTGGGACACAAATGTTGTCCTTACCGTTGCCTGTTGGGACACAGATGTTGTCCATATCATTGCCTGTTGGGACACAGATGTTGTCCGTACCGTTGCCTGTTGGGACACAGATATCGTCCGTACCGTTGCCTGTTGGGACACAGATGTTGTCCATACCGTCTCTGGTTCTGGCTCTGACCAGGGAAAAGTGACAGAACAGCACCTTGCTCCAACGCAAGCGTAATAACTCCATCTAGACCTATGTACTGTATGTCCATCTCGCAAATGAAAAGAAAAGATTATATTATATACAGTGATACAGCAAAAAGTAATAACATTACTGTAACTCCCAACACTGCAGAGTAAGTAACCACAAATGCAAACATAGCATCATTTAATGCCACTGTAATGTATGTCTGTCGGGGGAGAAATGCAGAAGACAAACCCTGGCGTGAAGGTGTCGAAGGTTGAGTCAGAGCACGGGGCGAGGTGGAGGTGGAGATGATGAGTTTCAGCGTGCATTGGAAAATGAGATTCCGACTGAGGAAATAGGATTATTCCACCAACATTGCGGTGTCAGGAGAGAGAAGGACCATGCAGAGCGACTGGAGGAGAAGGACAGGTGACTTCTTTTACTTTCCTGCACTGCAACTACGTATACAACTGCCTGTCTTCATGCTGTCTATTCTATCCTCGTGATTGCGTGTCCGAGGCAAGACAGATAGCGAACAAAAACTCAGATAAAATCGTGTTCTGCACTGTAAAAAAGCTAAATCTTACCAAGTATATTCATCTAATTTCTAGTCAAAATATCAAATAACACTTAATATAAGACACAGTCACCTAACAAGTCATATCTTAGTGAGATACAGGGATTGTTTTAGACGATGCATCTTAAATATCTTGAAAGAGTGTTAAAAAGGGTGCCTGGGTAGCTCACCTGGTAGAGTGCGCGCCCATATATACAGAGGCTCAAAGTGGAGATCTCAAACTATCTAGTGAGTTCCCGGGACATGTATGCATGTATTGAATAAAGTGCAAAAACATCGAAAATTGTTTAAAACAAACTCGGAAAAAGAGACAAAAGCGTATAAAGGCGACAAATGTAAGAAAAAGAAAAAAACTTCTGAAAACAAACACAAAAACGTTGACTGTCCAAAAAAAAAAAGAAAAAATTGTTCCAAAAATACGTCAGAAAAAGCAATTAAAATCTTTAGAAAGGTACAAAAATTTTGGAAGAAGCTCAGGTTTGCCACCCACTTCCCCCCATAAATTAAGCCTATGGGTAGGACATATCAACTCTAAGGTTTAACCCTGTGTTGTCTTCCCGTCAACCTTGACAAAAGCACATTTTTTTCAACGTTTTTGACGCCTTTTTTCACAGTTTGGTTTTGCTTTTTCCAACATTTTAAATTGTTAAATTTTTCTTCTTCACATTTTCAGCGATTATTTCTACGTCCCATATTTCCTGATATAAAACAAAAATTTAAAACGGGTCAATTAGGAAAAGGTTGAAAAACTCATTCTTGCTCCTTGTACTCACCCTTGACTTTTTATTTTTTTCTCGTTAAAGTACAGGATGAAGTGTTTTTAAAGTATCAGATAGAAGAGAAGAAGAAGAAGAAGAAGAAGAAGACGAAGAAGAAGAAGAAGAAGAAGAAGAAGAAGAAGAAGAAGGGCAATTGCGGCTTACAGCATCCCTCAGCACTAAAGCCAGTTTTTATAAAGTCTCTATTCTCCAAATTCCACTCTACTTCTCAGATCTCATATTTTGCTTCACAATCACATACTGGAAGATTTGACCTGGCAGAGCTCGACTATAATTTTACCCTTTTCTTGCGGTGACTTTGAAGATGCCTTTAGGAAAGCAATGCTCTCTTTTAACCCGTTTCTGTTATCAATAGGAATTTCCTATTTTTCTTTTCCTTCATTCTTTTCTGACTACCGCAGCATGGACTTTTATCCTCCATCACAGCCACTTTTTCCTCCTCTTCAGCTCCTCCTGAAATAGAAATGACATGTTTGCTCTCCACTGAGTGACCTGTGCTCATATCTACTCCAGAAAGATATCAAAATGACCCTTTTGTCTCCTTTGAGCGTAACCCTCCATTATTACAACCCCACGTGTCCTGTATAGCACTTCAGCTCTCAAGTCTAAGAGCAGTGTTTTGGTCCAAAGAGACTGGGTTGCAAATACTGGAGGCTTGGCCAGTGGCTCCCAGCGTCAGATAGCAACACAAAAAAATCTTTTAGCATCTGTATGGAACGCACCGGGCAGAGCAGCAGCTTGACCGCAGCGCTGTAAGATGTAGTATGAAGAGCGACAGCAGTAGCGAGTAGTACTAAAGGGGAACTATGCATTTTTTTTTAGCTTAATTTACCTTAACTGAACAGCTTCGGAGTCATTGGAATGGTTATATACATTTTTTCGAGTTGAATGGCGGTCGTGTCGCTTCCCCCTAGCGCCTGTTAGCGGAAAAACCACCCTTGCAACTTTTGGCCAGCGAAGGAAGGAAGTATCGTGTGATATCAGGTCTCGCGATGTAACGAATTGCTTCACGGCACTGCACACATACGCCCATTCAGGAATTGGCTAACAAGGCAGGGATGGAGTTTTTCACACTATCATCATGGCTGAGCCGGCAAAAAAGAAGCAGAAAGTTAGGAAAGCATTGTCAGGGGAACAGAGAAAGAGGAAACGGCAGACTGACCGAGAGAGGAGTCAGACACGATTAACATAGGAGCTGCCAAATATCTATTCCGAAGCTGTAGGGAGCTCTATCGAGAAACCTGCGAGCAAAAAGCGAATGGCCAAAACTGCATAGCGCCCCCTTTAAAGACTGAAAATCTGCATAAGATGGCATGTTGGGGTGGTCGATGGGGCAAACAACAGAGGTTCATGTCCTGTTATTGCCCCGCGTGTCACTGAAACGTACATTTTATAACCCCATACCCACATTTTCCCTAACGCTAACTTTGCTCACATTGAAAAAGGATGCCAAATCAGTCCCAACCCATAGCATCAAAAAGTGACGCCAAGAATCCGCACCAAGGGCGTCCCTTTTTGAAGCGTTGGGAGTGAGAATGTGTTGGTATTGTCCATAAAAACGTCTCAAACCATGCCTGCAGCAAAAGTCTGTCGCTCCCAACTGTGCCTGCACTCACAATGGATTTCAATGGCAGCGTGCCTTCCTCAATCCGACAGCACTATGCAATGTCAGCCTTTATGTTCAGCATGTGGTAAGACACGTACATCTTTCTGTCTTAAAGATGTCTATCCTGTTTGTGATTTAGTTACCGTTTTTCTATAATGGACATCATACCATCATGTCCTGATTTTTTTATCACCACTTTAAAACCCATAATAGTCAAAATGTACAAATGCACTGAACGCATTCTGAATTTCAGACAATCCATCATCAGACGGTGTTCAGAGATATGTTTAAACGCATATACTGGTAAAAGGTCCCATGGCATGAAAATTTCACTTTATGAGGTTTTTTAACATTAATATGCGTTCCCCCAGCCTGCCTATGGTCCCCCAGTGGCTAGAAATGGTGATAGGTGTCACGTTCCGCTCCTGTGTCACGCTTGTGTTTTGTTTTTTGTTTCAAACGCGTCATGTTCACATTTCTGTTTTATTGTGAAGGTTCCCTGTTGTTTCTTGTGTTGTCTGTTTACTTCCTGTTGTCAGTGATTGTTCATCCCCGCCCTAATGTTCTGCAACTGTGTCTCATTATCCTTTCTGTTTAGTGTATTTAAGGTCAGTCTTCCCCTTACCCCAGTGCAAGATTGTCTGCATCCCCTGAGTACAGCCTTCGAGCGTTATTCCCTAGTGTCCTTATCGTTTTGTTTATTCCTTGGATTTCGACTTTTGCCTGTGTTTGGATTTACCCTTTTGCCTGTGAGTTTTTTCTGACTTTTGCAATAAACATTTGCAACTACGTACCTGAGTTGTGTATTGTGGGTCCATACGCTTGTGTGCCTGATAGTACAATCTCGCCACAACATGGACTCCGCCAACTCCGACGAGGTACAGAACGCGCTACGAGCCCAAGGACAGCGGATTCATCAGTTTGAGGAAGTGCTGTCTGCTATTCAGCGGGAGTTGAGTGGGATGGCGGAGCGTCAGCAGGGCTTCCAGCGGGCCGTTGGCGATCAGGTTTCCCTTCTGACAACACAGTTCCAGGCTATCCAGTCTGTGTCCACGCCGACCGTCGCTCAAGGCTCCTTGGACCCGGTTCCTGCCACTGGACCCTCGGGAGGTGTGGATCCTGCTGCTCCGCCCGTCCAGATATCTGCCGGTTCTCCTGCCATGCCTCACCTGTCTCGTCCCGAGCGTTTCTCCGGTGAGTCTGGTGACTGTCGAGCATTCCTGACGCAGTGTGGTTTACACTTTGAGCTCCAGTCAGTCCATTATCCTACGGACAGAACTAAAATAGCCTACCTGATTTCTCATCTGACTGGACGGGCTGAGGCGTGGGCTACGGCTGAGTGGGCAAGGAATTCACCTCTGTGTAACTCGTTTGCTCTCTTTTCTAAGACTTTTACCCAGATATTCCAGCACGTCACTCCGGGTAGAGAGGCGGCCCGGATGCTGGTACATCTCGGCAGGGTCGGCGTAGAGTGGCTGATTACGCCATTGAATTCCGCACGGTGGCGGCAGAGAGCGGTTGGAATCAGACTGCTCTTATGGATGCTTTTCTGTGTGGTTTGTCCAGCGCGCTGAAAGATCACCTGGCCGCATTAGATCTTTCTGAGGACCTCGACGCTCTCATCGCGTTGGCCATAAGGATCGACAAACGGTTGTTTGAATGTGAGAAAGAGAGAGGTGACGTCAAGACGTCATCACGGAATTACAACAGGGGGTTCTTTCCGAGTGGGCGTGGCATGCCCTCATCGCCTCCTCAACCTGTGGGTTCACCGTCGCAGGCTGCAAGGGGGGAGGAGCCTATGCAGCTGGGCAGAGCACGCCTCTCTCCCGAGGAGAGATGGAGGAGGATCCAGGACGGCGTCTGCATCTACTGTGGACAGCGTGGCCATTTCATTGGACGGTGTCCAGTAAAAGGAGAGGCTCGCCAGTGAAAGAGAGGGTCCTGGTGAGCCATACTTCTGTTACTAACAGCCCCTCTCGCCCCTTATTTTCTGTGACTGTTGCCTCCACGGAGATCTCCAGGCCTCTGAAGGTTATGGTGGATTCTGGGGCTGACGTCAGTCTCATGGATATTTCTCTGGCTAGAGAATTGAGACTGAGGTCTATTCCGATTCCTGTTCCGCTGAGAGCTACTGCATTGGATGGTCGGTTTCTATGGCAGGTAACTCATCGAACCTCTCCTGTCACTCTGAGTTTTCCTGACCATCATACAGAGACTATGACATTTTTCCTGGTTAACTCCTCTCTCCCTCCAGTTATTCTTGGATTTCCCTGGCTCCGTGAACACAACCCTCTTATTGACTGGACCATGGGGGTTGTCACGGGGTGGGGGGTGGATTGTTCCAGCAAGTGCTTCCACTCCAGACCGGCTGGGGGCTCGGAGGGGGTCGTTTCCTCACCCTCCCTGGGTGGGGTGTCTATGGCTCCGGTTTCTACTCCGATTGACCCTGAACCTTCCGTTCTTCCTGCCGTAAACCCGGAGGTTACGGTGGCGGAGAGGGTTCCTGACCTGTCATCTGTACCATCCTGTTACATGGATTTAGGGGAGGTGTTCAACAAGTCCAGAGCCACTGCCTTGCCCCCTCATCGACCTTATGACTGTCCTATTGACCTGTTGCCTGGGACCGCACCTCCCAAGGGACGTCTGTACTCTCTGTCCTCGCCTGAGATTCGGGCAATGAAGGATTATATTGATTCAGCTTTGGAGGCTGGTATCATACGACCCTCGTCTTCACCGGCCGGAGCTGGATTCTTCTTCGTGGGGAAGAAGGACGGGTCATTGCGACCCTGTATCGACTACCATGGACTCAATGACATCACCGTGAAAAACAGGTACCCCCTCCCGTTACTCTCCTCCGCTTTTGAACTGTTGCAAGGCGCTACTGTGTTTACCAAGCTAGACTTAAGAAACGCATATCATCTGGTGAGGATTAGGGAGGGGGATGAATGAAAGACTGCCTTTAACACTCCTAGTGGACATTATGAGTATTTGGTTATGCCTTTTGGTTTGACCAATGCCCCTGCTGTTTTTCAAGCTTTTGTCAATGATGTTCTTCGTGATATGCTAAATGTCTTTGTGTTTGTGTATCTTGATGACATTCTGATTTTTTCACGTGACCTTGCAGAACATATTAACCATGTCCGTGCCGTTCTACAGAAACTGCTGAACAATGACCTGTTTGTCAAGGCGGAGAAATGTGAGTTTCATGTTCCCAAGGTTTCTTTTCTGGGTTATGTGGTGGCCGAGGGGGTGATGAGCATGGATCCAGAGAAGGTCAAAGCTGTCAAAGAGTGGCCTGTCCCCACTAACCGCAAATAGGTTCAACGGTTTCTGGGGTTTGCTAATTTCTATCGGAAGTTTATCAGAAATTTTAGTTCGGTAGCTGCACCATTGCATAAACTGACCTCTTCCAAGTCCAGGTACGAGTGGACCCTTCAAGCAGACTCTGCCTTTCGGGTCCTGAAGGAACGTTTTGTGTCGGCTCCTGTTCTTACCATGCCTGATCCCGGCCGACAGTTTGTGGTGGAGATGGACACCTCCAATGTTGGGCTGGGTGCTATCCTGTCTCAACGCCTTGCCTCAGATGGTAAGCTTCACCCCTGTGCTTTTCTCTCCCGGAGATTGTTACCGGCTGAAAGGAACTATGATGTTGGCAATCGGGAGTTGCTGGCGGTGAAAGTGGCGTTGGAGGAGTGGAGACACTGGCTGGAGGGGGCAGAGCATCCATTCTTGGTGTGGACAGACCACAAGAACCTGGAGTATCTGCGATCTGCGAGACGCCTGAACTCCCGTCAAGCCAGGTGGGCTCTGTTTTTCAATCGTTTCAACTTCTCCCTGTCATATCGTCCCGGTTCCAAGAATGCCAAACACGATGCTTTGTCTCGACTGTTTGATACTGACTCTCTCCCTAAATCAGACAAGACCATTCTTCGTGGTTCCTGTGTCATTGGTGCTGTGTCATGGGAGGTGGAGGAGCGAGTGAAACGTGCTACCGTTGACTTACCTGTCCCGGTCGGCTGTCCGCCGGACCGATTATTTGTCCCTCCCGAGCTCAGGTCTCAGGTCGTCCATTGGGCCCACACCAGTTTGCTGTTGTGTCACCCAGGAGTGAGAAGGACCGTGTTTGTGGTGCGACAACGGTTCTGGTGGCCCGGGGTCGTGGCATCTGTCAAGGAGTATGTGGCGGCCTGCCCTGTGTGTGCCCGACACAAGTCTTCGCATCGACCCTCTGCTGGATTACTTCACCCTCTTCCAGTGCCCTCTCGACCTTGGTCGGACATATCTCTGGATTTCGTCACAGGTTTGCCCCTTTCTGAGGGGAATACTACTATCCTCACCATTGTTGACAGATTTTCCAAAATGGTTCATTTTGTTCCATTGCCCAAGTTGCCCTCCGCTACGGAATTGGCGGAGGTTATGCTTTCCAATGTGTTCAGGCTTCATGGACTTCCCAAGGACGTGGTGTCGGATCGGGGACCCCAGTTCATCTCTCGCTTCTGGAGGGCGTTCTGCAATCTCCTGGGGGCTACCGTTAGTTTTTCCTCGGGATATCACCCCCAATCTAATGGCCAGTCGGAGCGCCTAAATCAGGAGTTGGAGGTGGGGTTAAGATGTTTGACCGCCAGGAATCCTGCTAGCTGGAGCAAACAGCTGATTTGGGTGGAGTACGCCCACAACACACTGCCCTGCTCCTCGACCGGCCTTTCTCTGTTCCAGTGTGTTTACGGTTACCAGCCTCCGCTCTTTGCTGATCTGGAGCGGGAGGTTGGAGTTCCATCTGCCCAGGCCTTGATTCGCCGTTGTCGGAGGACGTGGACCTGGGCGCGACGGGTTCTGCTCCACAAGTCCTCCATGTACAAGAGAGCTGCTGATCGTCGTCAATCCCGAGCTCCTGTCTACGCAGAAGGCCAGAACGTTTGGCTGAGTACCCGGGCCCTTCCTCTTCGGGTGGAGAGCCGTAAGTTGGCCCCTCGCTTTGTAGGACTGTTCCCTGTCAAAAAGGTTATTAATCCTGTTGCTTTGAAATTGAAGCACCCCAGGTCCATGCGTGTGCACCCCACGTTCCACGTAAGTTGTGTGAAGCCCGTCCTGGAAAGCCCACTGGTGCCTGCGACCCCCGCTCCCCCTCCTCCGCGCATAATTGATGGCGGCCCTGCTTACACCGTGAAGAGGCTTCTGGCTGTCAGGAGACGTGGCAGGGGTCGTCAGTTTCTCGTGGACTGGGAGGGGTATGGCCCTGAAGAGAGGTCTTGGGTGTCAGCCAGTAACATACTGGACCCTGATCTCATTCGTGACTTTTACCGGTTGCACCCGGAGGTTCCTGGGCCGTCCGGTGTCGGCCTTTGAGGGGGGGGTACTGTCACGTTCCGCTCCTGTGTCACGCTTGTGTTTTGTTTTTTGTTTCAGGTCATGTTCACATTTCTGTTTTATTGTGAAGGTTCCCTGTTGTTTCTTGTGTTGTCTGTTTACTTCCTGTTGTCAGTGATTGTTCATCCCCGCCCTAATGTTCTGCACCTGTGTCTCATTATCCTTTCTGTTTAGTGTATTTAAGTTCAGTCTTCCCCTTACCCCAGTGCGAGATTTTCTGCTTCCCCTGAGTACAGCCTTCGAGCGTTATTCCCTAGTGTCCTTATCGTTTTGTTTATTCCTTGGATTTCGACTTTTGCCTGTGTTTGGATTTACCCTTTTGCCTGCCACTTTTGGATACCTTTGCCTGTGAGTTTTTTCTGACTTTTGCAATAAACATTTGCAACTACGTACCTGAGTTGTGTATTGTGGGTCCATACGCTTGTGTGCCTGATAATAGGTGTAAACCGAGCCCTGGGTATCCTGCTCTGCCTTCAATCTGGAATCTTCTCCTTATGAGGTCATAAGGAGAAAGGTTACCTCCCCTTTCTCTGCTTTGCCCGCCAAGAGAATTTGGCCCACCCATGAGAGAGAGAGAGAGACATCATGGCTTTCAAACGAGCAAAGTGGCAGTTGGTCCCTTCCCTCCTCATCCTCAATAGCTACAGACACAGAAATTGCACATCCTAAGGAAAGCTCATTGTGGGACTGGCTCTAGTGGCTGCAATTCTGCACCAAGGCTGAATTTCGGGAAAGAGACTTCAGATACAGTATTAGGGGACCACTAAGGTCTATATAAAAGAGACTTCAGATACAGTATTAGAGGACCACTGAGGTCTATATAAAAGAGACTTCAGATACAGTATTAGGGGACCACTAAGGTCTATATAAAAGCATCCAAAGAGCACCATGTCATGGGACCTTTAAGTCATGCATGCAAAACAAAAACGAAAGAATGCCCAACCAAAGGCATCCCAGAGGGTTAAGACAGGATGATGCTTGAAACTAAATAGATTGTACACAGTGTTGTCTGACTATGTGTATAAAGGCAAAAGGGTTAACAGCTGTTCCAGATGTCTGAGTGAAAAACCTGGTGTCACAGAGAGAAGCAAGACGCAATGGATCCTGGAAATGGAAATAACAACATGGCACACACTTCTGGACAGTCTTGAACATTGACAGTAGTTGTGTGAACAATGACAAAAGAAAGCTTAAAAGAGAGGTTCAAATCTTTCTACTTTGTTACCTCTGCACAGCTGGCCAATTCCTGCGTAAAGTGGGCATGATTGTCGGTTATAAAATTGCCATACCGAGACCCCAAATTACGACGTCTGTAAGCTGTGAGTGAATGGAGTTTCAGGCACTCTTAAAAGATCCGACAAGCACATTGTATGAAGCATATTGACGTCTTAACACAATAATGTCAGGACAATTTGGGGTAAGAAACAGGTCAGAGGGTTGCAATGGTCAATTTAATGGATTGATTGTTATAGGAGTGATGTGAAATGCATGGGATTATGCATTGGCAGAGCTAAGAAGAATTGAGTTCCAAATATGTTACACCTCTTTAGGGATTGTCAAACCTATCATTATTATTTATCCTTATTATAACATGCTTTTATACACCATTGCGTATGTCACTAGACTGTGTATCTGTCAGGAGGGCTTCTTTGTTTCCCCCAAATCCTCCCCCTGATGATGCAAAGGCCGGTCTAGCAGGAGAGAGAGGATCATTTCAGCTCCACTTTGCCAGATAAAACAGAACAAAACTAATGTTAGACACTGAAATCATCACACTTTGAAAACAGAGAGGAATGACAAGTCAAGGAAGACAAATGACAGTGATAGCGGTAGAAAGATAGAGAAAGAGAGAGGGAGACAGCGAGCAACAAAAGGGGAGAGAAGAGGGGGGAGCGGAGACAAATGTGAGCAGATTAACCAAAAGGAGAAAGGAATGAAAATGAGAATGGGAGGAAGGATAGTGAACTGGAGAGAGAGAGAGAGAGAGAGAAAAAAAAACTGAAAAAGAGAAGGATGATGTGAGATTGTTTTGTTTTTCACAGTGTTTGTAGTTCCACATGTCAAAAATGTTGGCTTTCATAAATTAAAGGAAGAAAGTTAAGATTTTCACAACCCCGCAGAACAAAAACCGACGATGTCTTTAGGAGGGGTTGATACATGAGATTGAATGCAGTAGCTCAGATATTACTTTCCCTGATGGAGCCAGAGATTTCTGGCTTTCAAAAGTCACTTACAAACTTGTAAATCCTCAGAACTCCCTGCAGCAGCCACAAACAGGATTGTAGGTTGTTTCAGCATGGCTGGATTAACCCACCGGGTGGCCCGGGTACAATGAACCACGGGGGCTTAATTGACCATTGTTCGCCCCACTTTGCTAGCCTGGAAATCTAGACCCAAATCCGAAAGATTAAGGGTCTGGCAATGAGTAACGAAAATGGCCCAACTCGAGGGGCGGCACCAAGCATGCATTTGAAAATCTCAGTGCACGCAATTAGAAAACACTACGACCAATCACTAAGCCCCATACGCTTAGCTACCAGCAGAGCCAACTGGTAGATTAAACTCTTAGCTACCAGCAGAGCTAACTGGTAGATTAAACTCTTAGTTACCAGCGGAGCTAACTGGTAGATTAAACTCTTAGCTACCAGCGGAGCTAACTGGTAGATTGAACTCTTAGCTACCAGCAGAGCTAACTGGTATATTAACTCTTAGCTACCAGCGGAGCTAACTGGTAGATTAACCTCTTAGCTACCAGCGGAGCTAACTGGTAGATTAAACTCTTGCCGTATCCGGTCGGCAAAACAGCAAAAACGTCCTTCTGGCAAAGGAATGATTTGAGCGCTGTCTTCTGTTCCTCTTTAAGATAAAAAGCCAAATCTTACTCGTTCATTGTAGCACCCAAAGCGGTTTCAAACAACTGGTGTTCATCCGTAGCCATCTTGCAATGTTTACTAATGACTTGGACGTTGCAGCGCTGTCGTCATCTGTTTAGCTCGCCTCAGACCCGCCTATATCAGATACACCGATGTGATTGGTGCAGCTCAGCTACACGGACATAGTTAATGAGCTTGGCCGCCTGGTCTACACCTACTATTTGAATTTGCTGAGCAAATTCAAATCGTGCTCTGGCGAGAACTCTGGATTTCCAGGGTACCACTCTGCCATGTACAGCGCACACACAAGTACAGCAAACAAAGCAAATGTACTCTCTACAGACCAGTTGATGGACAGGGAACCTGAAGATTTCTGCCACAGGACCCAGGGCCTATGGTCCATTGGCGGCGTCGGCTGTCAGACGGTGGGGCGAAAATGCAGGTCTTTCCATTTCATTCATTGCAGCGGTGTGGGCTGCAGGGGGGAGCCGGAAAGTGGCGAAAAGTTGAGACCAAATGATCTTTAAAAAAAAATGCATTCTGACGTCACGCTGCGGTGGCCAATCATGTAACTGGCAATCAGACTTGTGAGTGTGTTTTGAGGCGCTGTGAGAATCCCATACAGGAAACAGGAAACATCACTGCCACAAGAAAGTTTTAAAACACCAAACTCAAGCACTGAACTGCCCAGAAGTTTGTGGAACTGCTGTTTGCCAAACATCAAAGAACAGTCGCTTCTTCTCTTCTTCTTTCTCCGTGAAATTAAGCTGCATTAAAGTGCGGTCAGAAACATCAAGATCTTTAAACGATCTGACGGAAAAGAGGATTGTCAAATATAAAGTCTACTTGTGCTACATTGGGGGGCTGAATAACACAACAGGACGTCACACAAATGAGCCATTTAAGTGACTCTCCTGCGGAAAAATTACCTGATTTCCTTATGGCGAATGCAGCCCTACTTTGCGAGGTGGGCAATCCAGCCTTACACTTGTACTGACTATATAATTACTTTACGCTTTTTAAAATGCTATTTAGCTTTTTAGAGACTGCTATTTCGTCTTTTGTGCGTTCAAACATGTGGGTACAAGCCCAAAAAGTGCAATTTGTGAGTTTTCAGTGGGCAAAAGAAGAGGTGTTTCTGCTGTCCTGATGCCAATGTAGAATACGTTCCACCATTGTGGAGCCAGGACAGCAAACCGTCAAGACTTTGTAGAGCGGTAGCCCGGGCCTCTTTCGTAGGGAGGGAGTAGCAAGCAAACTGGCAGTAGCGGAGACTATTGGATGGGCTGGGTTGTATAGTTTGACCATGTCGTGGATGTAGGATGGGCCTGAGCCATTCACAGCTCGGTAGGAAAGTACCACTCATGAATCGGATTCAAACAGCCACCGGAAGCCAATGAAGGGTGCGGAGGAGCTGGGGCAGTATTGGAGAACTTGGGTAGGTTGAAGACCAGGCAGTCAATGTTTTCAAACTTTACTTAAATCTTGAGGAATAATTGAGGAAAGTGATTTTAGCTCCAGTAGAATAACTAATCTCCTAAACAGATTTTGATAATGAACAACTTGTTAAGTTTTTGACAGAATAGAACCCAAATGCAGACACAACGCAGAGCTGGAGTAGAGTTAACAGGTTTATTCCAAAAGTTCAAAGTTCCAGGTTTTAACGAAAGGGGATAACAAGTCCAGGTCCACAGAGGGGTACAGGTCCAGGGTTCAGAGCCAGAATAATACCGTGTAGTCCAAGTGGTGGTGTCGAGTCCGTTGAGAGGTCCAGTTGCGGCAAGCAGGATCAGCCCAGTCTCATGCCAGGTCGTTATATAGTCAAGTTATTGTAATCTATTAAGTATGGACAGGTTACGTAAATGCCGTTTTTTTTGTGTGGCGATTACGAAATTGAAAGCAATGCATTTTAATGGGAAGCATATTTCGTGATTCCAGAACGAAAGCGAGTAGCGAGTAGTTGAGGCGCAACACAGGACTTTCACGCCGGGGGACCGGAGATCGCGCCCGCGTGTGGCAGTACCTTGGTCCCGCGTGTTGCAGTTCCTTTGTCGGCGTGTCCCGCGTGTGCCTATTCCTTTCCCCGTTCTTTTTTTTTCCTAACCCCAACCGTCTCGTTATTGTGGCGTTTCATTTCCCGTGTCCTGCGAGTGGCGGCCCGCGAGTGGCGGCCCGTGCCATTGTGTTGGCCGGCGTGTGGCGCCGCATTTCCCCGATCGCGAGTGGTGGCCCGTGCCGTTGTTTTGGCCGGCGTGTGGCGCCGAAAAGCGTGACCTGTACACGTTCAAAAGTCGTTGCATATACACGAAAAAAATGTAAAAATCGTAACCTGTACACAAAATTATGAATCAAAATAACGTGACTATTACACGACCTGGCGTGAGACCGGGTTGGCAGGATAGGTGGGTGGCAGGAGTGAAGTGGAGGCAGGAGTCAGGTTCCAATACTGTAGCACAAAAAAGAACAATTAGAACAGGCCAAAAACCACAGAGAGCAACTAGCAGGTGGTTTCAGCAGCGAGACTAATATGTGGTCCAGACTATGATCCAACGAGGAGTGGTAGGTTGACCAGGTATATGTAGCAGAGGTGATTGGTGTAGATTGGCTAGAGCTGAAACCCTGACTCCCGTACACCAGACTTCACTCCTGCAATTAAGGACAGAGAGGGGAGGGGGAGAGCAGAGACAGAGTTGTCTAGCAGCAGCCACAGCAGCTTAACACAACTAAAAGAGTTACACACTGGACCTTTAAAAATCTTGCCCCCCAAACCTTTTCAGCAACCTCACGTTATTAAAAAACAACAAAGATTTTCCACTGCTAGCGTCTTTGGCTCCCCGCGATCATAGAACATCACTCAGATTTGACAGGTCACCAGTTTGGCTGTCAGAATGCAGATATCTACTGTATGAGGCAGACAAATGAGTGCAGTCTCTGCCAGTGAAAGAACAAATGACAGCGAGCAGCTTTACAGCGATAAGAAGCACAACATTAATAAAGACGAAGAAGCAACGGGAACCCGCCCACTGCCCTGACAGACTCTGACAGGCAGACACATGCTGCTTTTCACAAGACATGCCCACACAAAAATAGTCTGTTTAATAATTGTGATTATGATATAGTAAAGCCCTGTGCGGGGCTGTTTTCTGACCATTACTGCCCGTGTAACTAACTAATATCAACCATGTTAAATATTTTCCCAAATGTTTTTAACCTCTTTTAAAGGATACATTTTTTTTTTTACATTTTCCACGTTTTTTAACAGATCTTTTTACACCTTTATGAATTTTGCCTGTTAATGAATTAATTATCGTATATGATCTCTTTGGTCTTTGACTCAACTATTTTAAAATTGTACGTATACAATATATACATATACATATATACTGTACATATCAAGGTTATGACAGTTTTGCATTTTTAAGTGCAAAATGTGTTAGTAACTGTGCCAGGACAAAAACCTAAATAGCCAACGGCTTAAAGAAGACATACATCAACAGGTGTTTGGAACTTTGGTTCGAATAAAGTGGCGAACTTTTTGAAGTCATTTAACTCACAGTTGTGTAGACATCCCAGTATCAGCACACACATATTAACCCACGCTTCCTCCCGCTTTTGGTGTTCCTGCGTATTTACTAACCAGCAGCTATCGGGTCGCTGGTGAAAGCCCGCCTGTAGTGTTCTCTGTCCTGTGGTGGTCTCAGTCATGCTGCCTGGCCCCAGCCTGCCTATGGTCCCCCAGTGGCTAGAAATGGTCATAGGTGTAAACCGAGCCCTGGGTATCCTGCTCTGCCTTTGAGAAAATGAAAGCTCAGATGGACTGGAATCTTCTCCTTATGAGGTCACCAAGGCTGAATTTCGGGAAAGAGACTTCAGATACAGTATTAGGGGACCGCTAAGGTCTATATAAAAGAGACTTCAGATACAGTATTAGGGGACCACTAAGGTCTATATAAAAGATACTTCAGATACAGTATTAGGGGACCACTAAGGTCTATATAAAAGAGACTTCAGATACAGTATTAGGGGACCACTAAGGTCTATATAAAAGAGACTTCAGATACAGTATTAGGGGACCACTAAGGCCTATATAAAAGAGACTTCAGATACAGTATTAGGGGACCACTAAGGCCTATATAAAAGCATCCAAAGAGCACCATGTCATGGGACCTTTAAGATAAGCTGGGTTAGCCTCCTTGAGTTACTAACTTAACTTGAATTAGTCTTTAGGGTGACAGTAATGTGATCTTGTCAGTTTAGCTGTTTGTTTGTTGGCTGTTCTTTGTGTTCTATGTGTTCTTGTTTTTTCCTTGACACCACTCACCTTCAGACTCTGCCGACACAGCAACAGAGCTCTATCAGTAACCCCAAGGACACAGTGAAAATGGCCAGTTCCTACAGTCAGTACCTATTTTTGTTGTTTTGTGTGATTTCTATCTCCCTTCCCTCCCAGTCATCACACACACACACACACACACACACACCTTTTCCTTCCTACCTAACCAGTGAGCCATGAGCCACTACAATCCTCCCTCCATTAAAACAGTTTAGTTCATCTAATGGTCTAAGACTAAGTAGACCTGTACAGAACAGAATGAGTATGGACCAAACCATTTTTGGGTGGGGCTTTTATGGCATTCAATTGACAGGACAGCTTGAAAACAGAGAAGAGAACGACATGCAGCAAACGACCGTGGGTTGGATTTGAAACCTCGGCCGCTGCCAAGGACTCAGCCTACATGGGGCGCACACTCTACCCTGCGAGCTAGAGGTCACCCCAACAAACAAAAATATTTATTAAATACAATATTTTTTCTTTAAAATCTTAAGATAACTGAACATAAATGAGAAATTGTAGAAAATAATGAAATATGACACAGAGTCTTGGCTGTGCTGCCTTGTAATAAGTTCGGTCCTCACAATATTATACAATTAGCTTTGGCAATACAATCTAAACATAAGCCTATATGCTAGGCTGCAGCTTGATGTCTCAAATTAGTCAAATAAAACCTATACAGCTAAACCTATACATACACAGCTACAGAATGCATGTTCACAGGCGACGTGGTTATCTTTTCTGAGCTGCAGTTTTTTCAACACCGTTCCCTTATAGTATAAACGCCAGCTTTAAGTATTTCACTCTCACTTATGTCAAGAACAAAGTCCCAGAACACAGCCCTGGAAGTCGCTGCAAGCAAGACACAGACAGACCAAGAGATGCACTGCAAGTTAGCACATCTTGAAGTGGAGAATTTTTTTTTCACTGAAAATTAGGCCCTATGTTCCAACAAAAATCTTAGAAATGTGGAAACATAGGGCTGTTGGAACCTAGGGCCTAATTTTCAGTGAAAAAAAAACAAACTTAGAAATGTGGGAACATAGGGCTGTTGGAACACAGGCACGCTCCCCCACAATACTTAGGGGATGTAGCCAGACCAGTCTCAAACCTTGGCTACATTGAACGCGTCACGTATGTGGACCTTAGGCAGCTGCGGAATATAACTTTTTAACTGGTTCCACCTGCAGCGCACACACAGCGTAGGATTGCGTGAGTCCGAGGCGAGACGGTGAGCTTTTGCTTTGGTATTGTTGTCACGTTGGTTTTTTTGGTGCCGGCACAGCACTGTGAAGCGGCAATCTACTGGCAGCTGTTAAAAAATGACGCAGGTGAGGGAAACAAGAACCAAAAACAGATACTCAAAACGAAAAACGGCCAATACGCTCATTGACTTTGTCATTAAATCGTTTCCTGTATACTGGTAGTTTAATTTAAAAGAAATATAGACCATCCATTCCATCCATTTCTGCGTAAAAGGGCCTCACACACCTTGTGTAAAAAATATAAATAGAAGACTGTCCTATTTTTACGTTTGTAGAGCGGATCTCCACGGTGCATACGCACCACTTACGTGCTGCTCTCAGGCCCGGTGCAGCCAGTTTCATTGATTAAATTGGAAGCGCAATGTATGCAGTGTGCATACATTACGCGTGCGATGTAGCCGGCCCGTCCACGCTGTGGAGACTGGTCTGGCAATGCGAGACTAGGAGGGGAGAGAACACAAGTTTATCTGATTGTTGTTCCCGCAATTCACTCTCATGGTAATTTCTTTTCTTTTTGTGACCAAAATAGTTTTGCTTCATCCTCTCGCTGACACCTGCTTTGACATGGAGGGGAAGGTAGGGCTGTACTGTACGTAACTTGCGTAGTAGGCGTATAGTGCTCTAGACGTTGCGGTTTCCAATCCCAGCATTCTATCTTTAGCCGTACCTCTTTTTCCACTGAGTTTGGAGGCCTCCCTCATCATGAGGTTTTAAGGTCTGCCGTCATTACAGCAGCAGCAGTGGGGATGGCGAGGGCAAGAGGCAGTGCGGCGTGAGCAGGAAGCAAAGGCAGCCAGCTGTCGGGAGTTATCACCATGCTCGAGTGTGCAGACAGACTGGCCGACTGGGACTTCATCTGCTCTGCTACACAGGGGCATGATGGCAGCGGGCTATTTCAAGGTGGAGGTTAGCAAAAGGCCACCGACTGGAAAGAGGTCTGACAGGCCGACTGCTGTTTGAGAGCTGGCATCGATCCGAGCCGGCTGCTCGACTGAAGCTGGTCTGCTGTTTCAAGGCTATCTTGGTATCTACAGAACCTGCCTGTGAATGGTGATTTTAAAAAAAGAAAAAAAGTATCCTGGTAAAAAATAGAAACATTTGATGTTTTGATTTTAAGTACACGCACTCCACTGTACGCCCAAACTCTTCTACAACAAGCCAAGCATGTGGAATAAGGTCTGCGCTTCCATCCATCTTGTCGCCCTCAATATATGATTGGCTGCAACGTTAAACCTTCTTTGATCAGCAGTCAATCAAAAAAATTGTCATCTTGTCAGCCATAACCCTCGTATCAGAGCTGCTCCCCTGCTCGTCTGAAAAATTCATACCGAAACACATCAACAACAAAGGGATGAGGAAATTGTCAAAGTATTGCAGCAGGATTGCAGCAAACTTTTCTCCTCAGAAGATTTTTCTTACTTCCTTCCTTCCTTCTTCCTCCTATCCACTCATCTCTTGGGTCTGTCTGTCCGCCTCTCCTCTGCCTTCACTCCCTCCGTTATCTCTCACCTGACCAAACCTCCTCTTCTTTCCTTACCTCTCATCCCTCGGTATGTTAAAGAGCTCATATTTGGCACATTTTCAGGTTCGTAATTGTATTTAGAGGTTGTACCAGATTATGTTTATGTGGTTTAATTTTCAGAAAACACCATCGATTTGTTGTGCTGCACATTGCTGCAGCTCCTCTTTTCACCCTGTGTGTTGAGCTCTCTGTTTTAGCTACAGAGGGAGACATCTCACTTCTGTTCCATCTTTGTTGGGAGTCGCACATGCGCAGTAAGTACTGCTAGCTTGTCAGTTGCAGAGTATGAGGGAGTGCCACGCTAGCAGCTAGGTGAGCATTATAACGTGTGTTACAAAGTGACCACGTTTGTCTCTGAAGTAAAGGCTGGACTACAATAGAGCTGTTTGGAGCATGGCTCAACCATGGTTCACGTTTTTTGTTAATGTTTTTGTTCTAACATTTTATCCGCTTAGTTTTGGCAGAGACGGTTAAGAACTGAGACGCCCCAACTCAGAGTAGTTTCCTGTATCTGTGTCACGTGGACTCTAAAACTGCCACGCCTCTTTAGGAGACTAGCAGCAGGTCCTGAGTGGGTTGATTCCAACGGGAGAAGTGAACATGAACACGGATTATGAGTGATTCTTTCGCCCCATAGTCAAGTAAATATTTGAGCCATTTTTCACAAGCCACATATCTTCAGAAAGGTCTGACTCAAAAATAGCATTTTTCAGTTGGACACATCAGGAGAAAATTTGGTTACACTTTACTTGAAGGCATCTGCATTACCGGTCAAAAGTTTGGGTGTCACTTAGAAATTTCCATTCCAGTCCATTATAGACAGTATACCAGCTGAGATCAGTTGCATTGTTTTTTTTAACCAGGGCAGCAGTTTTCAGATTACATTATGTCTTTACATAATTGCAAAAGTGTTCTCCAATGTTTTCTCAGTTAGCCTATTAAAATATCAGATTAGTAAACAGAATTTGCCTTTGGAACATTGTTGCTCTCAGCTGGTATTCTGTCTGTAATAGAGTGGAATGGAATTTTTGAAGTGACCCCAAACTTTTGACCGGTAGTATACATAAGAGTGACATGGACACTGTCATAAACATTATAAACAAGTCATAAATGTTTATGACATAACGCTTCTGTCATTAAGTGTCATTTGGTTTTTGTCATGACAACTTAGGGTTAGGGTTAGGGTTCATGTTTCATGACAGTGTCATGTCACTCTTATGTAGATACCTTCAAGTAAAGTGTTACCGACAAAGTTTCTGTCTCAGGAACAAACTCTTGCCAGAGCTGGCAACACAGATAAGCTAAAAGAAAATATTAATATATTATACGAATATAACTTTTCATCCATCCACATGGCGTTCACCACACTTTCAAACGAGGCCACGCCCATTAGGAGACAGGAAGGATGTTACCGTTTCATACCATTGGTATGGTACCATCTTTAGTATAGAGGATCTTTGGTTTTGGTTTCACATTGCAATTATGCAAGCACGCTACAGTCCATGACATACTCACCTACGTGAGCTGGGTGTCCCCATACTTGACATTGATTGGTTTGTAGAGGTTCTCTCATCCTCTTGGGAAATAATTGAATGTGTGAGTGTCTGAATTTTTGTGAGTTTTTCTGCTGATTCTTTATAAATCCTCCTCTACTCATGTTGCTACCGCGGCTCATTTTGTTTTGTTGCATTGTTTTTTCTTTTTTTGAACATAGCCTAACAGAACCTTCCTGTAATTGGTCCGAAAATCCGAACCATTCACGAAACGTTTGCACCAAGGCTGTAGTCTCGAGTCTAGTAGACTCGAGACGTTTTTCTATTGTTTCGGACTCGTCTTGGACTCGCTGGTATTTGGACTCAGACTTGTCTCTCAGACTCGGCCATTGGACTCGCCAAATATTCTAGTCCAGCACTGTATGCTTTTTTTTCGAAAATAACTTCCTTCTTCAAAACAAAACCATTAATGAGGCGCGCTTGTTCAGAAAACAGGTAATGGTTTAATTCAAAATCCATCTAGAACAAGCACTAACATTGGTCGCCTGGTTTATGCCTGGCTGCGTCATATACCTCAAATCATGACTTAAGTGAAATTGTTATACTTAAAGTAAATAATTAGACTTAATTTGAACCTAGAGTGTTGTACTCTGTACTTCCCTTTTTTATCATTACAAATAATAAAGCAATATGATCATTGAAAAAACTTAAGTGCTGATGGTGTTGGTTCACTGAACATCTGATGTGGTGTGCACATTTAAACACAGGATCCAGTGGCGTTCCAAGGTTTTATTGTTGTCAATGCAGGGAAAAGGTGGTACACTGGTTGCAGGTGAATAATGGATAGGGTGACCAGATGTCCCAAAAAATTCGGGACAGTCCCGAAATCCAAGCAGTTGTCCCGAATCCCGAATCCTGCCCTAATTGTCCCGAAAGTTAGAGAACAGTCTCAAGAGCAGACTCTCGAGTAGTTACAGTATAGTCTGATAGAACATTAAAAACTGTTCATGGTGGTTGAGTCGTCCTGCAGCCAGCTCCCATCGTCACTTGAGTTCATGATTTTAATGATTTTTTATTTGTATTTTCGGGTTTACATGACAGAGAGTTGAGTTTCTGAATAAAAATATGTGACGTGGGAGCGGGGAATTCGGCCCCAAATGCAGAGAGGAGGCAGGCAGGCAGAAGGTGGTCAAAACTGAGGTATTTAATTATAACAAAAAACAGCAGCACAAGGGCTGGAAAACACACAAAACCAAAAACTGACGGCAGGAGCAAACAAAACACATGAGCTGGCAAACATCAGGCAAGGGGAAGGACACAAGACAATCGGAAAAGAGACAAAGGGAACACAGAGGCTAAATACATGAGGGGATGTGTAAATCAGGAACAGGTGGTAACAACAGGTGAAACACATCAGGGCGGGGCAGGACAATTAACAAAGGCGGGAAAACACAGGAAGTAAACTGGACAAGACAGAAAACGAGACTATCAAAATAAAACAGGAAACAGAACATAACCAGGGAAACATGAAATCGACTAAACAGAAACTTGACACAACACTAAACACTAAGCACAAGGGAGAACAACAACAAAACAGGAATCATACAGAAAACAACTAAGAAGCAACAGAAATGGCACAAAACACAAGGCAAAATGCAGAACAAAAAACCGAAACCACAACAAATATATAATTTTGGTGCAGTTTTGAAATTCATGTTAAGTGCAGGCAGCCACGAGAAGGAATGATTGGATTGGATGTTGCTGATGTTAAAGCGCAGACATGACAGAGTTGAATTCCTGAATAAAAATAATAAATCAGTTTGGTGCGGCGTTTTGAAATTCATGTCATTTATCAATCATCTTAAAATAGAAGATATACTGTCTCTAATATCACATAAATTATGAACAGGTAAGTAAGTGGTAGGACTTAGTAAGTGCTTAGGAGATAATACATACATATGTTGGGCAGACAATCACAAAGGCGGGAAAACACAAGGCAGGTAGTCAAACAATACATGACATGGGAGAAAACAGACTACAAAATAAAGCAGGAAACTGAAACATAAAACAAGGATGAAAACAGAGTAAAATGCAACAGAGAACACAAGGGACAGTAAACAAGGAAACGGGGAATCATTTAACAAAATAAAACAGGAAAAACAGAAAATCGCAACCATGACAGCAAACAATTTACCATTTCAACTTCAAAGGTGCTAATATTGTAGGTGAGTGGTGAGAGTTCAGTTTGTTGCACTGCCTCCCAGTGGCCATTTTTAAATTAAAAGTTAATTAATTAATTAAAATACTACTACAAAAAAATTACTTTGTCTCTTTGTCTCTATAGTTTGATTGCGCATTGGTCCGGTCTCATCCAACAACTGATGCCTGATAGTGGCGATGACACTCTATCAAATATGTAATGTTAATGGAGTTGCTGCTGTAATCTTCCTTTTGCTTTCTCTTTCTACTCTTCCTCTGCTTCCTACGTTTCCACCACCTCTGCGATTCTTTCCTTCCTTTTTGATCATCAGTTTTGACATCAGCATGCAACCGTGCTGTCTGTTGGCCATGTGACCGTTAGCTTGACTCAACGCAGGCATGATGTGCAGGGAAGAATAATGAAAGGCAGGCATGTGTGTATGAGAGAGAGAGAGAGAGAGAGAGTAGGAGCAGAGGAAAGTAAGCAGGAGAGGGAGAGTTTGTTAGTTCACAAATCAACTTTATGCTCAGGACTGTGTGATTGTACTGTGTGTGTGTGTGTGTGTGTGTGTGTACATACTACATGCATACATTCATGAACTGGGTGCAGGCACGTCCGTGTGTTTGCAGACTTGTGCATGAAATGTTTTTTTCTTTTAATTGGCATGTACAAAATTGAGGAAAGAAAATGGCTAGTCACTCAGTATCAGGCTACAGACTACAAAATCAATGGAAAAAAGGCAGCCGCACACTGAAGTCTGTGCAAAAAAATCAATTTAATTTAGCAAGCTTTCAGTCAGAGCCCTTTTCCAAGGCAAAGACAAGAAATGTACGGGATTAGCTGTGGTGACACTGGTGCTGACATTGTGACAACGTTCATTTTCACAGCAGCTCACAAACGCCTCCTGACATTTTATGAAACAAGCACAATGTCATAACGTAACGTGCCCTGTGCATAAAAAATGAGGGGAATTCATTTCCCACCGGGAGCGGATTACATGGAGACATCACTGATGTTGGCTTTGAACTATTGCAGAGAAAAGAAAGTGTGTGCAGGGATTAAACATAGAGAGACATATGACTTTGTGTTACATTTTCAACTCTAGGGAGGACAGTTTATAGCATAACATTTCCATTTTCACACAGTTTTTCCTCAAGTCTTTCAAACCACAGGACGATATACAGTAGGTTGTTTATTCCTGCCCTCTAATACGACCCACAGGTGAGTTTTCCGCCCTCAGATCTAAACCAGAGAAGGTAACGGTCACGGTTTTATACACATCATTAATGCTGTGAAACAATCACAGTTTGGTTATGTTCAGGCACAAAAAAAATACTTAGTTAAATTTAGAAAAAGATTGAGGATTGGGTTAAAATATACTTCGCTTCCGGTTATTCACGTGACGCAGAAAGTGACGTAACTGCCTGAGAGAAACAACTTCTGTGGCCGTTTTTTGGGCAGGTAGGACTTTTATTCATTGAAATATGTTCTCAGGGCAGCATTGCATCTTATTGGTTCTCTCAGCCATCCAATTAGTGCCAGGAGGAGGCGGGACATGGATTATTTGAATTTTTTAGGAGGCGGGGCTTAGATTATTTGAAGGAGATGTTGCAGACAAAAGGAGATCGTTGCAGTCAAGGTAATTGTATGTTTTATGTTGAACTATATTAGAAAATGTCAAGATATTAAAGTATTTGTATTAAAGTAAAGCTTTGTTTTTCTATCAACCTGTTATTTAACTAGCTAGCTAACTAATGTAAGCTAGCTTGCAACATTAGCTAGCTAGCTATAAGAAATGACAGGATCATAGCTAATGTTAGCTTATATTCTATTAATTACCTTAGCCTGATGAAATGTGTAACTTTTAATGGCTATGATAGCAAGTTACACTGCTCTCATTGCACCTTATGTTAGGTCTAGGGACATTTTTGCTGCGGTATTCTTGCTGCTCTCAGGGCATCTTGTCATAGCTACATGCAACTAAATTATTGGCTGCTCTCAGTGCATTTTTGCTGCATAAATTCTAATACTGCTCTTAGAGCACCTAGTATCTGCATGCAACATGAATTGGCTGCTCTTAGGGGAACTTTGCTGCATATATTCTAATACTGGCTGCTCTCAGGGCACCTTGTAGTATCTGCATGCAAGATTCATTGGCTGCTCTTAGGGTAACTTCCCTGCATATATGCTAATACTGCTCTCAGGGCACCTTGCAGTATCTGCATGCAACATTCATTGGCTGCTCTTAGGGTAACTTCCCTGCATATATGCTAATACTGCTCTCAGGGAACCTTGCAGTATCTGCATGCAACATTCATTGGCTGCTCTTAGGGTAACTTCCCTGCATATATGCTAATACTGCTCTCAGGGCACCTTGTAGTATCTGCATGCAACAGTCATTGGCTGCTCTTAGGGCAACTTCCCTGTATATATTCTAATACTGGCTGCTCTCAGGGCACCTTGTAGTATCTCCTTGCAACATCCATTGGATGCTCTTAGGGCAACTTTGCTGCATATATTCTAATACTGCTCTCAGGGCACCTTACCGTATCTCCATGCAACATTCATTGGCTGCTCTTAGGGCATTTTTCTTGCAGATTTTCTTATGCTGCTCTTATGACACCTTATGACATTAGGTCTGCAATTGGCTGCTCTAAGGACATTTTTGCAGCATACATTCTAATACTAGAATGCAGTACTAGCATATGCCGCTAGCATATAGCTTAGCTTGATGTCCATAAACAAATATATTTTCTTTATAGAGTTTAGCTAGATTGAATGACATATGACGGACAGTACGAGATGACCCCACTTTGTATTTTTTTCCTTGTTTGGTTAACCATGTTCCTGGGGATTTGGATAATTTCATGATAGAGCCAATTGTAAAACCTAAACTGTAATAAAACTGAAAGAACACCAGAAACTGGATTGTTTGTATGTTTTTGCATCACTGTTGTGTGTTGTTCATCAGAATGTAGTCTTCATTCCTTCATATAACATTAGTCTGAAAATGATGAATTAATGTCTGTTTAAAAAGTTGTAACGTTATGTACAATTTCACCACTATAATCTTTCTAAAAATGCTTTCTTATTTGCTCCTTAAATAGTTATTTTTTGAATTCATAGAAAGCAAACTGAACAGAAAAAAACAAGTATTTTGTTTTACTTTCTTTTCTTCCAGTTGGGGCTAAAGGGCTCAACCACTGTTGAGCTGCTGCATCATAGCAGCACAGTGTCTCATCACCAACCCATGAAAGCTAGAAGTCACCCTGCTGCTCCTGATCTACCTACTGTATGGCTGGCTACAGACTACAACCATCTGAAAGTTTTGTCTGTAGTTAACATCATCAACAGCTGCGCTTAAAGTCTCTTGGGGTCATATGGGACTCTGTTGTTCTCCATACTGCATCATACACTATATATATTTTTCTGTTTTGTTATATTAGTACAGACATTAAGTATCATTACTTAATCACAGTATATATTATTCTGGTGTACACTGTTGACTTGACTCCCTGCTATTGATTATACATCACTTTAACTTGCCACTACCTCATAACTTTGCCTTAATTGCTCTTGTATAGTTAATTTATCTTCTACTAGTTACATATACCTCCTATTTAATTTTTCTTAATTTGCGTTGCAATACCTGAATTATCCCTCTTGTGAAAACTTATCTTTATTTTAGTTCATATCATTAGCCTGCTCACAACTCACCTGCACCTGGGTCATCTGTCAATATCAATGTTCCTGCTACAGTAAATCCTACAGGCAAAGTGTACTGCTTCACAGGAGCACCATACACTTTTTAGGTTTTGTGTCAAAAATTGTGCAGTTTGTTACTCATTGTTTTGACAAGGTAAATTAAAGCCATTTACCAAGTGTCGGCTCTGGTACATTTAAATGTTTTTTTTTATAAATGTTACAGAACATGAAAAAATCAGGGTTTTAGTTTCTTGCAAATATGAACATGGCTTTAATAATCTGTATCTTATTGCTGTGAAAAACTACAATGATTTAACAAATATCAGTGATACTTAACATTTATTGAATTGATTGTATATGTCGGCAGACACTACAGGCACCTATTCATGTAAGCAGAGAAAACAATAGTTTGTTCTCTCTTTTATCACTTGGATTATGCAGATGATGGTGCAGAAATTAAGAGCAGCCAAAGTGCAGAAACGGGTGAAGTCCTTGTAGATCTCTGGAACTTTGGGGACAGACAGATCCAGCAACTCTCCACTGTTGTCATTGTATAGTGTGCTCCTATTTAAGACAAATTCATAGACTTCAACACATACGATATTGGGTGTACATATCTTTCTTTAACATCATTACTATCTTACCTTACCTTCTCTGATTTGGTTTTGTGGACAGTCATTTTCTCTCCCGGGCCTGGTTGTGCACCCTGTGAATTTTAGCAAGATAAATAAATGATAAGTGAATGTAACATGATGTGTGTGTAGTCATAGTATTTGAATTACAATTACATTATTATCAGACTTGCCAACAAAAATGTCGTAAGAGCAGACAATGAATGTTCCATGGAGATACTGTAAAGTGCCCTGAGAGCAGTATTAGAATTTATGCTGCAAAGATGTCCTTAGAGCAGCCAATCGTAGACCTAATGTCATAAGGTACCCTCAGAGCAGCCAATTCATGTTTCATGCAGATACTACAAGTTGCCCTGAGAGCAGCCAGTATTATAATATATGCAGCGAAATTGCCCTAAGAGCAGCCAATTCATGTTTCATGCAGATACTACAAGGGGCCCTGAGAGCAGTATTAGAATTTATGCTGCAAAGATGTCCTTAGAGCAACCAATCGTAGACCTAATGTCATAAGGTACCCTCAGAGCAGTATTACAATGTGTGTAGCAAAAATGCCCTAAGAGCAGCCAATGAATGTTGCACCTAAATACGACAAGGTGCTCTAAGAGCAGTATTAGAATATATATGCAGCAAAGTTGCCTTAAGAGCAGCCAATTCATGTTTCATGCAGATACTACAAGTTGCCCTGAGAGCAGCCAGTATTATAATATATGCAGCGAAATTGCCCTAAGAGCAGCCAATGAATCTTGCATGCAGATACTACAAGGTGCCCTGAGAGCAGCCAGTATTAGAATATACAGGGAAGTTGCCCTAAGAGCAGCCAATGAATGTTGCATGCAGATACTGCAAGGTGCCCTGAGAGCAGTATTAGAATAGGCCTATATGCAGGGAAGTTGCCCTAAGAGCAGCCAATGAATGTTGCATGCAGATACTACAAGGTGCCCTGAGAGCAGCCAGTATTAGAATATATGCAGCAAAGTTCCCCTAAGAGCAGCCAATTCATGTTGCATGCAGATACTAGGTGCTCTAAGAGCAGTATTAGAATTTATGCAGCAAAAGTGCACTGAGAGCAGCAAATAATTTAGTTGCATGTAGCTATGACAAGATGCCCTGAGAGCATAAGAATACCGCAGCAGAAATGTCCCTAGACTTAACATAAGGTGCAATGACAGCAGTGTAACTTGCTATCGTAGCCATTAAAAGTTACACATTTCATCAGGCTAAGGTAATTAATAGAATATAAGCTAACATTAGCTATGATCCTTTCATTTCTTATAGCCAGCTAGCTAATGTTGCAAGCTAGCTTACATTAGTTAGCTAGCTAGTTAAATAACAGGTTGATAGAAAAACAAAGCTTTACTTTAATACAAATACTTTAATATTTTGACATTTTCTAATATAGTTCAACATAAAACATACAATTACCTTGACTGCAACGATCTCCTTTTGTCTGCAACATCTCCTTCAAATAATCTAAGCCCCGCCTCCTAAAAAATTCAAATAATCCATGTCCCGCCTCCTCCTGGCACTAATTGGATGGCTGAGAGAACCAATAAGATGCAATGCTGCCCTGAGAACATATTTCAATGAATAAAAGTCCTACCTGCGTTTTTTGGGGGAGGACATTCTTGTTTTTCTTAAAAATACAGTCTACAACAGAAGTAGGACAAATAGGTGGAGAATATAGAATCCAGGTCAAAACATGACAACAGGTCAGTACTGTACAAAGAAATAAGTTTAAAAAATAGTTTCTTAGAACGCATTCTGAGCTCTTCGGGAGAGTCATCTGTTTAAAAGTGCTTGAGCAGCCAACTCGAGAACCATTTGTCTTGATAAAAGTTAACTTCAGGAGCCTACTGAAAACTCCCATGAATCAACTTCAGTCAATTAAAATATAAATTTTATTGCTGTGTCCATTTATCTCCATTCACACTGGATATACGCTATTTTTGCAGGTGCTGTGGTGCTTCTCTACACTCCGTCTGAAAGTTTTTCTTTATTCCTATTGGCTTAGAGGAATGAGACGTCCTTTCCTCGGAAGCGTCACGTGAAATCGTCAGCTGTTTGGATGGAGGTAGCAACGGCTTTCAGCTGCACGGCTTCCGGGATGGCTGCTCTCGTGTATCCTCGCTCGGAGCTCCTCCTCGATCCATCCTCGATCCTCGCGGCGGGAATAAGAACTCTGAGACGGCCTCCACGAAGGAGGGCCAGAACGACTTTCGATCCAAGCGAGGAGCCAGGAGATATCAAATAAGAGTAGAGATGTGTTGATATCGATACCAGTATCGTAAAAGCCTCCGATACTGATTAAATGCTGGTATCGGTAAGCACTGAAGTTTATGCATCGATCCGATACCACGTAACGTTACCCAATCCACTTTAAAGTACTTATTATGACTTACTGGATAATAAAAGAAAGTTCTGTGGCATTCATTGTTTGTGTTTGGTCATGAGTTTAACCTGAGCCAGGCCGAACAACAATGATAGCAATCATATCACATCCATACAGAGATAGTAGTATACAGCTGTTAAAACATAAAATATATGTATTTTGAACACACTGGTATCGGATCGGTACTCTGTATCGGCCAATACGGAATTTCAGGTATCGGAATCTGGAAGGAAAAAAATGTATCGAAATATCTCTAAATAAGAGAACGGAGATTCAGCCCATAGCTCGCTCTCATGTCTCTAGATCTTTTCTCTTGATTCATTCTAGACACAAGTGGGGAAAAAAGCAAAGAGAAGGCTAAATCAATCAATCGGTCAATTAAATAGGGGACAACAAAGTTCTCCATACAGAGAATAAATTAATTGCAATTGGGGAAGAGCAGGATGTGGAAGAGTAGTTATGGAGGGCAAGAGTTATTTAACCAGACAGTTGAAGAAGAAGAGGAACCCCAGTCAAACGGGAGTACTGATAACAGAGGAGGAAGACAAGGAGACGAGGCAACAAGCAACAACAACAAAAAAGATGAAGAGACGATTGACTCATTCTTAGTCTATATCGACTACGTTTCATTATCGGGATTGTTCGCGGATGTCCCTCCATTTTCGGCCGGATGTCTCGTCACCTTCCTCTTTCTTTGTGTTGGCGTTCTAACCTCCGGTGGATTTATGAGGACTATGGTTAACTGGTCCTCAGATCTCTGCAGGGTAAATCCAGACAGCTAGCTAGACTATTTGTCCAATCTGAGTTTTCTGTTGCACGACTAAAACAACCTTTGAACGTACACGTTCCATCAAAATAAGTTCCTTCCCGAGTCTATTTTGCAGAGGCACCATCATTGAGTCCGGCGCTTAGCACCGCCAACGATGATTGAAGAAATGCCAATAAACCAGAGCATGTTGTACTCCCATCCCAGAATGCTGCGTGGACTAGCCAGACTTTCCTTCGCAATGCTGTGGAGGAAGGTCTAGCAATGCGAGACTAACTCATTCACCTGCGACAAGTTCTCTCATTACACGGAGAAGACAAGGACCCACGAAGGTGAGGAAGATGAGCTAAATCCCCTCCAACCGCATTTAGAAAGCTTCTAAATCACAGTCTGAGAGGTGTCAACACGTATCACGAGCATTCATCATTACCCTCCGTGTTCTTTTGCAGATAAACAATACAGCAAGTCATTACACAGGTGTCGAGATAAATCTGCAAACAGATTTCCACTCTTTGCCGCTGGTGTCGCTTCACTTCTGAGCCAGACGCCGCAGTCATTTAGAATCGGTGCTATCTGCATGTAGTCGTTATGGAGTTATGGAGAGAGTGAGACGATTGGAATTTTTAAAAAAAAAGCTGAACTTAAAGTGAATTTTAAGCAAAGACAAGCGTTTTCTTTTAGCACTGATGCTTGAAGCAGAGAGAGAGAGAGAGAGAGAGAGAAAAAGTTCTGCTGTTGACCGACTGTCTCCTCCGTCTGTGCTGGATGTCTCTGCCCTGGGCAAGTGTGAGGAATAATGCAAGCGGATAAAAAAAAAAGAAATAAAGCACAAAAAAGTTGCAGTGTCTTTGCATCCCCTTCTCTCTTTCTCTTCCTGTCTCTTTCTCCTCGCTATCACTCCTCCAACACCACCTCGGGGAGGTAAATGACTCTGCTGTGAAGCTAGAGTTGAGGCTGTTTGACCTTGATAGCAAACCTGCATTCCTAAATAAATATTCAGTGGTTTAGGAGCGATGGCGCGTGCCTTCGCTCTGCCAGATAACAGGTTATGTATGAGGCAGATGCTTCAGTTTTGGGCCCAGCCAGCACCTCGAGGGCCTACAGAGGGAGCTTCCAGGAAGTAGTGATGTTGCATTGCCTTTACAATGGCCCAGTCAGCATTGATTGGAATAAATACAACTTGTGGGTCAAAATACATGTAGGTATCTATCTAACCGTAACCCTAACCCAAACCTAACTCCTAACTCCTAACTCTCATATTAAAACTAGAAGAGCTAAGGAATCCATTGTCATGCTAGCTTGTCGGGATGGGTGTTCAAAAACCCTCCAAAGATAAGCTACATTTTGATGAGGGAAAAACTGGCATGGCCATTTTAAGAGAGTCCATTGGAGAGTCCATCCTCAACATATCTGAATGAAATGTCACTCAGTACTCACTGACACCCAATAATAATACTTATAATAATAATAATAATAATAATAATAATAATAATAATAATAATAATAATAATAATAATAATCTGCCAAGTAGCATATGTTTTATCACAGAAAAGGCAAGTTTTTAAAAGAAAGTCAAATCTTACCTTCACTTAAATTTTTTATCTTGAGGTTTATATTTTATTTTATTGTGAAAATATTTGATTTCCTTCTTTGTCTTTGTGAGCGACCTTGATCTTAGCTATGTAATGTACTGTAATATAACTTTGGTTTCAAGATTTATTCTTATTCTTTTTGTTTCCTCATTTTGTTTTATACATAGATATTGTTATGTTTATTTCATTTTCTGTATGTGTCATGAAATGTTTTAATATTGTCAGATTTAATGTTGTTTTTTGACTCCAGGAAGAAGAGCTAGTCGTCTAGGCATCAGCTGATGGGGATCCTTATAATTAACTGAACTGACTATAGAGTCTAAAGAGTTAAACTTTAATGTGTTGACTGCTGTAGAGTGTTCATGATAAATCTAAAGGACATTAATGTAACTGATTTAGGGTAAATTCTAAATCTAAACATTGATACATTGATTTTTAGGGATGCTGAAATCCTTTGATTTGATTTCTACCATTATTCTCACTTGTTATAGGTTCATGTGTGTTGCATTCTATCTATTTAACCAATGCTTAGACTGATGGACTAAATGTCTTGGTACCATTTAGGTAGAGTTAGGGTAATCAGGTAACCTTTTTGTAGGTTATAAGTGATATTCTATAATATGTGTTTCCTTTTTTATCCAAACAGAATGATAGTGTTTATAATGTGTATTATTTGCTAGTGTCTGTTCCCCTATAGATAAGCTTCAAATTGCTTACCAGGGTGTTCCATTTCACATATCTGCATTATGTCTTATGATTGTACTTATCTTTTAACTTTCGTGAATACAATTGAACAAGAACGCAATACTTTTAACAATGCACCAGGTTAGAGGGAACCTTGTACAATTGTCCAAGCAAAAGTAGTATAGCAGCTGATATATCCCAAATCGACATCAAATCGGAAATCAAATCTGGAAATCAGTGGTGATACCCAGCCCTACTAAATTTGGTGAAAAGATTAGACTCCACCACTAATAATGAAAACTAGTGTGGCATGAATGAGCTGCAGTACTTATAGCATGGGACTTCCTGATGACTGAATAGACCTTTTCCACAGCAGACATGTTGACATGTCATAGTAGGAAAAGCACAGGTGTATTCAAACCCATTCCTGATGGCTGCATTCCACTTAGGAGAGGTCCTGGTATTGTGCATGCTGACTCACTGAAATATCTTACTGGGACACTTGATGGAACTGAGCCATCCTTAAGGTTATCAATTTCAGCTGTGCTTTTCCTACTATGACAAGTCAAAAATGTCTGCTGTGAAAAAGGTCCATAGAATTCAGGTGTGACCGATTGCTTGCATGTGAGAAAATATCAGAGACCCAATTAGTGCTTCTATAGCTCACAGGTGAATATTTAAGTTTCAGACTGGAAGCAGTAACACCCCAAATCCTTTAACAATAACAGTTTTACAAACAGCATGCTTATCTGCAGGAGGTCAGCTAGTTTGTTGGTCAATACATTATTAACTCACCAAATAGTTAGCCATGAAACTTTAAGAACTTGCTTTCCTGTTTGGGAACAAAATCTCCCCTACTAGTTTGAAGATATTTAAAACACAATTCCTAATCCCCCTGCTTGTAATTACCACACAGTGATTGTCATATTGATATTTTATATTTACAACAACATTCAACATGGCAACAGTTGTACATACACATACATTAACTGTATTTTAGGCACTTACGTAGACCATGAACAATGGTTTAAGTGGATGGCTGTTATTTTTTTAAATGAGTATGTGAGTATAAATGTGTAGGTGCATATAATAATAATGGACAATATAAGGAATAAGGACACCGTACAGGGATACATAACATTTAAAAGCAGCAAAAAAATATAAATAAAAATAAAAATGAAAAATAAAACAACAATAGAAACAACTGAAAAGGGCAGAGCAATTGACATCAGGCGGAATAGGCAGTTTTAAAAAGATGTGTTTTGAGTTGCAATTTGAAATCGATGTTTCTGAGTTGGGGTGGTAATGAGTTCCAGAGACGGGGAGAAGAGCGGCTGAATGCTCTGCTCCCCGTGGTGGTGAGACGGGCGGAGGGGACAGACAGGTGTATGGAGGAAGAAGATCCGAGGGAGCGGGATGGAGTGGGAACCTGGAGGAGATCAGACAAATATGGGAGGGGGCAAGGTTGTGGATGGCCTTGAATGTAAACAAGGAGGACTTTGAATTGGATATGGAACTTGACCGAGAGCCAGCGGAGCTGTTGGGAGGACAGGAGTGATGTGGTGGATGGAGGTGGTTTGGGTTATGATGTGGGCAGCTGAATTCTGGACCAGTTCGGTAATGAATGGATTTGTGAGGGAGGCCAAAGAGGAGAGAGTTGCAGTAATCCAGACGGGAAGTGACGAGACTGTGGACAAGGATGGCGGCAGTGTGGGGTTAAGGGAGGGGCTGGGGCGATTGATATTCGTAGGTGGAAGTAGGCAGACCGGATAATGTTATTGATGTGGGGTTGAAAGGATAGTGTGCTGGCCATGATGACACCCACACTCTTAACCTAGAATATGTGTAATTGATTTCTATGGCTAGACTTTCTATTTTTCTAAACTGATGTAAATCCTGTTTTTTATTCAGTTGTTTAACTGTGAGTATGAATTCAATGAACTCTAACTCAAGACATGAACCAAGCGGCAGCCTCCTGCTGAAAATAGAAGTGCCAAAAACTACAGTTCCTCGAGTGGCCACTTGAGGCTGGCTCCAAAAAGAGAGTCATCCCCATAGACCCCTATGGTAAAATGCACAACATTACAGAATAAAAAACAAGTTCACATCCTGTCCATTACAAGGACCATGGTTAACTGCTCCTCAGATCTCTGCAGGGTAAATCCAGACAGCTAGCTAGACTATCTGTCCAATCGGAGTTTTCTGTTGTACACATGTTCCACCAAAACAAGTTCCTTCCCGAGGCTATTTTGCAGAGGCACTGTTGCTCTGTCGGTGCCGCCCAAGACGATTGTGATTGGTGTAAAGAAATGCCAGAGCACGTTTTTTCTCCCATCCCAGAATGCTGTGTGGACTAGCCAGACCCTCCTGTGCAGCGCTGTGGAGGACAGTCTGGCAATGCGAGACTAGGCCAAGACAAAACGGATTAATCAAACAGAACAGTTAACGCACAAACTAAAAACCATCTCTCCCACCTCACAGTTAGCGACTAGAGCTGGTAACCAAAGTGGAGCATTTAGCAGCCTAAAGAGCCAGATATGTCTCTCCAGGTGCTGATAGGTACCAAAAAAAACAGAGCTACAACAGAGTGAATACTTACATTCACCACATGGCCATGCCTTATTGCAGGTTTAAACACCCAGACACGGCAGCCGTGTGCAGTCACAGCCTGGGGTCGGAGTTTAAGCTTAGCAGCGACTTGCTATATCCACCCGACGTGTACAGTGCCTACAGATCAGACACTGGGAGATAACGCTGTGTTGAACACAGAGTCTCCTCTGTGATCCGCCTTTAGTTGGTGTTACCTGCACAGTGGGTTTTAGAGCAGCGCCCTCTGGGGAGAACAATTGGATTGGAGTTTGAAGATTGGAGATTGGAGTCATTGCTGCATCCCAATAAAGCACCTCAGATTTCCCATCAGATCACGGCTCCTTTCTGCAGTGAACCCTATCAAACGCAACACTAGAGCCACAAACATAAGAGAAAACATAAGGCAGGCAGTCAGGAGGCGTGAGGCAGGAATAAATAAAAGCAAAACCAAAAAAAACAACCCTCCCAAAAAATAGCGGAATACATTACACCTTAATTCTATACTATATCACCTGTAACAAAAAAAAAAAAAACAGAGTGTGTCATTCTCATTTTCAATAACTAGGTAAGTTAAGATGTCAGATTAGATAGATTTGACGCTCCCTGAGGAAATTTGTCACGGGTGCATCCAGCCAACGAATTAATATGAAAATACAGAGTGACACAGCCTTTATTGCTCACTGGCTCACACACCGCTGTTTTAACATTACCCATCAGTCAACATACACGCAGCAGCTTCGTTATAACAGAAACTGCACTCAAAGGAAATTTTCTTTTTATTTCTTGAGGAAGTCAAGACACGAAGAAAAGAATAAACCGTTTCTGGGTAGTTTTTGATGTCTACGTGCCATGTGAAGGGGAAGTATCGTTCTTATACAACAACATGAAAAGGGATCTTACTTCTTTAAAGAAAAATTCTGATTTTATTACAAGCTGGCGTTTGCGGACGTGGCTAGTGGCTAGAAATGGGATGGTCTCGCGCCAGGAGGACAGACATTTTGACGCACGCTTCTTCTTTTTAGGAGCGGTTTCATCCATTTTCAATTAAGTTGACTCTGACTGGAACGGGAGCTTATGCCTACCATACACTAGAAGACTTTGAAAAGACTAAAGTCTGACACCGTCTCACATCTAACGTTAAAGATTGTCATAATATGTAAAGGCTGGGGATCTTGCGGGGTCACAAATTGCAAAACTAGATTTTTTTTGAAAAATGTAACCAAGCTAGCTAGCTTTATCCATCTGAACACCTACTGTCCATTTATCTGTCCACACACACACACACACACACACACACACACACACACCTAGCCATTCCTCATACATTCTGTCCCATCACCTTCACCTACTGCTGACCTGGGATAAATGGATATTTCTGTGTGTGTGTGTGTGTGTGTGTGTGTGTGTGTGTGTGTGTGTGTGTGTGTGTGTGTGTGTGTGTGTGTGTGTTGGTGATATCTGCTCCAGAGGTCGAGGTGATTCAGTTGTTTGTGCAGGTAAGTGTGTATAATGGTCTCTAGGGGTTGAGGTTATTCTGGTAAGTCAGGGAGAAAGGTTGAGGTGGTGGGGGGTCAGACAACACAGGACTTTCACCCAGGAGACTGCGGTTTATGTCCTGTGCGTTACTTTAGTTATGTATATATAATTCACAAGTTCAACACGTGTTCCCCGTGTTTAAATTAAAACAGTCACAATAGTAGAGCATCACAGTTTGACGTGCAGAGCTACCCAATTGAGTATCTGGCACTATGTAAAAAATACTAATGCAATCAAATAAATTTTGTTGCTTATCTTTGACATATCCAAGCCTCTAATCCCCACCAAAGCCCCATTTATATATTATTCATTATATGTAAAAATAATTATATTTTTTTGTGTTTTTTTGTAATAAATAATGAAATACTTCAAATAAATAAACTGACATTTAAAGGGTTAAAATTCTGAAAATGATTGAATGTTTGTTTTGAGCAAGTTAGAAGTTGTTTAAGTGATTTATGAAAAAAAAAGCAGAAAAGAATATTGATATATGATGATTTAATAGCAGTTTTTTTGTGCATGACACACAAATTTACATAACCTTATCGCCAGGGAACTATAGCCCAATACAACAATTAAATAAGTGCATTGAACAAATTAATGATTGGATGTGCCAGAACTTTCTTAAATTAAATGAAGAAAAAACGGAGGTGGTTGTTTTTGGAGCAAAAGAGGAACAATTGAAAGTCAGCGCTCAGCTTCAAACGACAATGTTAAAAACAACAGACAAAGCCAGAAATCTTGGTGTAGTTACGGACTCAGACCTGAATTTTAAAAGCCACATTAACATAATTAAAAAATCTGCCTATTATCACCTTAAAAATATAACAAGGGTTAAAGGACTTATGTCTCAGCAGGATCTGGAAAAACTTGTCCATGCTTTTATCTTCAGTAGACTTGACTACTGTAACGGGGTCTTTACAGGTCTCCCTAAAAAAATCAATCAGACAGCTGCAGCTGATTCAGAACGCTGCTGCTCGAGTCCTCACTAAAACCAGGAAGTGGATCTACACTGGCTTCCAGTTCCTCAAAGAATTGATTTCAAAATACTTTTACTGGTTTATAAATCACTAAACGGTTTAGGGCCAAAATACATTTCTGATCTGCTACTACATTATGAGCCACCCAGACCTCTCAGGTGGTCTGGGACAGGTCTACTTGTTGTCCCCAGAGTCAGAACTAAACAGGGGGAAGCAGCGTTCAGTTTTTATGCTCCACATATCTGGAACAAACTCCCAGAAACCTGTAGGTCCGCTGCAACTCTCAGTTCTTTTAAATCTAAGCTAAAGACCTATCTTTTTGATGTTGCTTTTCTTTAAATAATCAATTTTATTAACTTGAATTTCTTATACTGCACTGTACCTTTTATTCTTATACTGCACTATCAATTTTATTCTTGTTTTAATTTGTTTATTAATGTTCTAAAATAGTTTTTAATTGTTTTCTAACTGCTCTTTAATGTTTTATGTAATGCACTTTGAATTGCCCTGTTGCTGAAATGTGCTATACAAATAAAGCTGCCTTGCCTTGCCTTGCCTTGCCTTGCCTGTACATTTTTGCCACAAAGGTGTCCAGTGTTATTTTTTTTGAGGGCATGAGGGTTAAGGGAAAGTTTGCAGATTTTCTGTTCTGCCGTACATGCAGATAAATGGTGGAAGTACCTGGAAGTCTGCATTTATCCGCCAGTAAAACTCCTGGATGACGCTTGAAAATCTGTAACTTTCCCTCTTTAGCGTTTAGCTTAGCATGGTGCCATAGCAACAATAAACACCACTTGCTCTAGCCTTTGCTGCTTCCTGTTTGGTGCTGGAGGGAGCACACCCATTGGTTGTTGACAATGTTTTAACTTCACTATCAAGACTTACGATAACATCAAACACGTTCGATTTTGTCGCAACGTCAAGACGGGAAAAAGACTGACTGGGAGTGAGTTTTATGACCACCTTACACCAAACGATTGAGATGACGGGAGCGCCCCAACTCTAGCAAGACTCATGATTTTATTCAGATATAGAAAATTAGTCCGCGACAGAAGAATCACTTGAAAAGTCGTTTGGTCTGAGGTCAGCATTAAATGCATGGCACGTCAGGCGGGGTCATTTGGGTCGGGTTGCCAGACATATCCTACAGTCTGGACACATCACAGAAACACCCATTTGAGTCATATCACTATGAAAATGGGAGATTAACGGGACAAATTACCAATTACCAATGCAGGGCAGGCGAAAGGGTTAAAGGTCCCATGGCATGAACATTTCACTTTATGAGGTTTTTTAACCTCATAGGCATAGGCAGGCTGGCAACCCCAGCCTGCCTATGGTCCCCCAGTGGCTAGAAATGGCGATAGGTGTAAACCGAGCCCTGGGTATTGTGGTGTAATCGGTAGCGATGCTGTAATGCTATGTGGAGAGGAATCCGCTGACACTGTTTCTTGATTATAAAGGTTTATTTACATCAAAGAAATCAGCATCATGTACAAGCTCTGAAGAGCTCGGAGAGGACCTGTTTTCCCCGATTTTCCAGTGGTCCTCTGACTTTCTTTGTTTTAACATGGTATATATTCTATAATGTGTGTAACATAGATGGGGGAGGAAACAATACTTTGACCAATGGCTATCATCCTTTTGGAACCAAGCCAACAAGGGCATCCCTAATTCTTTCCAGATGTTTCCAGAGAAGTGTCCAGCGAATGTAGACTTAAGTTCATACGAGTTTCTTTGTTACCAAAAACTTAAGACAAAGTTTATAAAAGGTCCATTATAAGTCCAGATACTACAGTATCCTGCTCTGCCTTTGAGAAAATGAAAGCTCAGATGGGCCAATCAGGAATCTTCTCCTTATGAGGTCATAAGGAGCAAGGTTACCTCCCCTTTCTCTGCTTTTCCCTGCCCAGAGATTTTGTCCCGCCCATGAGAGAGAGAGAAAGAGAGAGACATCATGGCTTTCAAACAAGCGAAGCATGGCAGTTGGTCAAGGCCATATAAAATACAACATCAACAATTACCGTGTCGTTAAGCTTTAAGCCAACATTTTAAACATAGAAATGTCTGTCTCGTCCAAACAACGACAACTGCATTAAACCCAAGTAGCCATTGCTTACAAGATTAATTGTTGATTTGTTTTTTACTGTCAGGTTGTTGCAGTTCTCTGTTAAAAGGACCTCAGCTGCCTCTGTCTGTCTCGTGAATCAAGTGTAAATCACTTTAGATACATCATCACAGGACAGCTTTAAAAAAAAAAATCCTGATCCCAGTGTCCTCGGCTGCTATCGATGGTCTTTGATGAGGAATCCTGAGTGATCGCAGCCTGGCTTCACCTCTGTCTCTGTGCTCGCAGCGCCCTGCGGCCTCGTCTAATTTGTTTTCCCACCGAGTAATTAAAAATGCAGCGTGGAAGAGCAGGCTGATCAATGACACCTGGCAGCCACGCAGGGAAAGGATCAGTCCGTCCCTTTATCCATCTGAACACCTACTGTCCTGTCCACACACACACACACACACACACACACACACACACACACACACACACACACACCAACACACCTAGCCATTCCTCATACATGCTGTCCTGTCACCTTCACCCACTGCTGAACTGGGATAAATGGATGTTTCTGTGTGTGTGTGTGTGTGTGTGTGCAGATGACATCTGCTCTAGAGGTCGAGGTGATTCAGTTGTTTGTGCATGTAAGATATAAGTGTGTATAATGGTCTCTAGGGGTTGAGGTTATTCTGGTCAGGGAGAAAGGTTGAGGTGATGGGGGGGCAGACAACACAGGACTTTCACCCAGGATACTGTGGTTTATGTCCTATGTGTCACTTTAGTTATTTTGCAAACGTCCCCACCCACAAGCGTTTCCTAACCCTAACTAAGTAACTCAATTTACAAGCGGCCTCTGTCTCACCCAGTAAGAGTGTTAGCCTCATGTAGGCTGAGTCCTGCAGCGGCGTGGGTTCAAATCCGACCTGCTGCCATTTGCTGCGTGTCATCCCCCATCTCTCTCCCCCTTTCATGTCTATCCACTGTCTCTACTACTAATAAAGGGAAAAGCCCCCAAAAATAATCATGCAGAGCTACCCAGGGTGTTGACGAGTGACGCCAGTGACTAATGCCTAGCAGACACTAGAAGACTTTGAACAGACTTTGAAAAGACTAAAGTCCGACACCATCTCACATCTAAAGACAATCATCTCACATCTAACGTTAAAGATCTGGCAGGGTCACACATTGCACGACTACAACTAGATTTGTTTTGAAAAATGTAACCAAGCTAGCTGGCTGCCGCTAGTGTTAGCTGGTAACTTAAGGGGAAGTTTGCCGATTTTCTGTTCCGCCGTAAATGCAGATGCAGGTCTGAGTTTATCTGCTGGTTAATCTCCTGTTGGATGACGAGCTTTAGAAAGGTTGAAAATCTGCTACTTCGCCTCTTTAGCGTTTAAATGAGCGTGGCGCCATCATAATCATAAACACCGGCTCTAGCTGTTTGCTGCTTTCTGTTTGGTGCTGGAGGGAGAGCACCCATTGGTTGTTGACAATTTGTTTTTTATATAACTTTATTTTCGTTTTTGTTAGTAGACAAATATATGTGACAAAGATCCATATAGCACCTAGCTACATCCTAACAACAATCCAAGACTTAAAACTTACGATATATCTAATATCTAACACGTTTGATTGATTGACACGTCAAGGCGGGAAAAAGACTGACTCAGACTGAGTTTTATGACCACCTTACACTAAAGGATTGAGATGACGGCCGGGAGCACCCCAACTCTAGCAAGACTCTTTTATTCCAATATTGGAAATTAGTCTGCGACAGTGGAATCACTTGAAAAGTTGTTTAGTGTAAGGTCGGCATTAGTGCATCCAAAAAGATACACACCACTGTTTATTTACACAAAAGTACGTTGACCGATAGTATACATATTGTCTATGTAGTGCATAGTATGCGATTGACGCAACCAGAGTGTTGGTTTATACCTTCACAGTCCTCTATGGAATAGCCATTTAGAGAATCCAGTTAGGGAAGTCTTCAAGTAAACGTCATCATCACAACCAGCTGCTTGGAGTCTCAGTTGGATCGCTCACAGATGGATAGCTACATACATGAGCCATCATATCAAGGGATGTAGTGTGTGCGTCTGGGAGAGTTAGTATGTTATCTGTGTATGTTTATTAAATGTTTGTGTGCATCTGTGTCATTAGTGCAATTAATGATTCATGTAGAAGAAGTGAAGACTGTAACTGTCCCCCGAGCACAGTGATTACATTTGTGCTGATGAACCAGATGCTGCACATGCAGCTAATTATGCATGTTAAATGTGCGATCGGCTAACATGACATGCAAATCGTTAGCGAAACCTTATTAATTCACTTCTTTCTCAAGTATCTGTAGATAAAATAATCACATTTCCGATGATTTCTGTCCCGTGCTTATCTCCTTTTTGTATAGAAATCCAGAGTGGATGTTTGAAAGAAAAAGATAAAGTTTCATTTGAACTTTTATTTTGAATCTGTTTTTTTAACGATTTTTTTTTATTGTCGCTTTAAAATAATATCTTTAGTGTCCAAGAGCCATAGAGAGAGAAGAGTTGAGACACTCTTTTGATCTGACAGCAGCGATTGTGATATTTAATGGTAAATATAAATGATGACATACCCAAGTACTTGTTTGACTGTTATTGCATTATTGCATATTTGTAAATGTCAGTTTTACATTTGGAGTGGTAGGGTGACAACTGAAAGCTATGTATAAGTATTACTTAGATATGTTTTTTAAGTTTGAGGGAAAAGCTTCACATTCGTCTTAGACGACTCAAGATGTTCTTTTTTGCCCAACTGGACTATTGGATTTCCTTGATTTTGCTTGTAATTCCGATTAACTTACCAGCGATCGAGAAAGCAGAGTAGCAACAGTCCATTCAGCATTAAGTGTCCAGCCCACTTCTTCTGATGAGGCATGAGTTGACCACACAACCATGATAATTTTAAGACTAAGCTATACACAAGGTATCAGATATATTAAAGAATAACAAGTCATTACGCTTGGATGAATGAATGAAATAGTATTTTTTTTATTAAACAATGAGTGAGGCAACAAGAACAAGTGTGTATGTGTGTGTGTGTGTGTGTGTGTCTAACTGGAAAAACAAGAACAAAGTGAAGGAACAGGGATGAATATTGTGTATATATAAGTGTTAAGAAGAGAGGAATACGGTGGGGAAAAGAGACAAAAAAGAATTAATTTGGCGCTAAGAAAGAAGAACAATTTAGTTAACCAGAAGTTCACACAAATGTTTAACAGAGACCAAATTAGTGTTTAAATTAAATTGGGGAAGACATTAGTCACACTACTGTCTGTGTAATGAACGTTTTAAAGCTCATCATGGCTCATGATATCTTTTGTGTGGAATAATTTGTATTCATACATGTAATACAGCAGCCCTTTCAAGATGACCTTGAACCAAACACAAATAGTTAGCATTAAATGACTCCTGTATTGAGCCTCTTTTTTTCCCGGAGGCCTGCAGTACACCGCGGGACCCCGGTCTATCCCACCAGAGCTGTCCGCCGTTAGGTGCGCAGCAGTCGGATAACGTCTCCGCTCTGTGCAGCCACGAATTCCCAGATGATCCAACATAAACAAGAAGAACAGATGATCGATCAAGGTGATTGATCATCAGTCTGAGTCTTTCAGCAGCCCAAGACATTTTCCTGTCAGGGTTTTTAAACAAACGCAACCTTATTTCTACTACCTAACCCCACTAGCATCATACACACAGTACTCAGCTGACTAGCTAACACTGTCAGGTTCAGCAGATAAAACCTAAATAAACCTAAAAAAAACATCCTTAATCAACCTTAATGATCGTAGTAATCCAACATCAATAACTAACTAAATAAAAGTTGTCAGAGATTCACTACTGAATTTTGTAATTGTTGGTGTAGTGTAGGGTGACCAGATTTCCCGGAGCTAAAACCGGGACACTTTGCGCGTGACCGTAGTGCTTGTTCACGCACACGCTTTTTAACGTGGACATGTGCCAGCCCAGGTCAGACATAAACACAGACAGTAACTTAATTATTTTGATCCTCGGCTCCTCATCTAATAATAACAGTGTTTTTTCCTGTAAAATTAACAAAATTGCAGCAACAGCCTTTTTCAGTTTAGTGTGAGATTTAGGTCGAGATTCTTTCTAAAAAAGATTCTTTATCCCAATAACACCAAAAGAACTAAAATGATTTATTGAAAATTTTGAGCATTAAACACTTCATTTCCTGCATTCTGGTGAAATTTGATGCACCTATTTCTACCTTTTTCTGAATCAATGTATGCTGCAAATATCTTTATGTAAAGAGAAACATAAAACATAAAAACATAATGGAATATATTGAAGTAAGGCTCTCAGGCATTCTGTATTGCTTTCAACTATTTATTCTCCTTTGGATAGACTTTTCTAATTATATCTGAGTCAGCACACATGTAGCCTAGCATAATTTACTCCTCCCTACTGTTTTGCGTCTTATGTTGTTAATGTATTAATAAACCCCTGGACTGTAATATTTCAGATGTGTTTGGGCAATGTCCAAAACTTTGTGCACATTCAAAATACAGTATATCTGTGTTCTCTGTTATTTGGAGGAGTTGTGATATTTTGAGAAAAATAAAGTTATAATAGGCTATTACAAGAATAAAGTCACAATATTTCAGAAAATAATCTGTAGGCTACCTGCACCATAGTCTGCTGTGCATCACGTGATTGCTCTGCTGATACGGTAGATCTCAGACCTCCTGACAGACACAGAGCCCCGTTTGGGTCTCTGAATGAGACAAATAGTTTAGCTAGGGAAGTGGCTGTACGCTGCTCTACATCGGAGGTGGAAACCCGAAACTACTGCAGAAATACACAAAGCACGAACGGGACACATCTGCTGCAGCATGTCCACAGCTGAGTGCATCCATAAACCTGAAGCTGCCCTGCATTTTATAGGGAGAGTGGACACTAATGGTGCTTTTCCATTACCAGTACCTACTCGCCTCGCCTCGCCTCGCCTTTTTTTGGTTTTCCATTACGAAAAAAAGTACCTGGTACCTGCTAACAGATACTTTTTTTAGCATCTCCTCAGTCGAGGTTCCAAGCGAGCTGAGGCGAGCTGAGAAGGTGACGCGAAACCCTGCAGGCTGCTGACTGGTCGGAAAGAATCGTCACTGATCACCGCATTGCCAGCGACAGACGGCATTTTTAAATAGTTTAGCCAGCGGTGTTTTTTTGCTGCCGGAGGCTCCACGCAGAGCTTTCTCCGTAGCATACAAGTGGCCTGATGGTTATACTGGTGCGCTGGTGTGTGTAATGTGTGATGTGTGTGTGTCGAGTCGCCGTATGTGTGCGTGTGGGAAGCTGGTGAGCGAGGGAGAAGTGAGAGAGTGACGGCGATTATCTCCGCAGCAAGTAGCGACTCTAGAGTCATATATATGTGAGAGAAACAAAGCGAGTAGCAACTCTAGAGTCATATATATGTGATCACGGTGGGAAATCTGGAGCAGTAAACGTTAACTCTTTGATATCATGTTGGTCACGGAGACAGAAAACCAGGAAATGCGGTGGGGATTTGTCAATGGGAAAAGCAAGCTACTAAGCCACGCCCACGGCAGTCGCTATGACGACCAACCACGCTGAGGCGATTCTTAAAATCTGCAATGGAAAACGGACGCGAGGCGAGGCGAGTAGAGGCGAGGCGAGGCGAGTCGAGTAGGTACTGGTAATGGAAAAACACCTTAAGCGACGCACAGGTCTGCTTCAGAGCTCCGTGTGGTAGAGTCTGAACCAAGATTCCTCCGAAAATTTCACCCGGCTTTCACAGCTTTCCTCAAGGAGAGACGGTTGCTAGGTGATAGCAACAAATACAGCATGGTCGGACCCCGCACGTAGCTGCCTGTTCTATTCGCCTCGGAAAAATAAATGGACAAAGTTACATTCGGGGCTACACTCAAAACATTCGGGGCTGAAGAATCGTCTGACACCGCTCCTGGTGTAAACCGGGACATTGTAGCGTCCCGACAGGCTTTTGTTGGGAAAAGCAATTCAAAATTGGGACTGTCCCGGTCAAATCAGGATGCCTGGTCACCCTAGTGTAGCGAAACAGTCACAGCTGGCGAGTTCAAGCTATTAAACTAACAGGCAATCGGTCGTCTACCATGTTAAATATATATATAATTACGCTGTGCACATAAAAATAAAGATCAGTATATGCATCATGAAGGTCCTTTGATAAAATATAGACAGTTGACAATTCAAAAGAGGTAGATATTTAATGAACTTACTTCAGAAGTTACTTGATGGCAAAAAGGGTACAACGGAGTCCAATGGGAGTGTCGCCACTCTGTCTTTCTCTATCACTCTAGGGTCCAGTATAGCAAGTCGTCCCTTCAATGCCAAAATAACTTTAATTATGTCGGTGTCATTTCAATTAGACGCCAGAGAAAGATATTCTCTGCTGAAAGTTCATGGTCACCTGTTTCTGTTCTGTGTCTTCACCACTGACATGTAGCTTGACAGCCATCTTCTTGAACTTTCAATTAGCAGAAACCATTTCATGTTAATGCTTCCACTATACGCAGAAAATGGCCAGCACCTCAGACAGATTAAACAGCGCTGCCTTTGTGATTGAATGGCGGAACATTTAGAATTATGCCTCTGCAGCCACGTAGCCTTCTGATGACCTCTCCATCCTTTTCCTTTCTTCTTTCTTCTCACTCTGTCTTTATATTTCACATTGCCTCCTTCTCTGGCGTTTTATCTCTGGGATTTGTGTGGGTGTAAATAATTAGACATTACTCCCAGAATACAGAAACATTATTCATTGGCAGCTTGTTGTAAATCAGAGCCCATTATCGTAACCCGTAGAGGACCCTGTTGGACTGTTATTAAAAATTAAACTGAGAATGCAGCTTTGCTCATGATAGATAAAGAAAGCCATGAACCTAAACCCATTTGTGACCTCAGCATGGACACACAAGTCTAAGACAAGTTTTAAAACTACATTTTTGAAATATAAAATCCATCTTCATTCAAATGAAGCTCAGCAAAAGTTCATTCAGGAAGACTTCATTTCTCTCCCACTCCCCCAACCTAATTGCATGCATTGTACCTAAACGCGTTTTAATCAGTTGGATGTGGCCGTTCACTCTTTCAGTTAAACCAACCAGAGTTTGCCACAATCTTGCTTGTTGCAATCAAACTTTAAATCTGTTCTCCTCTGTGCTGCTGTCAGCTGTCATTTCAGGCGAAATAGTTGCGACCCTCTACCCCGTTCACCTCCAGTTCCCATCATTCCCAAGAACCAGGGTTCCTCCATCATCAGAAGCCACATTAATATCCATCCAGATCTTCAGGCTTCCTTTATCCCTTCATTACAACCACCAGTGGCTAGACTTCATTGGGGGGATATTCCTCTATATCCATGGCCTCTATACCCCTTATAATTAGATGATAAATTGAATTGGAAAGATCACATAGTTTATATTAAGAGTAAAGCATTTGTAAAAGCATTGGGGTCTTGTATAAAGTTAAAGATGTTTTAGATTATTCAACATTACAGAAAAAAACATTAAGTATTATCAACAAGACAGGCTACAGAGAACACACTAATAGTTTATTTATAAAATCTGGACTTCTAAAATTCAAAGATTTGGTTGATTTGAAAATTTTGATTTTCAGAGAGAAGCAGAGAGTTTTGCCTATGGTTTTACAAAATTTATTTACTCCTGTATCAGAGGAAGATGGCCATAGAAGGCAATATCATTTTAAAACTCTTTTTGCACGTAATACACAAAAACAGAGGTGTTTGTCCATTTATGGAGTTAAACTGTGGAACACCTTGGACTATGAACTGAAGTGCTGCAAAAGTGTTTGTAAATTTAAGAATTTGTATAAGAAAAAAATACAGGAATGTTATAAGAAAAATGATGACTAATACGCTTAAAATGATGATAATTAAATGTAAGATAGGTAGTACTGATCATTTTTGGTGTTTGGGGCGAGGATTGATCCACTCATGAAGCAGCTGTTTTTTGTTATTTTCTTTTTTTTTGATGTGCACAAATAAGTGACAGGTACCATAAGATTTTCGTCTTCCTGTTCCTTTTTTTTCATTCATGCATGTTATGAATGAATGAATGAATAAAAGTAATTTATCATTGCGATGCATTCTAATGGCCATTAGTCTCTCATGGCCAGACCTTCATCCACAGCGCTGCGGAGGAGGGTCTGGCTAGTCCACATGGCATTCCGGGATGGGAGAAAAACGTGCTTTGGTTTATTGTCATTTCTTTAAACCAATCACAATCGTCTTAGGCGGTGCTAAATGCCGAATGGAGCAATGGTGCTACTGCAAAAAAGCCTTGGGAAGGAACATGTTTTGGTGGAACGTGTACGTTCAAAGTTGTTTTAGTCATGCAACAGAAAACTCAGACAGATAGTCTAGCTAGCTGTCTGGATTTACCCTGCAGAGATCTGAGGAGCAGTTAACCATAGTCCTCATAAATCCACCGGAGTTTAGAATTACAACACAAAGAAAGAGAAGGTGACGGACATCCAGCGAAATGAGGGACATCCGCCTGAATTTTCGGTGGCACCTGAACAATCCTGGAAATGAAACGTCGTCCATATAGACTAAATCGCCAAAGACTTTTATGCATCATGTTCATTAAACTTATTTCACTCTTAAATTAAGTCTCTCCTGATTGAAATACTATCTTCTGCCAATATGTCAATTTGTCTAAATTCTCAAACATCCAAACCACATTCTTGAAAGCAACACTTAATATCGTAAGACAAATAGTAAACAGACTGTTGCTTTACTTACAATTTTGTGCAGCAGTTCCTTTATTGCACACATAGCTGAAGCTGACTTCAGTGTGCTCCAAGTAATAGCTGGTGTGCACAGTGGGCTTTATTTGATTGACACATCCACTGATGATGTACACCTTCAGTTCCACCTTACTTCTCCATCACATGTGCATTGTGCACCTTGGACCATTAAATCTCAACAGCCAGACTGCGTGTTACAACATCAGGCCCTTATTATTTCTGTTTAAGAACTTTTCGGTCCACATGTAACTTGCAACTCAACCACATGTGGTGATGAATCGATTAAGTTCAGGACAGTGACGACTGATGTTTGAAATTCAATTGCACACGCACTAATATGGGTAGTGTGGTGAGTACAGTATATCGCTCTGCAACAGACAAAGTGTACTTGGGACTTGGGAAATGCAGAAAAAAACAATTTGTAAAATAGCGTACGGTGTCATCTGCAAACATTCAGCAACTTTTTTTCAGTAGCTCTAGCTACTTTCTTCAGAAAAAAAACTGAACAGAAATATTGTCAAGGCTCTGACCTTTGTCCTTCAATATGATTCTTGTTTTTTCTGTTATTCATGTATTTCTCCATATGCTTTGTATATGTGAGACCAGAAGATGTCTGTTAAATAGTGGTGTCTTGTCATTCCATATGCGATGGGCCAAATGTTTGTTATGAAACGGTAATAAAACTAAAACTGTACATCTGTTTGCTGTGGGCAGTCATTACAAGTTGCCCTGGATGTAGTCTCACATTACCAGACCTATCTCCCCAGCCTTGCGTCAGTGCTGGAGTATGGTCTGGTTGCCCAGTAGTCTATATTCAAGACATTCCACTTCCGGGATTGGTCCGTTGGTGAAAAAATGCTCTGCATTGTTTATATTTCTTTAAACCAATCACAATCTTCCTGGGCGGCGCTAAGCCAGTCACGTTGCCTTGCGAAATAGATAGCGGAAGGGTAGAAGAATGCCTGACATCTGGCACGTTTCTCACGCTCACAGATGTCAGGCTTTACACCCGCACTTACATCCCGTAAGCCAGACTACACTAGATATAAATGTCAGATGAAATGTAATGTGAAAATGAAGTGAGGACTTACTCCATACACCTTTAGCATTTTAAGTGCTGAACTTTCCTTTGATGTAGCTTCCTAAGTACCTGTATTAGTTTTCATTTTCCAGCAGGGGGTAACCAGGACACCGTTTCTTCACTGCTTCAGTTGAGGCACATCAAAGGCTTCCTTTCACCAAGGAATGTATACCACCATCATGTTCTCATAAAGTACTTCTGAATCAAATCAGTGCAGAGTGGAAGGTTTGGATACGTGCTTCCAAAAAGCATCTACAGAATATCAAGGACTATCAGCTGTGCTTGAGTTATGTGTTGTGACTGATACATTTACTTCAGATTTGATCAAGAAAAAGTATTCCCAAGGATTCCCACAAAGTTTTACAGCGGATATGCTGTCCTAACTTAAAGTTGTTTCAGGCAACGTAGTCTTCAGCTATACAGGTAGCTTAACATTCTATTCTCAAGCATTACATTCTCATAGGAACAGGCAGGCTATTGTGTTTGGCAGGGTTTAATGAATATATCACTTTTTGTAAAACTGCGAAGAACACAAAAATACAAACACAGTAAGTATCTTTGTAAGTACCAAATATCTCTATCTATATGACTAAAGATTGTATGTGTAACATAAGTTAAAATATCCAATATATAAAAAAAACTGATAAAATATAAATATAGGGATAAAAAAGGGCCGACAACGCCACCTAGGTTTTGTTGAGGCCTAGGACCTCCTTAAAACTACAACAAGTAAAAGGGTAAAAAAACAGGTTCTTTGTTCTGGGGGAGAGCAGTAAAAACAGTGTATTTTAAAACAATGAATAAAACAAGAAGTTTAACAAACCAACATTTATTTTAACAATCAACTAGGGACGGACATTGAGAATTAGCTTCGGCTAAAATGTTGTAGTATGTAACATGAGTTTATGTAACATACTTGTCCCTATTCAAATAAACTTAAAAGTAAAAGTAAAGTAAACAAGAATAAAACAATAAAATGTACTAAGGAATTAAAAAAAAAACTAAAACCAACTAATTAAAAACCAACTAAAACAGTCCAAACAGAATGGGAGTCTTGACTTTACAAAGTCCACAAGTCCACAGGGTTCTGCTGGCAACCAGTTTCCTCTCCTTATGCGGCCCTCCTCGTGTATAACCTGCAACAGAAAACAACTCCGGCCAGTAACACGTCCTCAGTAACTGTTACCACTTCATCACTTTTATCCCCACCTAACACCGGTCACAAAACGGGACTTACGCGGAAGGGAGAGCTCCACACTCTCCCACTTTCTCCGCTAGCGGTCGGTGTTTGGATTACTTCCTGTAGCTTCAGGCCGCTCTAAGGTTGTTTCCCTTTGTGTCTTTGTCTGATCTCCCATCTGCTTCGCCACTCGTTCCGGGTGTTCTATCGTATCTCCACACCTTCCTGGCTGTCTCTCAGGCCTTCCTCATGTTCATCATGTTCATCATGGCTTCTGCTTTTCCCATGTGCCTTTCTTCCTTCTTTTCCTCTAAGGTCCTGCCCTTTTATACTAGGGCCAATCAACCCCCTCTCACCCCCAGGTGAAAGTCATTTGCCTGATTAGGCCTGCTAAAAATGTTCAGTGGCGGAAGTGACCGACATTAAAAACACTCACATTTCAGAATAAAAGCATGCAATAAAAAGATAAAACCACAGCAAACAAAAACACAGCAATCCAATAAAAAGCATGCTCAAAATAAAAACAACCACTTCTGCCCCGTGACATCTGTAGTTGACAACTAAACACCATCAAACATACTGAACTCAAGCCAAATAAATATTAACATAAACATGTTAATATAACTGTAAATAGTGGATAACTTACGGATGAAGCTGGTTTGTGGACTTTAAGGCACAGGATTAAGAGGATTTATAGTGTAGGGGCTTCTCATGTTGCTTAAATTGCCTCCTTGACTCCTCCACTTGCCTCCCTTCCTCGCGTCTTAGTCCCTCGCCCCGAGGAAATCATTGGAGGAGAGAGGCAAAATGTGTTTTAGAGGGATGAGATGGCCTTTCCTCTGAAGCGCCACATGAATTCATCAGCTGTATGGGCGGAGTTAGCAACTCCTTCAGCTGCACGGCTTCCGGGGAAGGCAGCTCTTATCCTCGCTCATAGCTCTCCTAGGTGATCCCCCCCCCCTTTGCTCACTCTTTGGGGGAGAAATAAGAGTTTTGAGACGGCCTTAACAGAGGAGTCGAGGAGCTATCAAATAAGTGACATGAGATACAGCTACTGTAATGCTCCCTCTATAAAGCCATTGGAAAAAGGACTTCCTAAACATCACTTCCTCCTATTCACATCAACGTGTACCTCACTTCCTCTTTAGTGCAGCTACTTACAATCACCAGTAGGAGGTAGAGAAGGACATACAAAAGCATTCTAATTCCACTACAGCGGATGCAAATCAACTCATGTCAGGGACCATCTCCTGCTCTCCACTAACATCACAAAAGTTGTTTTAAAATAAAACATTAACCTCCAGGTAAGACACAGTGTTAGAAAAATTACGCTTAGAACAGTTTTGTTTCAGTTTTCTTTGTTAAACCATTTGCATCCATACTACTGTTTTAGTATTTCTGTCTTTTATGCGTTAATCATGAAAGCTGAGTGACCTTGCAAAGAGCACAGGATGTATCCTTGAGGGCAGAACGCATAATGTGGAGGAGAGGCCTGACCAGAGATAAGATTAAAGCTACTGATGAATGTATGAACCGAATAACTAACTTGACAACCAACTCCTTTAAAGGTCCCATTACATTGTGCTCTTTGGATGCTTTTATATAGACCTTAGTGGTCCCCTAATACTGTATCTGAAGTCTCTTTTATATAGACCTTAGTGGTCCCCTAATACTGTATCTGAAGTCTCTTTTATATAGACCTTAGTGGTCCCCTAATACTGTATCTGAAGTCTCTTTTATATAGACCTTAGTGGTCCCCTAATACTGTATCTGAAGTCTCTTTTATATAGACCTTAGTGGTCCCCTAATACTGTATCTGAAGTCTCTTTCCCAAAATTCAGCCTTGGTGCAGAATTACAGCCACTAGAGCCAGTCCCACAATGAGCTTTCCTTAGGATGTGCCATTTCTGTGTCTGTAGCTATTGAGGAGGAGAGGGGGGGGGCAAGGTGGAGGGTGGGGGTGTGGCCTTGACCAACTGTCACTTTGCTCGTGACCTCATAAGGAGCAAGATTCTACATCGGCCCATCTGAGCTTTCATTTTCTCAAAGGCAGAGCAGGATACCCAGGGCTCGGTTTACACCTATCGCCATTTCTAGCCACTGGGGGACCATAGGCAGGTTGGGGGGACGCATATTAATGTTAAAAAACCTCATAAAGTCACATTTTCATGCCATGGGACCTTTAAAAAAACACTGTTGGGAACAATATTCAGTCATTTTTCTGTACTTGCGCTGAAGTGCTGTAAAACTGACTGTACTTGCAAGTAAAAACGAACTTTGAGAGAACTCCAGTGATTTCGTCCATTCTTTGATACATAATTATCCTAACACACAGCAATTGGCATATTATCATCTAGCAACCAGAAGGGAACATGAGATTAAACGCATCAGGGTCAGACTCAACGCAACAATCAGTCCCATTGTACAGTAAATTGACTTATTTTTTTAAGTCATTTTCAAAGCAGCACGTCTCGATGTTGAATCGCAGACAAATGGCACAATCAGTAACAATTATGCAGGTACACATGCACAACTGCCGTTTGAGAACATATCTGAAGTGTGTGGGGGGAGAGGGGTGGTTATTCACCTCTTTTCCTGAAAAAAAATCCCTGAAATTGGAAGCTTAAAATTATTATTTGGTATTTAAATTGTATATGAATTCCTATTGCTCCTTGTTTTCATTTTTTAAAAGAAGAACGGTGCCATTTATGCTTGAATTTCATTTACAGTATATGAGAGAAAAAGACTCTAAGGCTGAGGATGATTTCCTCCTGGGACTCAACTCTGGGATTCTTGACCAACGGGACAAGGGGTTTATGTCTTCAATTAATTTTTTCAGAAACAGTTGGCGGTGTTATATAGTCAGGGTTGTCTTATATTTGAACCAAATAGGGCACTTCAAAATGATGAATAAAATATCTGAGGAAAACCTTAAAGAGCAGCTTTTGGTGCTGCAGATGACACAGAATCACTCAGATGTGCGTGATCACGGAAGGCTTGTATCATGTGGACGTACCGACAGTTTTGTTGTCATCACTTAAAATTCCTCATGGGGGCGACAGAAACTACGCACCTTAGCTTTAAGTTTTTGGAGAAGATGATTCAGGTTCATTCATTAACCTTCCAACACATTCCAGCTGCCATATGTAGAAAACATGGCGTCCTGTGGCCAACTGTTGTGGCAAGGAAGGTTACAGCTACGGCCGGAAGTTACGCAAAATCTCGCAAAATCTAATCTAATGTAATAATATAATTCTAATACTTTCACCTGGGAAACGGGTGTTCGTTCCTTGGGAGCGTTTTAATCGAAATCACGATCTTTTTTGTAAACTTAACTAGTCGTTTTGTTGCCTAAACTTAACGGTCATCGGCGTAGCTGTGTCACTCCCAGTCACAACCGTGGCCACCGAAGTTACACAAATATCAATTATAGAAAAACCATCATTTCTACACATGTGGAAAAAGGAGTAGAAACTCTGGTAAACTACAAAATGTTTAGACTGCAAATGGCATTCTCTTATAAAAAAGGCTAAAAATAACCGATTAACACTCATTAAACATTTGTCCAGGATGAGTGGACCTTGCTGGCGTCTAGTGTTGTAATGTAACAAAGTACTTTAGTAGAATTTTCACGTACTGTATTTTGACTTTGTTATTTATATTTCTGGAAACTTTTACTCCACTACATATCCTAAATAAAATGTACAGTACAGGCCAAAAGTTTGGACACACCTTCTCATTCAATGCGTTTCCTTTTTATTTTCATGACTATTTACATTGTAGAATCTCACTGAAGGCATCAAAACTATGAATGAACACATATGGAATTATGTACTTAACAAAAAAGTGTGAAATAACTGAAAACATGTCTTATATCTTAGATTCTTCAAAGTAGTCACCCTTTGCTTTTTTTATTAATAAGGGAAATAATTCCACTAATGAACCCTGACAAAGCACACCTGTGAAGGTAAAACCATTTCAGGTGACTACCTCATGAAGCTCATTGAGAGAACACCAAGGGTTTGCAGAGTTATGAAAAAAAGCAAAGGGTGGCTACTTTGAAGAATCTAAAATATAAGACATGTTTTCAGTTATTTCACACTTTTTTGTTAAGTACATAATTCCATATGTGTTCATTCATAGTTGTGATGCCTTCAGTGAGAATCTACAATGTAAATAGTCATGAAAATAAAGAAACACATTGAATGAGAAGGTGTGTCCAAACTTTTGGCCTGTACTGTATACTTTTACTCCGATACATTTTCCCTGAGCATCTTCGTTACTCATTACTTGCGAGAAATGTTTCCGTACATTGGAATGAAAGATTCTTACAAAAAAATATTCTGTTTGATTTTCTCTTTGTATACTTTGTTGACGATGTTGATGTCAGACTTGAATTTGATGTTTAAGAGGTTGTGGAAACCCTGAATAGTATGCTTCACTATAAAGAAGCCACAATAAAATTCATAATCAAAGTTCTTTTTTTTTTTTTTTTACAGTTTTACTTCTAATATTTAAGTATCAAAAGTAATTGTATGATATTAAATGTACTTAAGTACAGTACATATCAGATACTTTAAGACTTTTACTTAAGTAATGCTCTGAAAGGTGACTTTAACTTCTACCAAAGTCATTTTCTGTTAACATACTTGTACTTTTACTCAAGTATTGCTTTCAAGTACTTTATACAAGACTGCGATCCACTGGCTCACAAATCTTCCTCTTCAGCATCATGACCTCTGCCACCCCCCCTCCCTCCCCACCTCCCTTTCCACAGACTGTGTTGTTCAATAATTGGTTTGGCCTTCTCTTTGAGCAATTAACCCCATCACCTCTCGTTCAATGCGTATATCGACCCTCTAACAAAACACAATGCTTTGGCTAAAAATGCTGCGACTGAATATAAATCTCGAGCATGAGTAGAGCTGTGATCCGCCATCAGCTGGAGGCAGCGTTTACTCTCCGGGTTTCAGTGCTAGTATCTATGTTGATGTAATTATGCGTGCATTGATTAGCTGCATTGACAGGCTTACAGTAACAACTGGAGCTGAATTAAAGAGGCTAATGAATATTATGACTGCCAATATGTAATGATGCAGGAAAGGCTGACTGTGTAGCGGTGTAGCAGTTGATTATCCCCCAAGAAGAAAGTGATTTTACGGTCAGCATGCGTTCCAATTTTGTTTTTCAGCAGCACGCTCAGCTCTCTCCCTCTTCCTCCTGCGTCTTTACATCTCCATCTTTCCTTTTCCCTCGATGCGTTCTCGTCTCTTTCCTGGTCTGCCTCCCTCAGACTGTCGTCACATATGCTTGTATCCTGCAGTGCTGATTCATCTTCCTCTAAAAGAGGAGCCATGTTGCCCCAATTAGATGGACAATTTAATCTAATGTGAGGTGAGAACATCAGTACTTCCTGCCTAGATTGCACGCTTTATCATCTAAGTAGCACCAGTGAGAAATCTCTTTTTTTTTCCTTTCCCCAGAGGCACTGGCACCCAAACGGGACATGCAGCATTATATACCATCTCGGTTTAATTTCAGCAAACAGCATTTAGGCTGTGTAAGTGTGATTGCTGCTGTCAATCACCTCTAAGCTGGTTGAAGGGGGAAAAAACTGCAGTATTAACATTCACATCCATGCATCTGCTACTTTCTCAGTGCGCATATTGCTGCTCAGGGTGCTGGAGCATATCCCAGCATCCGCTGGGCAAAAAGCAGAGAAAGGGTCTGTCACAGGGCAAACACATGAACCTAGATTCTGATTTGATATATACACAATGACTAGGTGTACATGCACACAATATTCTGGTTTTTGCCCTTATTCCGAAAAAGACAATGTTCCGACTAAGCTGTTTACATGGCTAATGAAGTGAATATTCCACTAATACTCCCGTTTATATGCAGCCGTGCAAAACAGGATTTTTTTTCAAAGTTTTCCAGCGATGGAGGACTTGTTGGACCGTGCTAACACAGCGTCCCTCTTTCATTCCTTCAACCAGCTTCATGAAAAGGTCGGCATTGCAATGTTTTTTTAATATCCAAAAACTTGTTGATATGCAAGTCTTTCATAATGTTTAAAAAGGAGCTGTGTGCTTCTTTTCTTTGGAGCATGCATCTCTATCGCAGCCGGACTCACTTGAACAGTTGGCTGGTTGGTTTGTGGACAAAAACCATAGAAACACACAGATGCGCTGTAGGCTAGACATGTCCAAAGAATGCCTGTTAAACCCGAATAATACCGGCATATCCCACCTCTTAATCGGAAAATGCTTCATTGGAATGTGCTGTTTACATGACCTGAATCACATTTGAAATATAGTCATATTCGGAATAATAGTGGAATATTAGTGTTACGACCATGGTCATGGTTTTTGGTTGCCCGTGTGTCTTTTTCCATGAACGTGCACGTGTGCAAGGTTTCTGTGTGTATGAAAAATAGGTGTGTGCCAGGATGAGGAGACCATTGGTTGGCAGCTCCGGCAGGTTATTGATGAAGGCTCCCTGTATAAAGAGCCAAGATGGCATTGGCTCGGCAGCAGTGGAAAAGTGCATCTTCCTCGTCTTCCAGCAGGCCACAATAGCACGCACACTGATTGATCGTAGCACTTGCCATACTGATGTTCTACTTCAGGTAGTGGGGGGGTGGGCTGCTATTTTGTTAACCTTGTTTTCTCCTTTTTGCTTAAGTTAGGGAGGTTAGTGATTGTATTTTGTTTTCTTCAGGATAGATTGGTTGCTTCTTCAAAGCTATAGTGAGTAGTTTCTGTCTCCCCCATGAGGAATTCCAAGTAATGACAACAACACTGTCGTTGCATTCACATGATGCAAGCCTTCCGTGATCGCGACCCACAAATTTGATTGTACAAATGAACTTCTATTCTCCAAAAAGATATGATGGTGGAGGTCTTTGGTTTTTTACAGTATGCTGTACTTTCATGCCTAAGCAACTGTTGATCTTATAATAATGTGCAGTGCCTTTAAAGTCTCACAACCCACAGTGTAATTTCTTCTTTTTAAAGATAATAGCATACGAGAATGAGAAACCTCAGTCAAGTCGGGTGGCTTTTTTTTAAGGAGGACAACAGTTGCGGTTTGAGTAAGACACCTCAACCCATTGACTAAACTATCCTCTGCCAGCCGACGGACATGTAGATAAGTATTTTGGGAAAGAAACCACAAGCGAAAAAAGACCCTCACTGGCGTCCAAGGCCACTCGCCGCAGTGCTAACCGGTAAACAAATATGACAGGGGCCTTTAGTCACCGATTTTAATCTCCCCAGGCGAGCTGTGTCCTGCTGGCTCACCTCGCTGCATTCGCTCTGAGAAAAGCCGCAGCAGCTCAACATAACCCCAGAGGAAAGCTTAATATAATTCCTGCACTTTGAAAGATCTCATCTTTTTAGATCTCAGCTAAGTGGGAGGAGGAATGGAGGCAAGACAGGAAGACGATGTGGCAGTGGGTGGGGAGAAACATGCCAGTCTTTTGCCTCTTTTTTTTCTTTTTTTTTTTACGAAGTCTTGGCCTGTCTCTGTCTCTCTTTTCCCCAAATCTTTCACTCTTCCTCTCCCTGCATCCTTAGTGATGATAAGAGTGGTGCAGAGATGTTAGCAGCATTACTGTCCTTCCTCCTACTCCTCCTCCTCCTCCTTCCCAAACGGAAAAGAGCCCCTCTGAGAGAAGAGAAAAGCAGAAAGCTGTTTACTTGCTTTTCACTCTCATTAACTGCAGAACCGAAGGTCAGCCTGTCAATACGCTCAGGCGCGTTTATCTTTAGACAATGGGTCTTTCAAAAATAGTCAGTATAAAATACAATAATTAGCAGCACCTCTGCTATAATCTTTAATGCCAAGCTGCAGGCTCAACAAGTGAAGTTTCAGTCCAAGTGCACTGAGGTGGAAAGACTGAGGAAAGGGTATGTTTTGAATAGGAAAGCAGTGGAAATATGAGTTGCGTGTTGATTAGGTACTTATTCACCACTGACAGAGTTTGGCTTTTTTTTCCAAATATCAACTTTTGCATATTTACACATCCAGTGGATAACTTTCTTTACCTTTTATAGGGCTTCCTGGAAGTCAAAATACTTGTCCCTGAGAGTTGAGAACTTGTCTTGATTGGCTGAAATGTCCCAAGATGTCTGCATTCATGAGTTACCTGAATAATTTGTTCATTTGTCAGTTGCAAAGTTGTGGTATAAAAATATTTTTCCACTGGAAATTAAAGAACTTTTATTGGATAAATATGATATTTTCTCATCTGTGACACATCTGTGTTAGTGTGTTCATTTTAAATTATCACAGACTTTGCATGGAAATAAATGTCCGTACAACACATTAACACACACACACATATCTATATATATTTTTAAGATTATATTCATGGGCTTTTCTGCCTTTAATGGATAGGACAGCTAGGTGAGAAAAGGGGGAGAGGGGGAAAACATGCAGGAAATTGTCACCGGTCGGATTCAAACCCTGGACCTCTGCATTGAGGCATGAACCTCTGTTTATGGGCGCCCGCTCTACCCACTGTTCCAACCTGGCCACGAACACATTAACATTCTTAATGTGCACTTTAAGGACAGTTTGGTTAAGGTTGACTTTTGCACCAACAGAGTCTTGAGGCGTCTGTAAAATGTTCTCTTTGGCTCATTAAAGGAGAAACACATTGAAGTTGTTCCTGTTCCCTGACACAGTTCAGTTGAAGCGTTGCCGTTTCCCCAGTTGACAGAAGTAAGAATGCCCATTTTGATGTCATGTTAACATGCAGTCCATTAAACAAGAAAGCAGGCAGTATAGATGATTAATTTAGAGTAAATGGAACATTTTCTACATATCTGCTTGAAATAATTGACTCTTTTTCATTACAGATTATGCTAAAAAACCCAAAGTCATTTAGAGGTTCAACACTATACACAAAGCTTTTCAAAATGCTGTTTAGAGTTTCTAACATTTTTAAGAGAATTACTTAACGTCTGAATTTAAATGATTGTGTTTTCTCTGATGTAGGACATTAAACAGAATAGTTGCCTATTAACTTAAGAGAAATAATAGCTTTTTGTTTTGGTGTATTCATTTGGTTCCTCTGTGGCTTTTAACCATGACTCCCAATTCCTCTCTCAATTTAAGACTTTAAAGGTTCTTAAAATATTAATCTGTTCATTTTCTAAATCCACATGAACCACTCTTCAAATCGGCATCAATTGGATCCACCGCACAGCACTTAAAATGAAAATAGTCCCTTTTAAAGCTGTTTAGCTCTGTTACTCTCATTATTTCCTGACAAGCTATGTAGCATTTAAAAAGGTCTAAGTGCTCACTTCATATAAAATGCTACATTAACATTACATCCCTTCCAGCTAACTTCATGGAGAACTTTGAACTAAATGTTATCTGATCTAGCTCAGCCAAAAACACAACACCGAATCTGTCAGCACGTTAGCCGTCCACTACAGAGCCTGTTGGTAACCGCTAAGCTACTCACAGCGATTCAACTGAATTTAGCAGTTTATATAACACACTTGACTGTCCTGCTGTTCCAGACGTGAACTAACCACAGACAGTTGCCTCGTTCATGGACTCACTGCAGTGCTTCGCTGCAGTTCATGGTGGTTTGCGCCACAGAATGAATATAGGATAACCACAATGGATATTTGCTGGAATTTCTGGCATTAAACCAAATGTTTTTCTGGACTGAAGGGGGTTCCTATTGACCTGGCACGTCTGTACAATTATAGGGGAAACGTTGTTAGATGATGATTAGGGGAAACATCCCACTTGCTACACATCAGCATATTACCATTGTCATTGTGAGCATGTTGCCAAAATAGCATTAGCATTTAGCGCGAAATCACTGTGTGCTTAAGCATAGCCACACAGAGCTGCTAGCGTGGTTGTGTAGACTCTTAGCATGGTTTACTTGTAGCAGTTGATAGTTTGAATGTAACATGCCAAGCTGAAGAACAAATAGCATTTACTTTCCTTTAAAAAATAAAGCTCAAGAAGAAGGCTGGAAATATGGACATAGACACTGTGGATAAAACTTCACTCTGCAGGAAAAATGGGGATCTGACAGTGGAAGAGTGACACTGCTACTCAGCAAACATTCCAATAGAGTTTAGGTGAGTGACCGCATCCCAGCAGGTCAATATACTGCAGCGTACAAATGGCAGTGTCACTTTAGAGCTTTACCGTCCTCATGTATTTCTGTCTGTTCCTGTTTCTCTCTGTCTGTCAGGGGGAAAAGGTCACCTGCTCAGGAGGATCACAGCTCTCCCTGGCTGATCTCTTCATCATAGAGCTGCCACACAGATCACATCAGTAAATATGTCCCCGCTCTGCAGAGAGCGACCTTCTCCTGCATCTCACTCAGCATGAGGTGGTGGAGCAGCTTTCACAGGCGTCACAAAATTAAACATTGACACATCTAAAATACTGAACACCACTGAAACTAAAAGATTCAGACAACTACCTAGTGGTTGACATTTGCTCAGGCACCATGTTTTGAGGTACTTGAATACTTTCATGATATGCTACTTTAATATTACTCTACTACATTTCAGAGGGACATACTGCAAATTTGACTCCACTACATTTACTGTATATGACATACTTACTAGTTCCTTTGCAGAGTAAGATTGTACATACAAAACATTTTAATCTTGTAAATACCATAATGCAGGGTAATAGATCAGCTCAGGGACGTCGTTAGGCCTATTTTAGGGGGGCTGAAGCTACCCCAAAATGTTCCTAAGCCCCCCTAAATGATAATAACAACAACAATAACAATTCGATTTATCAATAACCGTGTCCTCATTCATATTTAGACGCAACAAATGATAAAAAAAATAGCCCAAAAGTCGGAAGTTGGACAGAAGTACAAAGAGTCGTTGTGCTATCAAGATAATGCACCGCACCGTCTCGTTGCATTGGTGTGAACTGGCAGCTTTCAGAGTGTTGCAGACCGGAGAGTTGTAAGTAACTGGAGGATTCATCTTGTCTCGTCACAACGCTACTCTTTACTCTTTGGTCTGAACTCGCTATGCACCCGCCTCCCCCCAACAAACACACACACCGATACACACGTTAATGGTGAAGGAAGATTGATTACACCTTGTGTGATACAGAGTGAAATTGTAAGTTGTTTTTAATGAGCTGCTTACCTTTAGCTAAGTTTTCTTGAGGTAAAGGAAAGGGGATATTTTGGTTTGCTATGGAAAATGTAAGACTAGCTAGAGTGTGAGTAAACGAGGGAAATACAAGAAATGGTTAACTTAGCAAGCTAATCACAACTCTTTATTCATTGGCAATAATATATATATCTCTAAATTAGGCATATTCTAAACAATATCAGTCCCTAGAATGTTGTTGTCACTGAAAAGTAAATGTCATAGGGTCCCTGTTAATGCTATTGTACCGTTGTATCCTTCAATTCATTGAGCAGATGAGATGGATATTTGAAGATATTTCAGCAGAGAGAGAGAGAAGCAGGAGATTGGCAGAGCAGTTGATTCTGAGGGAGCCAGTGTGATTGAGGTCAGTAGTGGTCTATAGGTCTAAGGATTGTTTGGTTTTCTTCTAAAAAAAAGCATTTGTTGGCAGGTCTAGGTACTATGATAACTAAATTATTTAATTAAATGTATTATATATGCTAGCTATATTCGATCCAATTTAACTTTCTGCATTCATTGGCTGTGATAAATTTAATAAATATGTAGATGTTACCTAAATGTAGGCTAAAGATGAGCACATGCCCACAGATACATTATGTGAAAATAAAATGAAAGCAATCCTACATACAGTACATACAGTATATACAGTAGTCATTACTCCAAATCTTTTATTCCTTCTGCCATCAGGTTATTGTATTTAGACAGTAGCCACTTTAAATAGGATCCTTATTAATATCCTACATGATAAAGTATGCAGTGATGCCTATTGTTTTCTTTTTCTTGGACTGCTATTAGTTTAACTTAGCAACTTATTAGCTGTCTGACCTGTGTTTGTCAGTTTTTGGACATTTTAGATCTTGTTTCATGTGACCAATTTGCTTTTCGAAGTCATGAAATAGCAACAGGGTGTTTTTTTTATCTTGAAGGATAAGACAGAAGGAGAGTATGAGGAGGAAAAGGGTCAACAGGCAAGCTGCTCGAGGCAGGGAGAGCAAGCGGGTCCAGAGACAGAGGAGCTTGAGCAAATGGAAATAGAGAGAGAGGGAGACCAAACTGATCCAGGGAGAGAGGAGCAAACAGACCTAGAAAAGGAAAATGAAGAAGCAACTGCAGTAACTTCTTCCAGTAATGTGCATGATTTAGGTAATAAAGATACAGGGCCCCAACAGGTGAAGCTGAAGAGCTACCCACAAGATAGCTTTGGTACACAGAACAACCATCCAAGTTGCCCTTACAGTGCCTGTGAGCAGCTGCTCTTGTGAAAGGTCCTTTAGAGCACTGCGTCGGCTTCACTCCTGGCTGCGTCAAACAATGGGGCAGAAAAGGCTTCACAATCTTGCAGCCATGTCTATTGAAAATGACATACTGAAGCACCTTAGTCACAACAGAGTGATAGACCAATTTGCCACCCTAAAAAACAGAAGGCATTCTTTGATGCTTCCACCCACGAAGTAGACAATAAACAAAAAGTAACTGTTGACTGTGGTTTTGAACATTATTTCATTATTGATTTTCCTTTATTTGTATACTGCCTTTTCGTTGATTTATATCATACATTGTATACATCATTTGGCAGAATAAATCATCTTTAATTGAGAAACGCTCAAACCTGTGTTGTCAAATTTCAATATGACCTTAAAATTCTGGTTCTTGGGTTAAAATGTATGCAATCCAAACTACACAGCAAAATTACACTCTGATTGAACCAATCCACAGCGCAGTTACAGTAATTATATAGCATTCTTTGGACAGCTTAACTTATATAGAGAGGAATTGGATATAGTATGCTATTACTTTATTATACATTTGCATGAGCAGACAGATAGCATTTAAGTCATTGCTTACAGAAGAACTCATCAGGAGCAAAGTCTGGCCTAAGTAAATTCCCTCATGCAGATTTGATGAGTCTAAAAGCTAACATTACAGGAATTTTTGTTGAACAGAGTAGAAATGGAAGAAGAGGATATGTCTATCACGTTTTACTTGTTAACATCTTGGTTTCTTAACTGGTTGTTGACATAAGTATAGCTCTAATACAGTAACAAAAGATGTGAGTGCAAAGATTATGCAAATGCAAGTTACAAATACCTTGGGGGCTAAGCCCCCCCTGTCTTTCAATCCTAGTGACGTCCCTGGATCAGCTCAACTCTTAAAAGGTGCCCTGCCACACAAAACTGTTTTTACTAGCATTTTGTGAAATATGTGACTTCCATATGTGTTTGTGTTATGTTGTGAATGTGAAAATGAACTGCTACCTCCTCTGTCAGCTCTAGCCACTGAAAAGAAATAAGCGGAGAAATCAGACCAATTACAAAAGCTGGTCAGTCTGACATAATTTTGCCTGAGCTCATTACTATTCATGAGCTCGCCCAGTTGCGCTGGGTAAAGGAGTCTGACAGCCGGGCTGTCATTGGCTATCTGTTAGCCAATCAGAGTCAAGCAGCTTAGCTCGTTGAATATTAATCAGAACTGGCACAAATTCAACTGAGTCTTCCTGCTGGCTACCACACTAGAATGGCTTGAAACAAGGTAACCAAGGCATTTTTTCCACAAAAAATGTTACAGAGTCCATTGTAGAACTTTACAGACAGACATTACCACAAAGTCATGAAATACGTGTGGCAGGGCACCTTTAAGAGATACAACTTTTAAAAGTTGCGTACAAGTTAAGAATGCAATTCGAATAGTTTCTTAAATGTTTAATTATAGAACATACTGAAAAGTTCGTTCTGGCTAATGAGCCCTTGTTATTTTGATACTGTACGCACATTTTGCAAATTAAATCTGCATATTTAACTAATAATATCAGAGTTAAAGTGTAAGTGAGTGATTTTTAAAAACAAGCAAACAAAAGCTGAGGTAACTGAAACAACAGAGATTTAATCGAGCATGCGTATGTATGGGTAAGTTGGTAAGGATGCAACGCAACATACAAGAACAGAAGAGTCAAGATGTCAACAGCCTGGTATCACTAAACGGCGTATGAATGAGATCCCAATTTCACAACACATTTTTTTGCTATTTGCGTGGAAGTTTAGCGTGACTAAACAGCTTGAAATGACACACAAAAAAGCTTTAAATGCGACGACATAGCACGCAAAATGTCATTAAACGCAGCATGCTATTTATATGCCTTCCCATGAGATCAGGTTGCAGTGAAGGACAGTCACACCTGCACAGTGCTATTAAAACTTATTATTATAACAATTTTCTCTACTGGGTTACAGAAGCATTAATCACAATTAAGAAACATGACACCGGATAAAAACTGTAAACTTTGACTTGCTTAATTGTAACTTTAAGTACACGATCGGAATGCTTACAGTACTGCAATTCCCCATTAATTCTAAAGTACTGTAAACAAATGAGACGACAACTGAAGTGTTTCACAGTCTCCTCCGGGCCACTACGCTGCAGTTTACAATGTGTCTCACTCAATTGGTTTTGGTGGTGCATCTGCTGGGCTTTAGTTGGATTATGAATGAAGTGTATTTATTCTGTTCAGCAGTACATTTAACAAAATGCATCTTTCAGGTAAAGAAATAACTGCTTCTTCCAACATCCTATTAACATATTGTCCATGTGTGGCAGCAAGTTAAACTGTGAAAACTTGGTCCATTGCCATTTTATTGGTTTAAGAAGTAAACCTGGAATATAATAGCAAATGTCCAAATTGAAAGGAAATGTAAACTTTAAATTTTAATATTTTTTTAAAATGACATTGTGATATGAAACTCCTGGGAAAACTATAGAAGAGCAGGAGGGAAACCAAAAGCCTGAAGGATAAATCATTATTTATAAAATGGCTCCGTGTCTTATGTGCATTAGTGTCGAATACAAAGTGTGCTGCTCTCTTTCTCCTCAGGCGGAGGGTATGAATATAAATGATGGTATTTTACTTTGGGAGAATCCAGGCACGAACAACACACACGACACGTTCAAACACACACATAGAAGTGTGTGTATATACACATGCGTAAATGTACAGGTACATGTACTGAATGCACGTACACGCACACGCACACGCACACACACACACACACACACACACACACACACACACACACACATTTTAACCATTTATTTATGTACACGTGAAGAAAATGATACAGGGACACAAATATTACGAATGCAGTACAATACATACACAAACTCATTGACCAGTTGCACAAAGCAGGCCTTCACAGTATCACTTAATAAGCACAATACTCAGTTCTTAAGGGTATAAGTAGCAACGTCTCCGCCATATGTGGCGGCTGCTAATAAAAGCAGATATGGCACACACACACACACACACACACACACACACACACACACACACACACACACACACACACACAGACACACACACACACACACACACGTGTGTGTATCAAAGCGTGGCTTTTTTATTGTGCACCTGTGTGAAATTCCAAGGTTGCCAGATGGGTGTGCGCACATCTGTCTGTGTGTGTGTGTGTGTGTGTGAACCATGTGCAGGGCTACTGATAAGGACTGTCCTGAGCGGCAATTGGTCATAGATGTGTGTATGTGCTTAGGGGTCCCCTCTATTGCCCCATTCACTCAAACTAAATGTTAAGAGATGAGCCACTGAGCCAGACATTTATGACCACATAAATACTGTTTTGCTGTTGTTGTTGTTGTTTTTTTTTGTTTGTTTTTTTAAAACCTTTCTTTTGCCCCGTCAGTACAATAGACAGTAAAATAGTGGACACAGCGACGAATTAGAAGCACTTTTCCAGTGATTGCTGAGCGTTACTCCGCAGCCTCAAACTGAGCTTGACGACGTAGATGTGACGTGAGCAACGTGTCTGAAAGTTGGAAGTGTTCTGGTAGCTGTGCCAAGAGAAATCTCAATCATTCCCAATCTTACAGAGACGGAGAGCGTAGGTACAGTATATGTAACGAGATAACATGGAAACAGGCTAATTATTGCAAAAATATAACAAAAATGCTAGTTAACATCAGTAATTAAACTTAAACAGCTAATGTGAGTCGAAACTGCCTGTGAGCTTCTCCTGTACTATATGGTAATTTCTCTACTGTGCGACAGTAAGTCTCGTGGTTATGACACAATCGTTAGCCTATTTTTACAAAAACATCTGCTACGGAGCCATAACGTGAGGTACAAGGTAATGGAGCCTTTTATACATTGTCGTTTTTTTCTTTAGAAATAAACAAAGGACAAATAGAGTCTTTAAACGCTTCAGATGTAAAGTTATTCGCTGTCAAAGTGACGTCAAAATGAATGGCAGTCAATGGGATGCTAACGGCAGGTGATGGCTTGGTAGCCTAAGAGTCTCCCCACAGAAGGTATGCTTTCCGGATGCTCGCTCACCCCCTTGGTCAGTACACTCACTGTTTATCTTTAAAAAGTATCTTCAGACATTGATAAGCTGATATTTTGAGATGTTTACCAACATATACTTAGATGTGGAGTAAGTAAGTAAGTAAAATGTATTAAAAGAGCGCTTATCGGAGATAAAAAAAAAAAAATCATAGTGCTCTACATTAAAGATACAAGATGAAGTAGCAGAGTCAGCCTTGTTGCCAATTTGGCCCAGTGACCAACTGTTGTATGGCAACGCCACGTGCCTAGTGGAATTTAGGCAACCTGATCTCACAGAATTCCATGAAATGAACACGGTCCCTTAACTCAAAATCTGTGGCAGTTTCACAGAATTGCAAAACACTCCATGATGGGCCCACGGAAGAATTCCGTTAAATTAACACGGCCCCTTAAGTTAAGGAAAAGGTTGTGGGTGGGCTTACGGTTCCGTGACACGCGAGAAGAACGGGGCGGTTGGGTTTAGGAAAAGAAGAAAGCGACTTAAGGAAACTTGACATGTGGGACACGATCCCCGTTCTCCTGGGTGAAATTCCTGTGTTTGACCCATCCAACACCTTTGGCCTTCCATACTACTCGCTACCGTAGTCGCTCTTAATGCTACGTCATCTTCTCATTGACTTTACTTCGGCATTGTTTTCCTTGGTGGCCACACGGATTTTGCACACATTCCGTGCCACCACCACGTAATGCGCCATTAACAATTTGTGATCATTTCACGGAATTCTTTGCGACCAGGCTGAATTTAGGGGTTAGTTTCCCCCTTTATGCTTGTTGTTAGTATGTCGTAAAGTTGCCCATATGTACATTGAAATGTTTGCTCACAGTAATTGTTTCTCTTTAAATGCTGCAAAAAAAAAAAAGCATTTTAAAAGACATCTGTATTAGACGGTTTTGAAATGTACCATCTTTATCTATAATCTGGAGTGAACCATTTGAAAGACTGATTAAATGGGTTATAGTCCAAGGCTGGCTTTTTAGAAATTTGCTTTATTAAATTAAATTAAATAAAAAAATCTCTACGCACAGAGAAGATAATTGATCAAATGTGATGAGTTGCAGGACGTTTATACTTGTGAAACAAAACTAAAACATACAAAACATGAATAAATGAAATCCTTGTTATTACACTCAAGATAATGACAGAGAAACTCCTCCCCCCCCCCATTCTATCTCCTTTCTGACTCTGTTCTTGGGTTTATTATCAGTTCTTGATTGCTTTTCTGCTGTCTTCAATTTGTTTATTTATTCATTTATTCTCTAATTATTTCAACTTCTGTGCTCATTTATCTTCCTCTTTCAGAGAATATAGAAGAACATCATTTCTCTTTCCATTCTCTTGCTGACTCTCTTTATTTCAGTCTCCTCCTCTGGCTCACTCTCTCTCTGCCTCTCTTTTTCTACCAGGCCAGTTTCTCAGACAGAAGAGTCACAGACCACATTAACCTTTAAGAGCTAAAAAATCAATGTCCTGTTGTTAATTTGTGCTAATTTGCTTCCACTTAGTTTTACAGCAGCCTTCTTTTTCTCCCCACTGCGAATTTTTGCAGCACATGAGAATATATTGGCTGCACGCCTCCAGATGTTAAGCAGTTGTGTCTGTCCTCGATGCATGTCTTCAGTGCCCCCTGGGGCCAGCTTAGCAACAGTAAATAACTTGAAAGTTACAATCAGGCTTTTTCTTGAGTGGGTGATTTGATTATGAGGATATAGGCTACACACAGAAGCCTCAAGAAGAAGACTCAGTGACGTTAAAGATATTTCTTATTGACTCCCACTGCAGTTCGATATATAGATCAGCCACTCAAACTGGCACTGACTGAATCCAAATTTAAAACTAAAGTATTTAGTTCAAATACATCTGACTTATGTTATGTGCATACATTTTAGTATTAAAACGACAAGACCCATGCAAACACATGTGACATGCATATACGATTTTAAAGAGGCCCTATCATGGTTTTTGGTTTTCTCCAAGCTTTAGTGTGTTGTAGCCTATAGTTTGTATACGTAAAAGGGCTTTAAAGTTAAAACCAAAAAACACTTCCAAAGGCTTACAATCAAAGGTGTCCTGAGGCAGGCAGGTTAATCTGAAAAACTAAATAAATGGAAGATCCAGACAAAATCCGTAGTACACTGGAAAACTCAAAAACTCTAATCCACTTGGAAGCAACAACGCACAGAGAGACAAAGGGGAACGACGCAGGGAAAGACGATGTTCCGACAAGACGCAAAGAAAAGCACAGAGTCTAATGAGGGGAGTATCGAGGGACAGGTGACCTGAGGGCTAAGGAACAGCTGGAACACATCAGGGCGGGGACGACAATCACAGAGGTGGGAAAACACACAAGGCAGGAAGTAAAACAAGACATGACACAGGAGAAACAGACACTACAAAGTAAAACAGGAAACTGAGGCATAAAACATACACACGGAGAGAGAACACTAGTAACACACAACCATGAAAGCAAACAGGGAATGAATTAAAACAAAAAAAGCAGGAAAAATTACCACTACCATATCCCCATTGTATGGACGACCAGAAGAGTCATTGGCTAAATTTTTTCTGGCCAACCTGGAGCTTCAGTTTCCTGTAAGTATGCTTTATTAGTTGTGTTTTTGTTATCACAAATTAAATGTGTTTTATATTTGAGATAAAGTACCTGTAAATATTTTACAGAAATGGTGTTATGTGGACAATAGGAAATACAGTGCACTTTCATAAAAACTTCAGGATATATATTACAGCCTCACATTATTATAACTGGCCTTTGACTTTGTTATGATGTTAAAGCAATAAAATATGTATATATTTCTTCCCTTTTATTCATAGGCACCCAGCCAGCAGCGTCTTGTGTCAGTTTTGGGACTGAAACCACATGCCGTCCATGAGTTGTATCTTATTATTTGAAATGAAAACTCACTCTTCTGCGTTTCTACGCCTCAAGGGTCCATTGTCATGAATGATAAATAAATAAATGTTATGGATATTCTGCTCGGTGTATGGATTCAAACATTTAGGCTTTAGGCCTGGATGGTGTACCATGCATGTAGGAGTGTCTGAAACCTGGTTTGATCGGTCTCAAAACCTCAAAATCTAAAAAAAAGAGATTCACAAGAAATACTGTTTTATAAGCAGAGGTGGGTAGTAACGAGTTACATTTACTCCGTTACATTTACTTGAGTAAGTTTTTGAAAAAATGATACTTCTAGGAGTAGTTTTAAATCACTATACTTTTTACTTTTACTTGAGTAGATTTGTGAAGAAGAAACTGTACTCTTACTCCGCTACATTAGGCTACAATGAGCTCGTTACTTTTCTTTTTACCTCTTTGGTATTCTACGCGTCATTGTTTTTATCCCCTCGCGTACGCCTCATTTTAATGTTTTATTTTGACAGAGAGAGAGAGACTTCCGCTAAAGCCTCTACCACGTGACTGTGTTTCACCCAATCAAACGTAGTTGTGCAGTCTCGTCACCTTCCTCAAACCTAGCAGCGGGATGGGTTAGCTTTTACAGTCGCAGCAAAACAAAAATGGCAATGTCAGAAACGTCACAGACGAGGAGGAACCGCGCCCTGTACTACGAAGCAAGATCAACATGCCCTGGATTTATTTCAGTTACCCGGCTTCACCTAACCTAACCACCGCGGTCCCGCATAAACTGTGTCATGACGCTGGTTATCAACTAGTTCAACCAACCCAGGGTTTCCCAATCCAGCGGCGCCTGTTCACATAAAAGAGGTGATGTTTGCACAACATGACCAACAATAGCCACATATTTTACATAAGAAGAGCAAACTATAATTCTACATAAAAATGAACACATACATGGTTTTACAGGCAAAATGCAATACAGTCGCTGCTTCCTAAAACGGGAAGGAAAGCTGGCAAAAAAAAAATAAAATTGCCGACGCTGTAGATGCGCACAACTCGTATCAATATCACTTCCCCACCAGTCAGGCACAAGATCTGACCATAATTACACTTGTACTTTCCATAAACTGTCGTCGCTTTAGCCTTTTATTTCAGTTGCAACCATGGCAGTGAGAGCGATCGTGAGAGCAAATAAAAAATATAAAAAACATAAAACCGCTGTGCGCATTACACACGGCAAATATACCCATCAGGGAATGTTAACGGGGCTGTCGATCTCTAAATATTTTTTGTATGAGCACACCCCTCTCTTTTTCTCTCCCCCCCTCTCTCCCTCTCTCTCCGCGCACCGAGCTCCACCTGATCTTCTAAGAACGGTGAAGCCGTTATCAGTGGAGTTGATTTTCAGGCTTGCTTTTACACCAGTTGATCTCTGATCTCCAACTTAACCTGCTCCCGACCAGGTTAGGCGTCCAGCATAAGTTACCACGGCGATAGAACCCGATAACAAGTGATCCACCTTTGTGAATGAAAGCATGTTTACCTTAGTAAAAGTACCAAACAGCAGCTACATTACCTTGTTCTAGTTCTGCCTGCAGAGTCTGGTAAAAAAAGTGTAAAGGTTTGGAAATTTGTGTTACTTGTGCTTATTTATTTTTTTATGTATTATTATTTTATTGATATTATTTTTTAAGTCCTTGAATTTACCTGGATTATTTTAATTTAAGCTATTTTATAATTAATTAATTAATTTAAATTAATTTAATTGATTGGATGAACTATAATTTGTCTAAATATGAATATTTTGTATTTTTTGTCCGTCTGATTGAATGCTTATGTTAAAAAATAAATCAGACGTTACTCAACAGTTACTCAGTACTTGAGTAGTTTTTTCACCAAGTACTTTTTTACTCTTACTCAAGTAATTATTTGGATGACTACTTTTTACTTTTACTTGAGTCATATTATTCTGAAGTAACAGTACTTTTACTTGAGTACAATTTTTGGCTACTCTACCCACCTCTGTTTATAAGTAAGCAAATAATGGCAGGATTCAACACCAATGCATTGGACAAATAATGATCCAGGAAGCAACAGGAGTTTCACTATGGGACATTTATTTCATATAAAATAATATTATCACAGGAGATAATGAAATACATTGGTACCTTTCACATATTGTAGATTACAAACATTTCATCAAGTGTGGTCAAAACTTTAGAAATATGGCATTTGCATGTCATCTGGAGCATATGTTTTGTATGTCAATAGGGAGTCTCACATTCCTAGACAGGCCACAGTGCTGTGTCAGAGCTACACTGCCTATCCATTTATTCTGTGTTAGGGGTAAAAAAATGCTCTGGCTTGTTTGTATTTCTTTAAACTGAACACAACCGTCCTGGGCGGTGCTAAGCCCCGAATGCAGCAAACGGTGTCCTCTGCTAAATAGTGGAGATAGTGAAAGGGGAGGCTTTATCTCAGAAATGTAAGTCCGTTGAGCCAGCTAGTCAACACGTAAAAAAATGGGTAATCTACATAAGAGTGACATGACACTGTCATGAACAACAGGGTTAGGATTAGGGTTAGGGTTAGGATTAGAGTTAGGGTTAGGGTTCATGTGTCATGACAGTGTCATGTGTTTATGACTTGTTTATAATGTTTATGACACATTCATGACGCTGTCATGGGACTCTTATGTAGATACCTTCAAGTAATGTGTAACCAAAAAACATTTGTTTTTTAAACCATTTTTACATTTAAATCTGTCACTACATACATTCATTTAAGTAAAATAAAATGGACATTTTCACATATCAACACATCACATTCTTATTTTATGAAAAAAACACATATGTATGTACATATATATCCCAAAAAATGGATTGAAGTGGTTTTAAATTTGCATGTATTTTTTCAGATAAGCCCAGCAGCAGGATGACCGATCAATTACTAAAAAATAGGAACGTACCTTGCCAATTTTTGAATACCAGAAACCTCATGACCTATTAAAACCAGCCACTGTAAATCTAAAATAAAGCATGACTCTGCAACTGCATAATCTGTTTCTCTCCACTGATTTATTAAAAAACTGATTTTCAGTTGACATTTCATGAGAAAGACGATGACATTTCCAGAGTTGATTTTACAGTTTAAAATTACTAAGGACACACCAAACAACTGAACAGGAGCCAGGGATGAAAAAGTATATCACAGAGCTCCGTGTCGAGTGTTTGTTGAAATCAGCTACTTGAGATTTTGGAGCATTGTCTACACTTGTTTTTCCCCCTCACCTGCTGACCTCTCTGATGTAGGTGAGCACCGAACAAGAAAGACCACCTCACAGCAGAGATCACCATCTGAGAGCAAATGTTTGTGCATGTGCGCCTGCATGATTATCATCTCTCAAGACTATTTGTGAGCTCATAGATGTGCAGACAGAGTGTGTGTGTGTGTGTGTGTGTGTGTGTGTGTGTGTGTGTGTGTGTGTGCTCAGTGTGCCTACTTGAAAATCAGCAGCAGAGTTTGTCCTCTTGTTAGAGTAACATCTCATGTAGATAAGTCAGAGCCCCACTGTGTTCAGAGACTGGTCCTGAAATCCATAATGGATCTGAATAACAGATTTCTGAGACTGTGTGTGCGTGTTTGTGTGTGGATGCACAAACTTCAAATGCAAACTCTGCCAGACAGGTCTTCTTCAGGGAGAAATGCATTATGGATGACACAATGTCACCATCAATACAGTAGGCCTCTGGACTTGGAGGAAAAGCCTAAAGGTCTACAGCCTCGTACACAGTACATAAAAGAAGAAAGGCTGGGTGAATGGATGGATGGCTGGATGGATGGATAGAGAGGGAGATGAATAAATAGTGGACTGGTGCGATGGACGATTGTTGGATAGATTCAATTCAATTAAATTTTATTTATAGTATCAAATCATAACAAGAGTTATCTCGAGACATTTTACAGATAGAGTAGGTCTAGACCACACTCTATAATTTACAAAGACCCAACAATTCCAGCGATTACAGTAATTCCCTCAAGAGCAAGCAGTGCGACAGTGGCGAGGAAAAATTCCCTCTTGGGAAGAAACCTCGGACAGACCCAGGCTCTTGGTAGGCGGTGTCTGACGGGCCGGTTGGGGATATGATGAACAGTGGCGATAATAGATGGTAGTCTATATCCAGGACGTTCCACTTCCGGGAATGCTCCGATGCCGGCGGTTGTCACTTTTTTCAGCCAGATGTCCCTTACCACTTTCTTTTGTGTTGCAATTTTAAACTCCAGTGGATTTATGAGGACTATGGTTAACTACTCCTCAGATCTCTAACCCAGACAGCTAGCTAGACTATCTATCCAATCTGAGTTTTCTGTTGCACAACTAAGCAACTTTTGAGCGTACACACGTTACACCAAAACAAGTTCCTTCTCGAAGCTATTCTGCAGCGGCAATGTGGCTCCATCAGGCGCTTAGCACCGTCCAAGACGATTGTGATTGGTTAAAATAAATGCCAATAAACCAGAGCACATTTTTCTCCCATCCCGGAATTCTGTGTGGACTAGCCAGACCCTCCGCCACAGCACTGTGGAGGAAACTCTGGCAATGCGAGACTAGATAGATGGTAAAGTGGATCAATGGATGAATGAATGGTGGATTGAAAGCTGATCGAGTGATTGGCTGGTGAACCAACCCGTTCTCACTCTCATCTCCTCAAATACTGCCAAAGGCACCTGATAAAGCATCGCTTCTTGATGCACTGGGAGTGAGAATGTGTTGGGTGGACAAATGCAACGGTGCAGTAGATGGATAATGGGCAGATGATGGATGGATGATGATGTGATTAGATTTCCCTTAGTTGAGAATTGTCAGAAAAAAGAAAAAAAAATTCCATTCCAACATTTTACTTAAGAACATAAGCGGGCAAAACACATCCCCGCAGTCACAAAATGATCAACATTATGTCATTTATAAGTGAAAACCAAAAGATTTACATGATATCATTTATAGATGATTCTTGTGTTATTCTATATTTCCCTCATTTTCAATAAATGCCATGAACCGACTGACTTCCCCACTCTGTATCTGTGGCACTCAGCCCCAAGCCCAACTCTTCCTATCAAATCATTAAAAATGGCTTACATATCTAAATATAGTTTCATTTCTTAAAGAAAAGCTCAGATTCCTTAAACAGGCACTGAAGTTTTTGGTAAACGTTACTTAAACAATAGTAAACGGTGCGTTTGTTGGGGACTATTTTTAGCGGATTAATGCACATTTGGTGTACTATGTGGATTTAAGTCAAAATAAACTGCAGTCTGTGTGTGTGTGTGTGTGTGTGTGTTCATGACAGAAACATGGTTCCCAGTGCAACAGTATGACTCTAAACTTTCATCAATCTGTCTTAAAGTCTTTACAGTTAATATGCCAGAATACCTAGCTAAATCTACTCTTTAAAGAGCCAGATGGTAAAAACACAGACTTCTCCTCTAATAAAAAAAAAAATATGATTCCTAAATAAAATATCTGTTTTGGGGTATGTTCTCATCAAATAGCAGATATCTGTAAAGTATTCCGATTGTATATTTTCTCCTCTCAGCTCCAAGGTTACTTCACCTCAGACGATGTGGGAGTTGCAAGTGTTTGGGTCAGTTTGTTTCAGAATTGGAAGAATTACGTGTGTTGATTTTTTTGAAGCAGGGCAAACTGCTCCTGATTGCAGTCCGTCACCTCTGAACTCCATGGATTATTCATTCTGTGATGTGAAAAAGTGATGCTGACATGCTGTGTGTACGTGTGTGTTTGCATAGTTTTACTTGTACGAGATCCAGAGCCACCGTGTGTATGTGTGCAACTGATCTGTTCGACGCTTAAGCTGTTACTTTTGTAGAATTTTAATTTTGGCCATTGAAGGGAATTCTGTCCAAAAGACAGGCCTGTCAAATCTGACTCAAATGTATTAATTCCCGCGCCTTCTTTCATCGGACATAAGTTTACCAGAACACAAGGATCAATCTAAGACGAAGAGTTCAGTTAAGCAAAGTTTACTGAGTCCAGTATTAAAGTTACAGCACAACTGTGGGTTCACAAAAACAGAGTCTAAGTTTCCCTAGCAACAGACATCAAGTCAGAGCCCAGTCCACCAGGATCTCAGTTTAAATGAACGCCAATCTGTTACTTCACAAACACACACACCAAGGTCGGAGCCTCTGTGTTTTGCAACTTCCTCTTCTATTCTTTTAACTTTAACTGTCTTTTCCTGTTCTTCTGCTTATCTGTCTGGTACACAATGCATTGTTATGCCATAAAAGGCTTAAACTTTAGTTAACGGCTTAACCTTCTATGCGTCAGAGACATTTCCTTGAACTACTTCCTCAATGACTGCACAGCTCTTTTATGAGCACAGATACAACTTTAACTGCTAATATTCTACACCATTCATCTCAGACTTCATTTAGATTTTTTTTTGTTGATTTAATTGTTCACACCAACTAAATACGTGAATCAATTAACTAGGTAATTGTGGCAGTGTTGATGTCATTAGTACCTTCCGCTATAATTACGATGTGCCCATATATAACAGGTATGAAAGCTTTTTCACTTAATGAGTTCTCCAAATTTCAATCATTGCTAATTCACTGCATTTGTCGTTGTGATGATTTGCAGTTTGATGACTGACTGATTTTATTTGCAGTAGTTTAAAGGTGCTCTAAGTGATGTGACGCGTTTTTTAGGCTACAAAATTTTTTGTCACATACAGCAAACATCTCCTCACTATCCGCTAGCTGCCGGTCCCGTGAACACACTGTAAAAAAACGCGGTCTCTGTAGACAGCCCAGGCTCCACAAACGCCAACAAAAACAAACCTCGCCAACCTGCCCCACGAACCATAACAAACAGTGTTTCAGCCAATAACCGACAAGAAGCAGTTGGTTGAGTCATGAATATGCATTTTGGAAGTAGCCTAGGTGCTAACGCTACTGCAGTGAGGGCTCAACCAGCTGTGTTTTTTTTCAAGGTTGACGGAAAGCCTGACAAGATGGCATTTTGTGTGATACATGATCCCGTGATTCTTGCATAATCTCATGATATCGCGAGAATCCAGCTGCTGTGCATGGTAAAGTCTCACCAGTTTCGGCATTAATATGATAAACCAGGCATGTTAGGTTTCGGCTACTGTGTGACATCGTCATTTTGGCTACCTGGGAAGATTGTTGGAATTACCTGAACATGGATGCATCTCTTCTTCTGTGCTTGACAATGCAGTATTTTGGAAGGACAATTAGATTTATAAAAGCAAACTTAACATTTTTGATGAACCAAGTGTAAGTTCAGTCATTTATATGCTATTTCAACTGGCGATACAAAAAAGAAAATAAACATTGATTAATATGAACTAGTCATGGGTTATCTGAATAACTGCAACCTGAGATATTAATTTGATCCGCCTCTCTGGCATTTTCATCTTCTGTCATTCTCTTTTCCTTATTCCCCTTTCTGTTTCCCTTTTTTTGGCATTCCCTCCTCCCTCTTTCTCGATTTCTCACCTCTCCCATCTTCCCCCATCATCCTTCTCTGCGTTTCCCATTACAACTTCTGTCTCTTCTTGGCTAATAGTCGAGTATCTGCCTGCAATGCTGATGAGGCCCATTAGCGCGAGAGAGCCGCAACAAAGGAGGATCACAGCTCTGCAATGTAATGTGATGAGCTTCCTCTCTCTTATCAATTCCAGGAAACATTAAAGGAGTACGGGAGGAAAAAAAACTCTCATTTCATACACCCATAATTAAATGACACAGACGGGTTGATAGTCCCTGGACCATTGTGAATCCAAATTACGCAAAGTAATGAAGTAAAGCACTTAGAAACTGGAGGTAAAAAGCCAGAGATGCTTTGAATTCATCTTTATGCTTCTGCTGCATTTTGCATGTTTTGTGTACATTTATAAAGTCGTAGGCGTAAATTTACATGAAAAAACTGAAAAATAACAACTTGTCCAATTTCAATTATAACTTGCTTTGATGTACCAATGTTTTTTTGTTGTTGTTTTTTTTAATAGAAGAGGTTATTCAGAGTACATATCCATGCAGCAAAGAAAGTCTCCTTGACTGAATATTTTAGAATGCATATATCTCTCATGCATAACATAATGCCACCGACCTGCAGAGTTACTCTCAAAGCCTTGTGCACACAGAAGGTTAGTAGTGGTTCAGGTAGAGGGGGCCTGAGAATGGGTGACGAGATTGAGTGTTAGTCCAGAGTTAGTAACCCTTAACCCTTTATTCATTACTACACCGTATGTTAGGGCTGGGCGATATGGAGAAAATCAAATATCACAATAATTTTTACCAAATACCTTGATATCAATACCGCAACGATATTGTAGTGTTGACTATTGGTGCTTTCACAAAATATAAATACAATGAGATTTTTGATAAATAATCATCAGTAAAGTAGATATAATGACTAAGTGCGTAAAGGCAAATAATAGAACAGTTACAACAGTCTGGTAAGTTCAGAAAATGACATCACTTTACTGTAATGCAGCCTTTAAAACCAGGAAAAGACAACACTTATGTCATATTACGATATCCAAAATCTAAGACGATATATAGTCTCATGTCACGATATCAATATAATATGCTATAATATATAATATGCTGAGGGCCGAGTCTGGCCGCCAAACACAATGTTCTGCTGTTATAATAAACATTATAAACGTGAGTTGTCCGACTGAACTTAAGTTTTGTAACGAACACACTTATTTTAATCCCAACCATGATCTTTTCCTAAACCCTAAGTAGTTCAGTGTCATGTTAACCGCATTTAAAACTGCGACCGTTTCACAACATTCAATAGAACAGTCATATAGAAATTGCCAATAGCATAATTTTAGAGCCATGGTAATCCAAAATGTGTAGGAAATCAACCAAATTTTGTTTTTTCTCCCTCTGCTCAAGGTAAGCCAAGTCTGTGAGTGACTAAAGCACATTATGGCTGTTATTTTATATATTATTGTTTTTATTTGATTCATATCTTAGGGGAACTAGAGAGAACAAGGCTAAAGTCAAAGAGCCCAAAGAGAAAACAAAACAAAAGCTACCTCAAGTTCTTTGCGGTGTAACAGATGAACAGACACTTTGAGAGAAGCCCAGCACTCCCTTGGTAGCAAAGCACATTGGGGCTCCAAATTCATCCTCATTAGTTTCTCATGATGAGTTTAATGAGGACCTCGTTGGGAAGGTTTGGCTTGGCCCACTGTCCTCTGGGTCCTCTGGCATCGAAGGCCCGAGAGCTCCTCAGATCGAAGAAGCTGACGAAGAGACATCCATCATCAAGCAGAGGCGGGAGGAGATAGTGAAAGAGAGAGAGAGAAAGAGGAAACAAAACTGAGACGGAGAGAGGATGGAGGAAACGAAGGGGGAACTACAGGGAACAAAGCAGAGTGAGTAGAGAGAGGGTCTCCCAGCGGATGAGGGACTGGTTAGAGCTCATGATTAGCAAAGCCACATCCATCATCCTGCAGAGGAGAGAAAAGGTGAGGAAAACCGTTGGACAGACGCAATAAGTGTGGAAAGAGAAAGCAAAAATGCCTTGAGAGAAATCACATTATTGTGACAGAAAGCAATAAACACAATGCAGAGAGTATGATGTAAAACAGCGTCTGGCAGCCACAGATGAACAAGAACCCAACAAAGCGTAAAAGCGGGAAATATTTGCTTAAACAAACTACGTAACTTTTCAACAAACCAATAAGACCACATAAATATCAGCTGTCTGTAAATATTTTTAGAACCCAGCCTATGTAATATTGATTGGCTGTTTCAGCTGAACTGGCTCCAAATACAGAACTATTGTCCTGATGTCAATTATATCGGGAGGACATTAGTCTCGCATTGCCAGACTTTACTCCGCAGCACTGCGGAGGAAAGTCTGGCTAGTCCACACAGCATTTCAGGATGGGAGAAAAACGTGCTCTGGTTTATTGGCATTTCTCTTAAACCAATCACAATCAGCTTGGGCGGTGCTAAGCGCCGGACAGAGCCACGGTGCCTCTGCAAAATAGCCTCGGGAAGGAACTTGTTTTGGTGGAACGTGTGTACGTTCAAAGGTTGTTTTAGTCGTGCAAAAGAAAACTCCGATTGGACAGATAGTCTAGCTAGCTGTCTGGATTTACCCTGCAGAGATCTGAGGAGCAGTTAACCATAGTCCTCATTTATCCACCGGAGGTTAGAATTCCAACACAAAGAAAGAGGAAGGTACATTTAGGTATGAGGAAGGAAGACGCACCTGTGGGTAGCCCCACCACAAGGGGCACTAATTTATTAAATGCACTAAGGGGTCGTATTACAGCATAAAAAAACAAACAACATATATCGTTGAATGGTTCTGGAGGACTTGCTGATTCTTACGTATAGCATGCTGTGAATTATATGCCCCTCAGTTTGAACTTCCAGTGCTGCTGTTGCTACATTATTTCCTCACTTGTTCACCTTTGAAACTGGTCTTCAAAGATAAGAACATGTCTGCATGCTATGATCTCACATGTTTCATCTGTGGAATTTTTGATCAATGAGTATGAAATCAAAGAACAATGCAACAAACAAATCTATTCCATGCCAGTATAAAAGAGCATAAACTATGATTACAGCCTTGTAGCCCACCACTCCAGTATCCACAGACTAAATTATCAGTAGCTAAAGGCTACAAATGATAGGGTAATACAATATTTCTTTAAAGCTCCTGAGACTGCAGTTTGGCTTTTGGGTTGCAGGGTTTTGAAACTTTGTATTTTAGGAAACCAGGGGATATGGTTTCATAAAAAAATTATATTCCTCCTCAAGCATGGCCCTGCTGGTCATTCTGATGTCTCGGCTGAAAGTTAAAAGGTGCTTTCTTTCCATCACACCTGCTCTCCATATGCTCTGGCTTTTACCTATTTGTTTTAGTTGTAGTTGTATTTACAGATCATTTTTCCTCTCTCTTTCCATCTGTGTGCATTCATGTCCCAGTAATGCTTGTTACTAACTAACATCCAGGGAGCTTATTCCCCGGAGTCCTTTTGTTTTCTCGCCTTGCAGAGTTCCTTGGATTGGGGTGGCACCTAAATCGTGTTTGCAGCTGCTGCCCTGGTCCTGCTTGATGCCCTGCACTGATACTACTATTATTTCTATAATCTTTATTGGTACTACAATTGCCACTGTTCATCATACCAACTGCTATAATTATTATGAATGAAATTTCTCCATATCTGTATATCTGTAGCAGTGTCTCTGTGTCCAAAGTGGCAGCAGCAGATGCCGCCCACCAAGAGTCAGGGTATTCAAAGTTTCTGCCTATAAAAGGAAGTTTTTCCTCGCCACTGTCGCACCAAATGCTTACTTTTGGGGGAATTGTTGGGTCTTTGTAAATTATAGAGTGTGGTCTAGACCTACTCTATCTTCAAAGTGCCTGAGATTACTCCTGTTGTGATTTGACACTATAAAAAAGAAATTACATTTTTAATTTTTTACTTTTTAATTCTGTAAGAATAAAGAATCTTACATTTTTGTTGTTGTATTAAGTTGATTTGCCAGAGGAGCTCTTTGGGCTCATGTGCTGTATTTCATAACGGTTTGTAAGCCAGAGAAACAGAAGGTCAAACAAATGAAATATTTAAAAACAATTATCATACACACATACTTGTATGAAGAATAATTTCTTTGGGTTTAAATCATCACTCGTTTATTCAAGCTGCCTCCTCTACTTTATTTAATGATTTACTAAATTTCCAAGAGTGCCTGCCAACAACATTTTTTTCCAGTAAACAATAACTGGACTCTGCCTCATGATCTGTCTCTCTCTGGTGTGATTGTTAAAGATCTGTGAAATTGGCAGTCTGCAAAGATGTCCTCGATCTTTGACTCTGAGTGATTGTACACAAAGCAGAAAGTGTTACATAACTGTTTCACACAGCTAAAAAAAATACATTTGCTTTCTTGGTCTTTTTAAATATGCACATTATTGTGTTTCCCACATTTGGTCAAATACTGCAGTGTCCAAGGCCTTCAGATTGAACCAGGCCTCTGCTTCTACTTCTCCCTGTTCTCAATATATTTTATATGTTTTATATATCTATTTGTTTCATTTATTTATAGGTAATTTTGTCCGCCCCAGTCTTTATTTATTTGGAGTGACCTCTGAAAATGTGCTTTTACTTGTGTATTCAGGATATTCGCAGGAATAAAAAAGTTGACCAAACAATAATTTGAAGCAAGGTTCATACTTCATCAATATCCTATTGTGTTTTACAGTGAAGCACGTGTTTAAGAACATGTGGCAAACACAGATTTTGCTGTGTGAGAATTTAAAATATCCAGTGACAACCATTAGGTCACAATTAAACCTTTTTTATATGCAGCAATAAGGGTTCACCCTTGCATCTCTCTGTTTTAGAATTTAAATTGCTTTAAACCAACATTTGTTGCTCCATGCTCATAAAGTAATTAGGTATGTGCAGATTCCATTGATAGGATAGGTTTCAATTTAAGAAAGTGCTGTAGATAATTGTATTTCCAACCTTTAAATGAAGTTATAAAACCAAGAATTGCTACCAACATTCTCATGGGCTCCTTGTGCCTGATAGAGTGAACATTTTCCAATTCACCAGGGCTCTAATGGTAGTTGTTACCATTAGAGCACTGGTGAATTGGTTGGAATTAAAAAAGATGTTTGTCATTGCTTGTGAAGTCAAGCATTTGCTTTGTTGAGCAAAGTAACACAGTATAGCGACGTTATGTCGCCTGTAGCGGAGAACAGATGACAGACTGATGAAGGAGAACAGGAAAGAAAAATAATATATACTATATATGACCAAGAAATCCTTTGAGCATCTTGTGCCAGAAAAGAACCTGCAGCGGGTCATGCAAATGCCCGAGTCATAGCCTGTCGAGAAATCCAAATTCAGCTCAAGCACGTGTCCGCGCTCACCCTCTGTAGAGTCCTTACACGCTTTATTATTAATTTCCAGACATCACTTGTGGCTCCTAGCCATATTTTTAGAGAGCAGAGAGGGAAACATCCTTGAGAAGAGTCGGGCAGCGAGACGGGGAGTAGTGTTAGCACTTCAGCTCACTCCAAAGGCGTTACCAATCCCTGTGGACGAGCAGAGCCCCACAGAGGAGTGGATGGGACGTAAAATAGCATATGGCCAGGCACTATCATTCTAATTGCAGCTGTCTGTGAATGACCGGCTTCTGCACAGGACACTAAATCCACCTTGTGCATGCTGAACGCATCTGCTTATCTCTCTCTCTCTGAGAGCAGAAGAACACTTCTGTGCTTAATAAACAGGCCTCGCGTAAGAAGCTGCTATGCAAAAAAATCAATCCCAATCTCCCTGTTATGATCCCATATATTTAAAGTATTTCTTTTTGTTTTTTGAACATTTATTAAAACAAGATCCTTGACAAAGCGTCTCACACAACATGGTACAAAAACAGATAGTATTGACATGCACTTATATACACAATAATCAACATGCTACGATGGAATATTTAAGTATTTAACTGTAAAATCTGCATTTTCTGTTTCTCACCTCATCATAATTAAAAATACAGGCCAGTTTAACTTTAATTTCTCTGGTGTACTTTATGTGGCTGTGGCACAGGAAGATGAGGTCCACATTCTGACCAACCCCCGCAGACATTAGTCAATAAATGATGAAGTGGGAAACTTTTCAAAGGTCTGGAACCAGACTAAATTTACATTACGATAGAAATACCATGATTCATTTTAAGTTCAAGTCAACAGTGAAGTTGATCAAGCGTATCCATGATCTCATACTTAAACCTGCAATTATTGATAACATGTTTTTAGAGACTGTCCTCCCCCCAGAAAAATGCTCCCAGATGTTGTTTGTACAAGCAGTAAATACAACATATTTGTCTGATTTTAGTGACAGCGCCCTCTAGTGGCCATATTAGTTATGACGGGAACAAAGCAGGAAGTGAGTTGATGAACTATAAGAGTGTCACATTAAGGTAGGTGGGGGGTGGGGGATGGGTCAAACAAACTCAGGATTTTCACCTGGGAGAGTGGTGTTTGAGTCCTGTTTTAAAAAAAAGAAAAGTAAACCCAGATTTTTCTTACTGACCTCACGTTTAGCGTCATGTGCGTTACTGGAAGTGAAATAAAGTCTGATTTTAACCCAAACCACAATCTTAACTAAGTAGTTTTGGTGCCTAAACATAAAAAAAAATGTGACGATTTCACAACGTTAAATATGTCTTAAAATTGCAACCTTTACGTTCAAAACCTTTATGTGGCTTATATTAGAGGGTAGGAACAAATGACCCAAATCAGCATATGGTTTGGAGGACTTTTTTTAAAGATTATTTTTTGGCCATTTTAGGCCTTTATTTGAACAGGACAGCTTAGACATGAAAGGGGAGAGAGAGTGGGAGTGACATGCAGCAAAGAACGCAGGTCGGAGTCGAACCTGCGGCCGTTGCATCAAGGACTAAACCTCTATATATGGGTGCCGGCTCTAACAGGTGAGCAATCCAGGCGCACAGACTTGTTGTGTTTTTAACATACATATTTTAAAGTCAAGGGAAATAAAAAGGTCAGGTTTTAGTTCTTCCTTTTTGTATTTACCTCGGACAAGGGTTAGACAACTACTCACAAGTGCAGACAACATCCTAGACAAGAGGCAGTAAAAGTTAGCCAGCGCCACACAAATAATTTGAGAACAAGGCATTGCTGTAAAAACTTGCCTTAATTCCAGTTTTTATGGCAGTGAAGATATCACACAGCCTTAACGATTGAGCAACTGAAGAGCTTCCAGCTCTAATTCAATTTCCTTTCCTGCTCATTAACTTATAGTCCAGTCATTAGTTAAAGGCAGTGCTGTTTGGATTGGCTCAGCATTTTGGATAAATTAAGAGCAGGATGGTTTGTCAGACTGATATACCCTGAGCTCAGTGGATGAAATCTTCTGAGGTAATTGGAATTTGTCACGAAGCAGCCAAACATGTTTTTGAGCGGTTTACAGCAATTTACAGAGATGTTTAAGATAAATGTTGTTAGCCCTAGGTAACAGCAGTAACTCCCATCTGCTTAAAATGAAGCTGGCTATAATTTCAATAATTCTGGTTTATTAAGTATTAATTACTTCTCTTAAATTTTTTTGCTGCTTCAACTTTTGGTGACAAAGACAAATAAACTCAGTGACTGAGCTTTCCTTTTTCTAAGTGACTTCATCTTCTTGGAAAATAGATGGTCAACTTTTAAGGCACTTTTTGAGTTACTTTCATAACATCTCTTGTTTTGGAAAGACTTTCTCACCATCAATTCATTTATCCTCCCTTTACTCCAGCCTTTTTGCCAAACTTGTATATAATTTCCGACAGTGAGAGTGGGAAGCTGCTCCTGGCAGGAAAAGAACAGGAAGAACGCCAGGGAGTAAAGTTATATCTTTAATTAATTAACATGAACAATGTTATCTTTCTAACTTCAACGGCAGGTTTTTCAGCCAGAAGGCCCCAGTTGTAGGACAAATATAATATTAGCTCAGGAGGAGGATGGTGATATCACTTGAGTTCACAACCAACAGATGCATGTACAAAAGCAGTCCTGCAGATGTGTGATGCAGCTAAACATGAATTTAAAAAGTAGAATTAAAAATAAACTACTTAAAGAGGAAACTTGACATTGATCAGGTTAGATACAGCATAGTCACATGCATGACATATGTTGGAACTCGTGCAAACTGCCCAGTTAGGAAAGGATTAGTTTAACAACCCTGTCTCCTACAAAACGTTACGTTCCCATACAACTAAACTGCATTCTCAATTACGTTTTGAGAGAATGTATTTTCTCCCAGATTCACATTTTGACAACGACAGGCGCACGTTTTGAAACAGTCACAGTTTTAAACGTGACGTTGTGAATTGAAACAAAACTAATTGGTTAGGTTTAGGAAAAGTTAGAATGAGTTAAAATGAGTATGTTATTAATATATAAATAAGTCGAATGCTATCAAATTGGAAAGTGATGTTGCACATTGCCCCTCTCTTTTGGGGCTCTTTTCGGTTGGAATTAAGAACTTAAAATTTCTGGCATATTATGCTCATTACTGCTTCAGTTAGTCCTCCAAGCAAATCACTGTGTTACACTCAAATCATTTCATCACTTTAAATGTCGCAATTGTTTGACATTGTTCCAATTGTTACTTACCAAGCAAAAAAAATAAAAATAATCCTAATGTAAGTGGCAAATGTTATGTGATCGGGCAAATTTTTGGCTGCTAACTCAGTGCTGCCCTCAGTGGACCTCATGGCAAATTCCTGACTTCCTATTACAGAAGAAAAGGTCTGTGTTGCAACCACCCCCCCCCCGATACATTTGTCCTGGCTCTCCCCTATTTATCATCTCTTCCTAATTTTTTTATTTTTTTATTTTACCTTTATTTAACCAGGAAAGTCCCATTGAGATTAAAAACCTCTTTTTCAAGGGAGTCCTGGCCAAGAAGCAGCAAAAGAGTTTCAAACATACAATACAAATACATACACATTATGAAAAACAGTTACAAAGGATCGACTCAAGTGTTCTCAATCTGGACTTAAAAGCGTTCAATGAAAGTAATTCAGTCAATTTCCAGTCTTTTTGCAACATGTTCCATGTGTGGGGGGCTGAGTAAACAAAAGCCCTTTTTCCCAGTTCTGTACGGCAAGTGGAACAGCAAGCAACAAAAGATCATTAACTACTAACTAATATTAAACCTATGACCAAAAATAAATTATTAACATAGTAGTGTCCGAATATTTGTCATTACATGGCCAGTAAGACCCCACAATGCGCACAAACACCCAGTCCCCACAATGCGCGCACACACACACACACACACACACACAGCATGTTGTATTATTATGAATTCTGATTCTGATTCTGATTCTGATGAAGTGGGAGTTTGATTATGCTCATAAAGTGGCACACCATGGGACAAAGCAGCCTTTAAACTTTCTCAAGGCCTAAATCTAAACTTATCTGTCTGCCCTCCCACACATAGCACTGCAAATATACTGTCTCTGTACAACAAAAGGAGAATAATTACATGTTATTGTACTCTTACCCACTGCATGGTCTTCTTTTTCCATAGAATGGTCTAACCAGGTGTCTGCACCAAAGCTATTACTGTTTAGTTTCAATAATTTGTTGTTTGAAAATCATGAATTAGGAAGGTAATTGGTTAAACTCACTTCAGTCACCAAGGAGGGATATAAATCAAGAGCAGGTGGTTTAATTAATGGTGCGTACGGCTTCGTTATTTGAGAGACTGTAAGAAGGCCTGATTTACTTCATAAGGTTTATTCAGACTAAACGCAAAGTAGAAATTAGAAGCATAATGTATGTGTATAAAATTAGTGGATGCCATGAAAAGAATTATTTGCAATGCACTCTGGGAAGAGAAACATGAAAGTTTTTTTCAGAAAACAGTATTCGTAATTGTAGGCTGCATAACAAATAATGCAGGATGAGGAAGTAGAAAACGTTGGCACCACACAAACCATTGCAGAACAAATATAAAGATTAATACTTTTAAAATGCCTACAGGGCACTTGATATATATTACAATGCCATGAACTTTAAGGCCATGGATATCATCTGGTGCGAGTGAGAAGGTTCCTAAATAACATAAACACACACACCGACCACAATGGGGAGCATCACTTGAAGCATACTCACCTGATGCATCATGTAGACTTCATGAGCAGGGAAAAGTAGTCAGGATGTGCCGATCCCAGGAGCGAAGGTGATGAAACTGATGTTTTTCTGGAGAGTCGACAACCTTCAATGCTTAGAAATAGGACAGGGGCGTATCCCAACTAGTTCACATGCATCAAGCTGTGATGGTGTGTCTCAAGATGTTGCAGGTGTGCGCTTGCACAAAAAACAATGGGTGCGAGTGTATTAATCCGTGTTTTGCCCTTAAAGCTATAGTGCATAGTTTCGGTCTTCCCCATGAGGAATTCAAAGTAATGACAACAAAACTGTCGGTGCATCCACATGATACAAGTCTTCCATGATCGCACACCGCCCTCACCCCTCCTCCACGCAGTTGCTAGTAACCAAAGAGTAGTGGTGTCAACAATAATCGATTCGGCAATGCATTGCAATGCTGGGCATGCACGATTCAGCATCGATGCGGCAAAGGGCCATAATCGATTTTATTTTCTGGCCTTGAGTGGACAATAAAGTTGTGAAGTTTCTGGCCCGCACGGGCCAGTCACTGTGGCTCTGTCTGCTGCATCAGCACACGTCATACAAAGCGGCACGAAGCGTGTGAATGTTAACATTTCACATTTTCACCACATTATAACCAATTAATTTGGATACAAGCGTTGCATTTTGGATTCTGAACAGCGATGCTCGCGCTGCGCGCACACACACAGCAGGGCTGAGGTGTGTGCGTTATTTCACGAAGCACATGTAGCTAACTGACTGGAAACGTTACCGGGGATAATTTACCGCCGATGGCACAGATGAACTAACGCTACACTCGTTAGCCTACTGTAAGTAGCCTACAATAAACCCTCAATGATTACAGAGTCAATACTTATCAATACCCACCTACCTGTTGTACAGGCAGAAAGCGATATCTCAGTCTGTTCTGTCTGGCTGTCCACTCTCGTCCACCGCGCTGTGCAAACACAGCTCTACTCTGCAAATAGCGACTTTACAAACAAGCTAAAATGAAAGATGTAGTTTGTAGTCTAAGTGTTTATCTTAATTCGCAACCAATCTTGAACTTTGGACAAACGCTTGTAAACGTAGCTGCTGTCTAAACGAGCCATCCTCTCCGCTGGAGCGGTAAACCTATGGAGGTATTTTAAGACCAAAACAAATACATGTGGCTACTTATATGCACGTGAATGACGCCGCATTCTTTATTCTTGCCCGGTTGTATTATTTAGCAACAACATTGTCTTATTTCAAATGAGGCATACAGGAGGAATGCTAGCCTGCTTATCAGTCCATTCATCATCACAGCTGCTGTTTTCCACAACTTTTCACTTCAGGCTCTTGACAGTGAGATGTTTACCTGACAACAGGAAGAAAGTGAAAATATCAAACAAGAAGATGCGTATTAGATATAATTTTATTTTCTTTATTTGAAAGTCCGGCCCCTGGAGTGTTTGCTTAAAATAATTCTGGCCCTTGGATAAATGTAGTTGATGACCCCTGGTCTAGCTTTACTGCTAATGGCACAACATCCAGTGGCAGTGGCTAGCTGGGTGGGTTAGAACCATTTTCTGAAGCTTCGTGGTAGGTGCAACCTATATTTTCCTGTTTTTTTGTCCTTTGCCAATCACACCTATGATATTTCTTTCAGGGCCAGTAAAAATGTAGAAGGGGCCAGCAAAACTCTGATCTACTGGCCCCGGGGGCCAGTAGGGATTTTTTTTTAATGTTGAGACCTGTTCATGACTGATGAAAAATGTGCCTTGTGTGCAGTAGAATGTTCATGCATTGCAATGCATCGTAGAATCGAATTGAATCGAATCGTTACCTGGTGAATCGTAATTGAATCGAATTGTGAGGGCAGTGCCAATGCACACCCCTACCAAAGAGGTCCACTTGTATGGAGCTAAATCGGGGCCAAATGTTTTGTTAATTTGAAAAAAATATATATAGTTGAAAAACTAAAGCTTGAACTTGAAAATTTAAGTTTTGGTCAAAACTTGGAAAAAATAAAACCATGTATTCAAACTAAAAATAAGTGTACCAATTTTTCTTTCAGTTTGAATAAAATTTAGATTCAATTCTGGAATTATTTTGAATAAATTATAAATTTTCATTTTTCACTTTTATATTTCTTTTCAGTTCCACATTTCATGTTTTCAGATTCAAAACTTATTTTTTTTACGGCTTCAAATCTTTTTTTCCGGTTTCAAATCTTTTTTTTCGGTTTTAGATCTGTTTTTCACTTTCAGATCATTTTTTTTCGGTTTCAGACTTTTGGCCCTGATTTCGCGTAGGGGGCGTGGCTTCAACTCAGAGGGGCGTGGCATTATGAGTGACAGCCTAACAAGGAGAACCGAGGAGAAGACTCCTCGGTCATGTTGCCTTCAGGAAATGGTGTTACTTTGAGAACTATGACTGAATGCTTTCTATCCCCTATATACATGTGATTTTTACTTAACATACCGATATCAGTGACAAAGTTCCATTTAAAAAATAGTTTTGGACAACACATGGTACCAATTACACTATAAGAGCAATAAACTGGGCCAGATTGTGCAGTTCAGCAGGAACAATGACTTCTCCCACTTCCATGTATGACTTTGAATGTAGCACCACAGTATTCACTCGGCAGTCAGCATAGCGTCTGCTCCACCAAGGCAACCTGCTTACGTACAGGTAGGACATGTGAAAGATATTAGCCTTTTTGAATAGATACTTTGGGACATTATCCCCGCAGTGGCATTGTTTTGTCATTAACACATAAAGGGAAAATAGGTGGACAGCAGGAAATGAAGCACAAAAGTTAGCATTAACTAACGTTAGCTTCACACTAGCTGGTGTTTTTACACTAATTTCAGTGTCCAGCTCAAGTTTTTTGACTTTAACGTGTAGTGGTCTTTGTGAACCTCTGTTTGTCAGAATGACCATAACTCGACAGTGGCTGCCTGCAGCCGTAGCCTACAGAGCCTTATAAATGTAAAACATTATAGATAACTAACATTGCTAAGTTAATAGTGTTACCTTTTCATGGTTAGTTTAAACAACATCCTGGTCTGCTTTGTTAATCAATCAATCAAAGCTTTTATTACGGACACACACGGTCCAGAAAACAGACAGTAGACCTACAAATACAAAAAGACAAGTTAGTGTATTCTGATACAGTTAGGCTGTGGTAGAAGCCTTCAAAGTTTGCCCACTTGGCATATTTTGTAAGGCATAACTGTCATCTGTTACATGTAACGTTATAGTGTAAAACTTACTTTATCAGGCCAGAGCATTAATGTAAAGTCATATTTGTCTACTCTGTAAAAAGAGTCCTTCTTCACTGCAGCCCCTGTCGAGTTATGGTCATTCTGACAAACAGAGGTTCACAAAGACCACTACACGTTAAAGTAAAAAAACTTAAGCTGGACACTGAAATTAGTGTAAAAACCCCAGCTAGTGTGAAGCTAACGCTAGTTAATGCTAACTTTAGTGCTAGCGATGCTTGATTGTCAGCTTTGTCCAGCTGTCCAACTATATTCCCTTTATGTGTTAATCACAAAAAAATGCCACTGCGGAGATAATGTTGCAAAGTATCTATTCAAAAATGCTAATATCTTTCACATGTCTTACCTGTGGGCTGGTGCTAGTGAATACTGTGGTGCTATAAGTCATACATGGAAGTGGGAGAAGTCATTGTTCCTGCTGAACTGCACAATCTGGCCCAGTTTATTGCTCTTATAGTGTAATTGGTACCATGTGTTGTCCAAAGCAATTTTTTAAATGGAACTTTGTCACTGATATCGGTTTGTTAAGTAAAAATCACATGTATATAGGGGATAGAAAGCATTCAGTCATAGTTCTCACAGTAACACCATTTCCTGAAGGCAACATGACAGAGGAGTCTTCTGCCTTCTTTGTTAGGCTGTCACTCATAATGCCACGCCCCTCTGAGTTGAAGCCACGCCCCCTACGCGAAATCCGGGCCAAAAGTCTGAAACCGAAAAAAAATGATCTGAAAGTGAAAAACAGATCTAAAACCGAAAAAAAAAGATTTGAAACCGAAAAAAAAAGATTTGAAGCCGTAAAAAAATAAGTTTTGAATCTGAAAACATGAAATGTGGAACTGAAAAGAAATATAAAAGTGAAAAATGAAAATTTATAATTTATTCAAAATAATTCCAGAATTGAATCTAAATTTTATTCAAACTGAAAGAAAAATTGGTACACTTATTTTTAGTTTGAATACATGGTTTTATTTTTTCCAAGTTTTGACCAAAACTTAAATTTTCAAGTTCAAGCTTTAGTTTTTCAACTATATATATTTTTTTCAAATTAACAAAACATTTGGCCCCGATTTAGCTCCATACACTTCCAGGATTGCTACGTTGTTGCTGAAAATTCCGCCGGATGCATGTATTTTCCATTTCCTTCTGCTTTCTTTGTGTTGGAATTTTAAATTCGGTGGATTTATGAAGACTAGTGTTGACTGCTCCTCAGATCTCTGCATGGTAAATTGAGACAGCTAACTAGATTATCTGTCCAATCTGAGTTTTCTCTCCTATAACTATTTTGCAGTGGCCCTGTGCGGAGTTTAGCACCGCCCATGACGATTCTGATTGGTTCAAAGAAATGCCATTAAACCTGAGCACGTTTTCCTTCCATCCCCGAATGCTATGTGGAGTAGCCAGACCCTCCCTTCAGCGTGCTTTGGAGGAGGCTCTGGCAAAGCAAGACTACAAAGGAGGACACGGAGGATCAAAAAAACATAATGGACTTTTCAGAAGAGGTCATTATCTTTACTTGATTTTCTATGTGGGAGAGTAACCAGACGCCACAATCTTCTGAACACAGCCACACTGAGAAATCCAGAGAGAGTTGTGTGGAGCTGATAGTCTTAATTAGCTTTGTAGCAACTCTTTGGCAATGGCTTGAATGTAACGGACATTCATTAATATAAAAAAGTTACGCACTAAAGCTTTGACTTTGGAGCAAATGAGCAATTGTTCAACATCAAATCAAAGGTTTATTCGTGCATATGCATATATAAATATGGCATATCATATAGTTACAAGAAAATAGTCACAGATACATACCAGCAGAGTCTTTGATCTAATCGGTGGTGTGGGCATGAGATAATGACTAATAACTAAGCTTGGGGGAAAATGCTTGTTTGAGAACAAACTCCAGAAACTTAATGTCCCTTCTGCATGATATTATCTGAGCTTTATGGGTGGATGAGTGTCATTTTTAAATTAAAACACCACTTAAGTGGGCACACACAACTACAACAATGATGCATTTTAGCTTCTTCTTCAGGAAGAAGAAGCACAGGAGAAGGAGAAAGCTTAGACGACGGACTAGTGTACACATATCTTTGGAGGCCTGAGGTAATAATGTGGTGACAGATTTTATGAACCAACGCATAATTGTACAAATAACTTGTACAATCCACATTCCAATGTTTGGATTTATCTTCATGTGAGTTTTACCATTTGTTGGTCAGCGAGTGTGTCGACCACCGCATGTCGGTGCCATTTAGTGTTGTATTGCAAAGTGGCAGAACTTGACAGCTCCATAAGCCTTTATTAGGAACATCTAATGGTAATGACCGTTGACATCAGCTGTCATATATGGTGTGCAGCTACATCGCTGGGAATAACAACATAATTACACGCCTGAGGGGCAAATGAAATTAAAGGCGTGTCTTTGCATTAAAAAAAACTGACTCATTCTTAGTCTGTAAAATCACAGACTAAGAATGAGTCACTCTAATTCCAAGATAAGTCAAAGCTCCTTTTTTATTAGGATTGATTGCATTTTAATATTGTATTTTGTTTACCCCCAGCTACGGTGGTTCTATAGCAATTTTATCACCAGATAGTAAATGTTGTTGATGTTCTTTCCACCAAGTGTCAGAAACCTACTACAACTAAGTATTTTGTTGCCTGAACTTAACTAGTTCTGTTTCACAACGTTAACTATGTGTCAAAAATTGTTTAAAATTGCGACCTTTATGTAAATAGAGGGTCACGTGTTTAAAATTGCCACCCTGTGGCCGTATCACTGCGTTAAATAGAACATTCATACGCTTTTTTGGGAGTCATTGGCAATTAACCTATTATGTCGTGTAGGTGTGAGGACACGTTGACAATGTGACTTGAATGCGGCATTATGAAGCTTAGTGACCTGCATCACCCTGATACCAAACTGCTCAAAGAACTGATGCACCTGAGGTCAGGCCTTCAGTGGAATTACCAGCAGGTGCAAAGGTCCAAATATGCCACACACCAGACTCAGAAGAGACAAGTAAAACCTCTTAGAGGCCTTTATTGACCCTTGCTTTGTTCCCTACAAAAGATATTCAATAAAGGCCTTAAAGAGATTATGTTTTCTGCTTCCTCTCAGTCTTTAGGGCAGTAAGCAGTGTGCAGAGTCTCTGTTTTGCCCTTTCTTTTCATGCTATGACATTACCTACTGTATCAACCGCCATCACAAGTTCACCAACTCTACACACCACATCAATGGTTGCCATGAAAGCAAGCAACAATCCTTTTACATGCAGTCAAAAAAATCATATTTTCTTGGTGTCACTAAACAAAAATCCAAGCTGAATCCTTGCTGTTCATTTTTCACCAATCAAAAGTTTTCAACAATTCAGCTCTCAACAATATAATAAAATACTGAATGTGCACAAACCTCCAACAATGTTGGTCACAGGACAAACTTAGATACTCAAACATCTGGTCTACTTCTCAACAACAATTTTGACTAAATTCAATCAGACTTAAGCTGATTCAAATTGAGCAGCAAAAGTGACTGCAAAAGATTGAAAACTTTTTTTTTCTCTTTTCCCTCTTTAATTATGAATGTGTCTACTCTCTTCTGATATTGCCTGCCACATATCAAGCTTTTGCCCATTTATTTTTAGCCTTTACTGTGAAATCCTGGGTGATAAGGCCTGCAGGTACTATAAGACCCTTAGCCAGAAACTCCATGGCCAAAAAAAAAGGAGCTAAGCTTTTTAAGACGTCTTCTGCTTGGACAGTGATGAGTGCCTAAAGGCTGCTACGCCAACCTGAAGAAACCTGAGCAGGAAAAGGAATTAGTGATGCTTTTCCATACCTTAGCAACAATCTTGGAGGTTTCCTTAAACTGGACACCAAAGTTTGACCTGTGCTGGAACTCCAGGTGTGGCCCCATGTATTCCAATGAATGGATAACAGAAGTGTGCTTAAAGGGGTGATAGAATGATTATATAGAGTATTTCACACTGTTCCTTATGGTCTCCTAATTGGATATGTAACATTTGTTGGGCTGAAAATGGCCTGGTTGATATTTTATTGGCCCTTATGCATCCCTGTGTTTTGGCTCTATTTGAAACAAGAGCTTTTCTTCCAAATATGGTATGCTCGTGAATATTTAGATGAACTGCACGCTGATTGGTTGAGCGAATTGCCATAGGCAGACCTTAGAGATGCGCGCTGATTGGTTGAGCGAATCCCCAATACACACACATTAGAGAAGCGACAGAATCTCATATTCCAGACACTGCAATGTTTCATTACCAAATTCACTTCTGAGACTTTTTTATGTGATAAATCAACTATATAAAGCTCAAATATGGGCCGTTTTACGAAAATTGATGGCTAATTGCAAATATGGTAAGACTGTGTGTCGGACTTAAGCGGCGGTGCTGGTGCCTCGCCGCACGGCCTGCCTTCCTTCACAGACCCCGGCCTGCTGTGAGCTCTGTTAGGCTGGCAGCCCTGACAGAGCTCCAGGGCCTGTAACTCCCCTCTTCCTGCTAGCTAAATGGCCCGTTGTGTGAGAGTGAGAGCGCGGTCAGAGAGCTTGTTACACCAGCAATCTCTTACCACATGTTACACACAATGTCACGCCACTTAGCTATACAACATATAAATGTCTTATAAAGCTTACAACGGTGTCCGATTTCAAGTTAATATTTGTGAAGTTTAGCTAGGTGTTTCGTTAGCTGCGACTGTCCCTTCAATCCTATCTATGTGTAGCTACAAATAACGGCTAATTAGCTTCATTTTTGGTCGTAATTCGAGTATATTTACAGTTTGAATTTCGTCACGCCACTTACACATCTAACTAAATGTCTTATAAAGCTAACTACGATGTCCGATTTCAAGTTAATGAATATTTGTGAACAGTGGGGGTTTCGTTAGCTATGACTGTCCCTTCAATCCTAGCTATGTGTAGCTAGCTACAAATCACGGATAGTTAGCTTCATTTTTGGCGTAATTTCTGTATATTTACAGTTTGAATTTCATCACGACACTTATACAAGATCTCCCTAAAGGTCTTATAAAGCTAACAACGGTGTCCGATTTCAAGTTAATGAATTTTTTGTGAACAGCGGGGGGTTTTCGTTAGCTATGACTGTCCCTTCAATCCTAGCTATGTGTAGCTAGCTACAAATCACGGATAGTTAGCTTCATTTTTGGCGTAATTTCTGTATATTTACAGTTTGAATTTCATCACGCCACTTATACAAGATCTCACTAAAGGTCTTATAAAGCTAACAACGGTGTCCGATTTCAAGTTAATGAATATTTGTGAATTTCAGAGGAATTCTAGGAGCTAGCTCTCATTGATAGAGCTTCATCCAGCCGCAGGCTCTATCAATGAGACTCGCGGACAAGCAGCGTTTATTTCCCCAATCGTTTGTTTAAATAACTCAACACATTATAATTACACACATTAAAATATTAACTCGAACCTGTGGTAACAGATTGCTGGTGCAACAAGCTCGCTGACCGTGCTCTCACTCACACACACCGGGCATTTAGCTTGCAGGAAGAGGGGAGCTGCAGGCCCTGGAGCTCTGTCAGAGCACCAGCGTGTAGTAGTCCATTATCCAAAAAAAAATAATTATCCGGTGACTTTGCGCAGGTATGGAGTGCAAGTTCCTCAGAGCAGGCCGGGGTGTGTGAAGGAAGGCAGGCTGGGCGGCGAGGCAGCAACACAGGCAGCACCGGTGCTGAACTCTGACACACAGTCGGACAACATTTGCAATTAACCATCTATTTTCGTAAAACGGCCCATATTTGAGATTTACATGGTTGATTTCTCGCATAAAAAAGTTTCAGAAGTGAATTTTGTAATGGAATAGCAGAGATCTGCCTGACCTAGCTAGATTCAGAAGACTACCTGATCTCAGGTCAGTTGTGTAGCCTATGTAAATGTTGGGGCGTGACTGTTCTCTTAAGGTTCCGGATTTTGAGATGCTTGCGCAAGCAACTCAGCTTTGTTGGGATTCGCCCGTTTTCAGCGGCAGTTTCAAAATATGAGATTTTCATAGTAAAGGGGTGTCAGTGGGACTTTGAGCTTCTATGTATGTCCTATTTACCCACCGAACTGTCGTTATTCAACTATGACAGGGTAAAATCGGTTTTGCATTCTATCACCCCTTTAAGAAAAGAGCTAAAATGTTTACAACAAAATCACAAGATGTATTATCCACACGGGATAAAATGGGTGAAATTGTTTAGATTTGGTTTGCAAATTAGCTCAGAAGCTGCTTCAACAGCTTGGGGAGTCTCGAAAGACTAGAGCGAGCAAGCTGTGTTTCTGTTTTATGCACTGTGAACCCACTGGGTGTGCGTTTGCATGTGTGCATGTGTCAGTTTTCTTTTAACAGAATTTGTTGACTTTTTTTTCATGGCCAACTCACACCCAGCCCTATAATTAATGGAGCACTGGCAGCTACTCCTCGTATGTACCGACTGAGTGCTCTGCTTCCTCCGATGTCAAGAGCCAAGAATGGGATTCAAAAATAACAGGGGAGTGAAGTTTGAAAAAAGCAATAAATATGGTTGGCGGTGGATTCTAATTTGAGAAAAAAAAAGACAGAAATAGGACACTTATGTACATTTCTGACACATGCACGTTTACGGCACATATAAACTTAAAAGTAATTTGTTTTTTGCACTTTAATCTTTGTGGGTGGTAACATTTAGTCTTTTTTCATGTCATGCAAATAGCAAAGTCTTTATTTTTGTAAACGTTTAGTGTGTAGAATCAAAAACTGTTGGATGTGAAGAACCCAGACTGTTGATCACTTGTTCCTGATAGACGTTTTGGTCCTCAGACCTTTATCTCACATTATGAATTTTACCTGATGAAGGTCAGTGGACCAAAACCTTGTTTATAAAATAAGTGTCATGTGACATGACTCCAAAGTTGTCGGTATGAATTTTCCTGCTATTCCTCGGAGCACCAGTGATTCATACAGCGGATCTATTCATGATTGCTTTAATTTATATTTAATCACTCTTATTAGGGTTGTTTTTCCTGGTGTCATTAATTATGCTGTTTGCAGGTCCTCGTGTGTGTTAATTTAATTATTCCTGTTCCTCATGTTCCTCTCTGCATTCCTCATGACTAGGGTTGGATATCGTTTAGATTTTTTCTAATACCGGTGCTAAAACAATACTTTTAAAACGGTGCTGGTGCCTATACTTAAAAAAAAAAAAAAAGAAGTTAAATAAAGGCAATAAAAGCCCCAATTTCACCATTAAATTGCTTGTTTACGACAAAAACAACCACTGGATGGGAAATGGGTATTTTACAATAACTTTGAATGCACCGCGAGGCTTACCATTTTCGAGTAAACACACCATTTTTGTTTTTCCGACAACGGAAGGCAGTGGCCATAGTTTGTGTCTTTAGCTGCAGACTGTTGTACAGCCCAGTGATGGAATCCTCTCTATCTGCGTTGCTATTCAGTCCGGTAGATATCGGTCGTTAAGGCACCGGTGCCGTATTAGCACCGGGTCTCGGTACCCAACCCTTCTCATGACAATGACACTTGTTTATTACATCATCAACTAATTAAAGCCAGTAAAAATTGACAGGTCATTGTAATTAGCTAACCAGTAGAATGATTATTAATTATTGTCTGTGCTCTTTGCTTTGATTTCCCTTCTCGCTTCTGCTTGTCTGTATCAGTTTGGAAACCCATGAGAAATTATCTGGAGATGTGCATCAGTCCAGCCTGCCTCAGTTCAGTTTGTTTATTAGAAGCTGTTGGTAGTCAGATGTCAGCATCTGTCTCCTTTTAAGGATAAATCCTTATGTTTTGCCGTTGTTTCCTCATTATATTCTCTCTATATATACCAAGATGGCGCCGCAGACGGTCGACTCGGTGTGTTTGTGCGTGTTGTTTTGTTTTGTTTTGTGTTTTAACTTTGTTTTTTGCGATGATACCCGGATCGCTTTCTCCAGAGAAGAGCTCTTTAACATCAGGGGAACAACGCCAGAGGATTTATTTCCTACTTTTCTTCTCCCTTCACTGGAAATTGTGGACATTCTAGTCAAAGGTGCGCTCACCTTTGCTCACGCAGTGAAACGCCGGAGGAGAGGGAAACGGGCTGGTGCGCTGGTGCGTCTCCGCCAGCGAGGATTACGCACACCGTTACCGGGCACATTTCTCTCTAACGTGTGCTCACTGCCCAACAAACTGGAGGAATTACAACTGCTGTTGGTTGGAAACAGGGACTTTTCTTCATCTGCTGTTTTGTGCTTCACGGAGACGTGGCTCTGTGGATTAATACCGGACTCTGCGCTGCAGCTGGCAGGCTTCCAACTCTACAGAGCGGACAGAGACACGGACCTCTCCGGCAAAACTAAAGGTGGTGGAATCTGTTTCTACATCAATAGCGGGTGGTGCAACGACGTGACAGTGATCCAACAGTATTGTTCTCCTGAACTGGAATCTTACATCATAAACTGTAAGCCTTTTTATTCACCCCGTGAGTTCCATTCATTCATTCTGGTCGGTGTTTACATCCCGCCGCAGGCCAACGTGCAGGTCGCACAGCGCATGCTTGCCGACCAGATACTATGTGTGGAGCGGACCAACCCGGACTCCCTAGTTATTGTCCTTGGTGACTTTAACAAAGGAAACCTCACTCATGTACTACCTAAATACAGACAGCATATTAAATGCCCGACTAGAGAGGAGAACCTTCTGGATCACTGTTACACCACAGTCAGGGATGCTTTTCACGCCGTCCCCCGTGCTGCACTTGGACACTCTGACCATGTCATGGTCCACCTGATCCCCACCTACAGGCAGAAACTAAAGCTCTGCAAACCTGTTGTGAGGACATCAAGGAAGTGGACCAGTGTAGCTGTGGAGGATCTACAGACGTGCTTGGACTCTACTGACTGGGATGTGTTCAGGACTGCTACCAACAGTCTGGATGAGTACACAGAGGCTGTGACGTCATACATCAGCTTCTGTGAGGACTGCTGTGTTCCATCATGCACCAGGGTGAGTTTCAACAATGACAAACCCTGGTTCACAGCCAAACTCAGAAGGCTAAGGTTGGACAAGGCAGAGGCGTTCAGGAGTGGAGACAAAAACAGACTTAAAGTAGCAAAGTACAAGTTTAGCAAGGCGGTAAAAGAGGCTAAAAAAACGGTACTCTGAGAAACTCCGAAACCAGTTCTCAGCAAACAACTCTGCTTCTGTCTGGAGAGGGCTTAAACAGATCACCAGCTTCAAGCCTAAAGTCTCCCACTCCACCAACGACCGACGCCTAGCCAACAAACTTAATGAGTTCTACTGTCGCTTTGAAGGACAAAGGGTCGGTCCTGTAACCATCCCCCCCTCAACACCTCCCAACAAAGGGTCTTCCCTGATTCCATCCCCCCCGCGACACCTCCCAACAGCTACAGCTACAGTGCATCACCTCCACCTCCCCCACCTTAAAGGTCCCCCCCTCCACCTTCCCCACCCACCTCAGCGACGACTCTCTCCATCAATGAGAAAGACGTCAACAGACTGTTCAGGAGACAGAACCCCCAGGAAAGCTGCTGGACCGGATGCTGTCTCCCCATCCAGCTTGAAGCACTGCGCTGACCAGCTGTCTCCGGTGTTCACAGACATTTTCAACACCTCGCTGGAGACATGTCACGTGCCAGCCTGCTTCAAGACCTCAACAATCATCCCCGCTCCCAAGAAGCCAAGGACCACAGGACTTAATGACTTCAGACCCGTCGCCCTGACCTCTGTGGTTATGAAGTCCTTTGAGCGCCTTGTGCTTTCACACCTAAAAGCCATCACCGACACCCTCCTGGACCCCCCTGCAGTTTGCCTACAGAGCCAATAGGTCTGTAGATGATGCAGTCAACCTGGCCCCTCCACTACATCCTCCGGCACCTGGACTCTGCAGGAACCTACGCCAGGATCCTGTTTGTGGACTTCAGCTCTGCCTTCAACACCATCATCCCAGCTCTGCTCCAGGAGAAGCTCTCCCAGCTTGGTGTGCCTGACTCCACCTGCAGGTGGATCACTGACTTCCTGTCTGACAGGAAGCAGCATGTGAAGCTGGGGGAAAGCCATCTCCGACTCACAGACCATCCGCACCGGATCCCCTCAGGGCTGTGTTCTTTCTCCTCTACTCTTCTCCCTGTACACCAACAGCTGCACTTCCAGTCACCAGTCTGTCAAGCTTCTAAAGTTCGCGGATCGACACCTTCCCTCATCGGACTCATCTCTGATGGAGACGAGTCCGCCTACAGGTCGGAGGCTGACCACCTGGTGACCTGGTGCAAGCAAAACAACCTAGAGCTCAACGCTCTAAAGACAGTGGAGATGGTTGTGGACTTCAGGAAGAATTCTGCCCCACCTGCCCCTATCACACTCAGTGACTCCACAATTAACATTGTGGAGTCTTTCCGCTTCCTGGGAACTACCATCTCCCAAGACCTCAAGTGGGAGCTGAACATCAGCTCCCTCGTCAAGAAAGCACAACAGAGGATGTATTTCCTGCGGCAGCTGAAGAAATTCAGCCTGCCAAAGACAATGATGGTGCACTTCTACACAGCCATCATTGATTCCATCCTCACATCCTCCATCACCATCTGGTACGCTGCTGCCACTGCCAAGGACAAGGGCAGACTGCAGCGTGTCATTCGGTCAGCTGAGAAGGTGATTGGCTGCAATCTCCCACCGCTCCAGGACCTTTACGCCACCAGGACTCTGAAGCGTGCTGGAAAGATTGTGGCTGACCCCTCCCACCCCCGGACACAAACTCTTTGAGCTACTCCCCTCTGGCAGGAGGCTGAGGTCCATCAGGACCAAGACCTCACGTCACAAGGACAGCTTTTTCCCCTCCGCCACTAGCCTTATTAACAAGGCCCGGAATCCACCCTGACTCTCTCCACACCCACCTCTGGCTCTACATGCCACTGTACTTAATCTGCTCTTTTTTATCTTAACTGTTACTCTTATTTTATTATGTTACATCCTGTGTGTGTACATATACACATATATTTATATATTTATACTTATATTGTCTGTTCTGTTAACCTGTTTGTTTAACTTATTTTAGATAATGTGTGACATGCACCTACGACACCAAAACAAATTCCTTGTATGTGTAAAAAATGTACTTGGCAATAAAGCTTTTCTGATTCTGATTCTGATTCTGATTCTGATTCTCCTAACAAACCCCACCAGAGTTTGGCTGTCAGAGGACTAAGACCTCCGTTTTCAGGAGTTTTCTTCCTTTTTGAAGTTTTTTTCCTTATGCCCAGGGGATAAATTGGGCCGGCTCAGCCCCAGCACATATGGCCTACGCCATTTATTTAAACTTTTTAACAAAATAGAACATAGAAAAAACATAGAACTCGCAAGTAGTCACAGGACCATAGGACATGAAGTAATTGGTCGTCCTCTGTCTTACATTTCCAACTGGCCTAAGCTTTTCTATGTCATCAGAAGATGCTTAACTTTGCACATCTTCAAGTATATATATATATATATATATATATATATATATATATATATATATATATATATATATATATACATACACACACACACTTTTCTCACTTAATTATTACAAAAAATTACTAAAACACATTTTCTACGTAGCTGTAGAGAACATAGTCCTAAATGAGGTGATGTTAGAACTTACTAACATAACTTTCACTGGGTTTTCACTTTTTTATGTTAATGGGTTTCCTTAAAAGATCCAGAGCAGATCAGGGACCTCTGTCTCGCTGGCAGTAATAACGCTTGTTGCCAGTCAGACAGACAGCAGAAATGGAAGAGCGTGATATGTGGATGGCAAGGTAGGGAGAAAAATAGGTCAGATACTGATAAGTTAAAGTGATGGTTCGTAGTAATCTCATCCTAGGGTCCTTGCACCATGACCTCGAGCCAAACACCCCCTCAGAAGCTTTTTTCAGCTGGGTCTAACATTGGGAGAGTTAGCGTAGAGTAGCGTTATCAGCTGAATAGCTTAGCACAGGGGCTAATGGATCCGAAGTGTCTCTTAACATTACCCCACTAATAATGCTCGAAATGATACCAAACGTCTACAGTAGTATAAATAGGTTATGCACTCATAAAACGATGGATTGTAAAGTTTGTAAGTACACCAGAAGTGTATGTTAATAACACTTGCCTGTTGGCTTCTGCTCTCTGCTGCTGCTGCTGTTACTACCAGGCAGTAAGAGTGCTTAGGGTCGTCTACAAATGACAACACCGAAAAGAGATGCAACAAAAATATTTATTAATTTAATGATTAAATAAGGTAATGTCTCCAAACTTACCTCAATTATAACTTGTCTCCTCTAGTTATTCTACAGCACTTACTTTAAAAAATAAGTTAAATTAAAAATATTTTTGGCAATGGTCAAAATCCAAGGAGAAACAGGAACTCAGGAATACAGTACACAGGGAAAACCCGCTCGAAAGCTAAACACATGGAAGCAGACGATCTTGCACTGGGGTAAGGGGAAGACTGAACTTAAATACACAAGACAGGGGAGACAATGAGACACAGGTACAACACATAAGGGCGGAGTACTCACACAGGCGGGAAAGTAGAAGACAGGAAGTAAAACAAGACAACACATGGGATAACAGAGAGACTACCAAAATAAAACAGGAAAAGGAAAACTAACAGAAAACATGAAACAAACTAAAAACAGAAACTTGACACAGGGACAAGACGTGACCGTGTCTGGTTTCCAGAAGGATGCGGGAAACAGCTTATTAGTTCTTAGAACAAGTAGTTTATTAACTTCACAACACTGTCTTTACATGAGCAGTGCACAAAGTGCCATCAACCAGCCTTGCTTACTCACTTTCAGTTCTTTACTTAGCATATCTGCTTATTCTGGCTCTCTGATTGGTTATAGACGGTATGCCAGTCTTCCTGTATTACCCAAAACCTTGACAGGCAAGAAGGGGGGAGAGACCATAGCAATGCGGTGTTATTATGAATACCACTGCTTGTCTTAAGCACATCGACAGAGTTTACAATTACTCTCACTATCAGAGGAGGGAGATAAAATGTCCGCCCCCCCAGTTTTAATACAAAAAAAAACCTGCACACTCACAACAAATCAAGTCTTCCATGTAAAATGTGTTCTGAACATTTTCTGTGCTGAATAGTTGCCTATAAACATTTTATTTGTGCTTTGGTAGAGTTTAATTATAAATGGTCTAATAAAAGATTTTTGCAATGTGTAGGTTTAAGCTGTACTATTTAAGTCCTTTGAATAGGGCTTCCTGTTTACTCCACACATGTCAGCCAAAAACAGTGCCACCTGTGAGTTTTCCACTTTGTTTCAGGTCAGAGGCATCAACCACAGGTGGTCAGATCAATGTGAAATATTTAATTAATGTTGTGACAAATGGCAGAGGCGTCTAGCAGGGTTTGCTGAGCAAAATTATCTCAGTGATTGCAGTGAGGGAGTGTGCCATGCTTCACAATGACAAGTCATGAATTATTAAGCCACCAGAGCTGCCTGATGCCCTGAAGCCATGTTTCTCTTTGTAGACGGAAGCCCAGCAGGTGCAAACAAAGGGGACAGACAAAGGGGATTTCGAGCCACCCACAAAGCTGAGGCTGAGGGAAGTTTAGCTTGGCGTTAGATCTGGGTGTTGAGTAAGAAATGTTTGCACAATTCTTGAACCGGAGATTAGAAAAATACAAAATACAAGAAATAAAAAGATGCAATTAGGGAAGTCAATGCCTACATACCATCACATAACATTTGATTTAAATGTTGGTATTTAATGACATGACCCAATTTTACTCCATTCCATTTCATTTGAAAAGCTTGAATCTGATGAAAAGTATAACCGAATTACTGGGACATCATTTTTTTTCTATTTTCAGAGAATAGTTGGTCAAGCTTTTTTCAGATGAAATACATTTTGATATTAACTATTCTTTCAGAAACTCAGTGTCTTCCTTAATGGCACTGTGGAAGCTGAAGGACACTGTTATGACTTGTCTTTATTTTGACTTTATATTACCATTTTCCTCTATCATACCAACCAATAAGGAACAGCGTCTTCAAGAGAATTGTCATTTATGTGATTTATAAAGCAATGTTTTTGAGAACTTTTTCAAACCAAAATGGTTTATTTTTTTAAGGGGTCCATGATTATTCATTGCAAACTGCCTTAGATTAGATGAAAGTTTACCTGGGCAGAAATCCCACAGAGAATCTAATATGAAAAAAGTTCATCCTCTGTGGAGCATAAATGCCAATCTTCACATTGCATTTTGATATTTTATTGTCCACAAGTAGACATTTTGAGGAGGACTGTGATTGTCCATCTCAAATTCCATGGCAATGTGACCAAAACTTTGCATGCCAGAGTGACAAAAACAACGAATACAGCAGAAAATATAGAAATATAAATATCCCATAATGTAAAGAAAACAGGAAGTAAGACAGTGGGCAAACTATTTCACCTGCATATCATCTTTGAGCGATGGGTGCTGCACAAAACCAGGGTTATTATGGAGAGTCAAAATCATCCATTCTTTTTCTCAAGAAAATGGCTTGCATCAGATACAAGTTATTATCAAGCATACTGTTAAATCATTGTTTCTATTTTAAGTGTTATATGTAAACAATTTAGTATTTCTATATTTACATACTGAATGTTTTCTGTACGACTTAATGAATTATTATTATTCTTATTTGGCTTCTACAAGGAAAGTTTCCCTTGAAGGGAGGTGAAGTGCAGTTAACTCTGAGCAGAACTGCACTTGAGAAAGAAATGCAATCTGAATTACTCAGGCTTAATGTGGAGCTAGTGGGGCTATAGTTATGCACACAGTGTTCCTGTATTATTCATATAAATTCAACTTACAAAACTGTGAAGTAATTGTTATGATGCTAAAAACCTTAAAAACACTTTACATTGCAAAACATGCTAATTATATGCAGCACATTTGTATCCTGATGCTAATAAGGACTAAATAGGAGTCTACTGAGAGAAAAGCCATAGTTAAGGACTCATACATTACAAATACATGCCAACTAATAACCGGCAAATAGAATTTTCTTAATTGAAAGTGTTACCCACCAGGCTATTGGGGTTTTGTGTAGTCAAGTCGTTTTAAAAATGGAGAGCTAAGTGCTGAAGAAGCCAGGAGGAGTGACAGATTTATCAGCGGCAGCCTACATTTATTGAGTTTAAATAACATTTACAAGACAAAATCCTTACACATGATGAGCTCCGTCTTATTTCCTTGACACTTTTTTGCAGCTCTGCCACTAAGGAGTCATGGAGGGGAAGTTTCCCCAGCAGGGTCGCTGAGGGCTGTGATTCCCCCTCAGCATGCCACTGCCTCTTCCTGACCTAATTACCACAAATAATTGCTCATAATGCAGCACCGCCAGCACCCCAAGAAGAAACACTCAAAATGGCATCATCAGCATATTACCAGCACATCATTTTGGAAATTCTAAAACAACACATCCACTGTTTAGAAAAAAAAAAGAAGCAAACCATCTCAAGGATTGCTGTCATTAAAACAAGTTTGTAGAATGTGTTTTTGGAAGCTTTTCTCTGAGTGCCCTTATTGTTTTTAGCAGGATGTTACTCCATGAGACACATTAGTGCGTCATGCTCATCAAAGGTGCTGTTATGGCTGTGGCTAAGACCCAGAACACGGAGTATCACACACAGACACAGAGAAGAACGTTTAGAATGTCTTTAATGAAAGTCACAAACGAAACTCAGCAGCCTGAGACAGTCAGCTGCGCTGGTGGAGGAGACAGGACTGGAACGGCGTGGGCAGAGCGTGGCGTGTCCAAAAACAACTTTCGCAGGGATCCAAACGAGGAGATGAAAAGGTTGAGGACCGAAAGGCTGGCGGCACAGCAGTCGTAGGCACAGGTTGAGTGGGGTAGGTCTGGATGAGAGGACAAAAACCAAGGTAAGCGGAGCACGAGGAACAACACATGAGGCAAAAACTTAAGAGCATGATTACTGGGAGCCAAGTTACCACTTTGGTAGCTGTAACGATCTGGCGCCGAAGACAGGTTCCAACCAGGTCTAAATACTGCAGCAGTGATGAGAGAAGCAGCAACAGCTGAGTAGACAGAGATTGCAGGATAGCCAGCAGCCGTGCAGGTAGGTGGATCACCCGGCCACGCCCCTTGACCTACTTACAGCCGCTCCAGCAACAGACACAGGACAAGGACGACAACACACACCCAACCGCTCCCATAACAGGTGCTGATCAACCCAAATACCTTAGTGGTTAGCTCGAATGCGGCTCTGGTGTGACCTGAGGGTGAAATCAACCCAAGCCATTACCGTCCGTACCCAACCTAAGCCCAACGCGACAGGCTTTGCCCCTCACCTTCCCAACATCAGGAAATATCTCTTTAAGGGATTCTGCAGCTCTATACTAATATAGTTTGTGGAACTCTTCTTGCTCTGTACACTTAATTTTTCTTGGCAGAAATGACAAAATGATAACTGCCTGAGTGCTGGATTTGTTTTTTGTTGTGTGAATCGTTGTTTGGCTTTTTTTTTTAAAGCATAATAATAATGTGAAGTGTGTTGGTGTAAAGAGTTATTTTAAGACAATAGCTTAAATAACAAAGCATGCAAAATGTTCAGCCCAATAAACGATTCAGTTCATTTCCAGGATAATTGCCGGAACATGTTTTGTGGTGGGATTGCTGTGGACCAAGTACACACGGAGATACACTGGTAGGAGTTAATGATGTTTAACCATGTATACAGCTAATTTAATTAGCTCACATTACTGTATTGTGGGAGCAGTTAACTTTATTTAAAATTGTACGTGGCGTTTTCTTTTGTGGGGTGCAAATGTTCCACCAAAACAAATTCCTCCCCGAGACGATTTTGCAGAGCCACCGTCGCCGAGTCCGGAGTTTAGCGCCGCCCAAGAAGATTCTGATTGGTTTAAACAAATGCAAACAACCCAACATTTTTTTTTCCTTTCTATCCCAGAATGTATCTGTGGTGTAGCCAGACCTTACTCCACTGCGCTGTGGAGATAAGAGCTGACAATGCGAGACTGCCCAATATGTGACGGGGAGATTGGCACTGATGTCATCTCTGTGTGTTGTTCTGTATGGCGTGCATCCCACCCATCTGGCGCTCTAAGTAGGTCAATACAGATACAAATACGTATATGCAAATTGCTCAATTGGCCCCTGGGGGCCTGGTTCTTATGATCATAGTCTGTGGGACTTGGTGCCCGATGAAAAGTTGGTGATGAGATGACTTTAACCACAGTTTTTACCCTCTGTCTCACAGCAGAAACACACATACACACTCAGACACATGGATACTAGTGAGGTTTAATTGATTTTTCTGTTGCAGGAGATAAATCCATGTTCCGCATCTCATGTCACTGGCTGCAGCCCTTGTCTTATAGCCTTCATTCATCACATGCAGCCTCTGCATAAGGCCGACCCTCACGGCAACGCCTCCGTTACTGAGCTCTTACCCTAACACACACACACACACACACACACACACACACACACACACACATAATGATGACAACATTGGAATATATTGATTTTATTTATCCTCAGGATACATAGCTGCACAGTGTATGGATTCACATTGATGTAAACTCCCCCCCTTATTTAGTGATAATAAGCGGAATCTGAACACACACACACACACACACACAGATGGGACATTATGTACTCCCAGTTTATTTTAAAGCCAAGGGCAAGTATCAGATTCTGCATTTGTCAAACTGTCCACTGGGGTTTGTAGCTGGACCGACCCAGAGCTTGTTAGCTGACACTTACAGTCAATTTCAGTCAGTTTATCGAGCTCTCCTCATTCCTGCATTGACGCTGCATACAGTTTGTGCTTCAACGTTATACAGTAGAATTGAATAGGGCACTTTTAAACTAAGCTCAAACAATAAACCTGTTCTCAGAACACTATATGTAACTTTCAACATTTCTTAAGACTTTAACGTCCGTCTCGTAAACTTCGCACGTCGCCTCCAGACGGACCACTTAATTATTTTTTTTACAAGACAAGGCCAAGTTTTGTGACTTTAGATTATCGCCCTCCTTGCCTGCTGACCTTTGGTTTGGTTTTGTTCTTATGATAGTTATTTTATTTTAGCATTTTATTGCTATTATTGTAAATAGATAAAGATAAATCCATTTTCCCACAAAACTGTGTTTTCCTTTCTCTGCCCTGGCTTATGAGCCAGTGTGAACCATCAACTTTAGTCTTCAGGCTTTCTTTGGGATGCAATGTATATGTAGCTTACCTAGAGGGGTCAAATTTGACCTATTTTTTTAATTTCTATATTAGAAATATGAGTTTCTTTTTAACTACCTTATTTTGATTACCCAAAAATTACATGGATGATTCCATACGACGTCTTCACAAGTACAACAAAAGATCGGATCTCTACTTTCATTGACTTTTACGGGGTTTTATTAATTGGATTTTATAGATAAATGTTTCAAATCAGTATCCTGACTGAACATTGACACATACCCTACTGTGATTATCCTCCCTTTAATAATAGTCTAAATAATTCAAGAATTAGCAAAATGTCCTATAAATGACGTTTATTGACCATAAATACCAAAAATAAGTGTGTAACTAGTGTTAATAAGTTGGTGATAGTGGTGTCAATACATGGTAGTGAAAAGAAGCGATAAACGTTAAAAAATGTGCCAAAAACAATTGAAAAAAGCGCCAAAAAGACAAAAATGTCAGAAAAAGTGTTGATTTTTCAGTTTGGACCTGGGAGGACGACAATTGCACGGTCGAATGGAAGACAACACAAGGGTTACATGCTGAATTAATTGATATTCTTTTTTTATACTGAGAGCGCGAAGACACAACAGGGTCATCTCTGTATAGTTTATTCATCTACCTGTGGAGGGTTCAGCACTTCCTGCTGAGGCTCTGGTGATAAACGACAGAGCTGTCATTTCGACTCACGCCAGGGTGAGCAACACGTGCTACAATTCATTTCCCTCCAGCTCTCAAAGTGCTGACGGCTGCACGGAGAAATAAGATGTGCCATCAAAGCTAACCTGAGCCTTTATTCCTGCGTGAACCCAGCTATGTTTAACCAGCCGAGGTCCCGCATGGCTGCTGGGGGGGGAGAGACGAATCAAGACAAGCTTCGATCCGCGCACAGAGCGGAGCCGGAGCGCTTAATTCAACATGAAAAACTCCAAACACGGGGCCGACCACGGGAAAAGGGAGAGTGAGCATGAAATCTGCAGGTCCATGGAAAAATTACTGCATTTTCATTACTCTTTGTCAAATCGAGTCTTCTCTTAATAACATTTCTTCAATGAATCATCTCATTACAGACATTTTTAACATTAAAGATGCAAAGAGCAAGCTCATATGTTTTGGTGTACAATTAATAAGCACTACTTTTGTTTTCTTAGTCATTTCTACACATAACATACATATCCAAATTTCTTTTCTTTTTTTGAATTTAGTCCAACAGACCTGCTCTGAGTTGAACAGAAAGCGATCGAAAGGGAAAGAAGGAGAAGTGTGCTGTCATATGAATCATCCTGCAGCCACTCTTCATCTCTTCCTTTAACCACACTTCATGTTAGGAGCGACTCCGGCCTTGTGTTACTTGCTCCTAACATGTCAATTTTGTCAAACGAGGAGACTTTCCCGGATACGATGCACGCCAAATTAAAAACCTTCGCTGACAGGAACTCAGAGACACATAGTTTGAGTTTCAGTGAGTCAAAGTCTTGCAGGTAGAGCTGCTCTTGAGGAAGAAATACTCTTGTTAGCTGTGTTTAACTCAGAGGGAGGAGCCAAAGAAGCTGCCAAGGAAGAACATTGGCTAACTGACTGCCATTTAGCGTGTGTGTAAAGTCTGAATATATGGAATGAAAGTCCGAATATACGGAATGAACCTTGAATATACGGAAGAAAGTCTGAATATATTGACTAAACCTTAATCAATGGAATGAAAGCTTTGATTCCATATATTCAGACTTTCATTAAATAAATTCAGACTTCATTAAATATATTCAGACTCATTAAATATATTCAGAATTTCATTCAATATATTCAAACTTCATATATATATGAATGAATATATATGTGTGAATGGGTGAATGAGAAGCCAATTGCAAAGCGCCAACACAAAGAAAGCAGAAGATAACGTGACATCCAGCTTGAAAAAAAGAGGAACATCCGCGAAATTTCCAGCGGGACCTGAAAAATCCCGGAAATGAAATGTCGTCGCTGAGAGCCACCGACCAAGCGTCAGTATTTTACGAGTTGTTTGTAAGAAGTCCTAAGAAGAGGTCTAATCAGGCAACATAAGTGGAACTACCTCTTACAGTTTAGTATGGGTGTGCAGTGACTTTAAAAGCAAGTGTATTTGTGGAAATATAAACATGTGGAACATCCTTGAGGTCCCTATTTGCAGTTAAAGTTTTACAGGTTAAACTTGGCCAGTGAGATAATTTTTTTCCCGGCAGAGCTGGTGCTCTTGCTCTGAGAAACCGATAGTACAGTCAGTCATTTTCAAGTTAGGCTGACCTGCTTTTTTAGGCTGTTAAGATGAATCCTGGTAAAACCAGTTGGTCTTCATTGACTCCTCAAAGAAAAAAAAAGAAAATGTTGAGGATGATAAAGGGGGGTCTTGACAGTTTTGCTTACATGGTGAATGACAAAACTAGGAGGGGCTTTTTTAGGGGAGAGTCTAGATACTATAAATAAAATTGAACTAAATTGAATGCAGGGCTTAAAGTATTCCGGCACCATGGATGTCCCGTTAACATTGAGGTGTATTGTCATCCTATTTTATCTGATCATTCTATAACTTCTATTTAGGCCATATCTGAACTATCTATATGTAGCTAGAAGTGATGAACTTTAGCCTACTTTTAGAAGACACCTCTCTGGAAACATCTGGAAAGTCTTATCAATGGGGTCCCCAAGATGTTGAAAAGAAGGCCAGTTGGCTTGTAGCCAATGGTCAATTATTGATCCCACCCCAATTTATCAAGTATAGATATGCAGTTTGGAACAAAGAACTTCAGAGGACCACTGGAAAATGGGGGAAAACGGTCCTCTCCGAGCTCTGCAGGGCTTGTAAATTGATGCTGATTTCTTGGATGTGAATAAACTTTCCACGCAACATTACAGCATCGCTACCAAATACACTACACCATGAAAAAAAAAATGCATGCGGGTTTAATATTTTTAATTGATTTCACCTACCAATCATATGAGAGCAACGCCGCTGTAACTAACGGTTTAAGCCTATCAGAAGCAGAGAAGGGCGGGTCCTGACAACACAGTGTGATTGAGATCCATACGTCACGTTAGCGTTGTCGGGGAAAGCATGGAGCGCGAGTTCATGAAGCCTGGGCCTGATGTCCTACCCATACATCAAGGACTCAAAAAAGAAATGCCGCTGGGTGTGGATAGAAGAAGTACGTAGAGACGGCAAGCCTTTTGGCAGTTGGTGCCAGAAACTGAAAGAGCCTGGTGCTTGTTTCTGCACGTTTTGCTCGAGGAAGCTACTATATGCCAGCAGCAGTAAGAAAGAGCTTGCTTGTCATGAGTTAGACGCCCGTCGTGGAATTACGAATCCCACTATGGCCACGCCAAGACCCGACCGCACTCAAACTTACCACGACGTTGCCGGGAGCAACTGTTACAGCTGACACACCGTTGTCTACAACTCACCACGTTGACATAGAGAAACACTCAGTGAAGTCAAACTAATGATTTCCATCAGAAAAAGCAGTTAGGAATGAAAAATGAAGTCTCGTTGAGCCAAATGGGTTCAAACTAACTAAAGTTTTCCTTAGTTTTAATGTCAGCAGAATCATCGCTGGATATAAAGATGAACCTTCCTTCTCCCAAAACCTCTGTACTGTACTGTAGGTAAGGATGTTGAATGATGCAGTTTGGGTAATGAGTTTGGTCCAAAATGGATGCACGGCGTGGTGCATAATATAAATCTTCATGGACTCCATTGCAGCTTTCTTTCTGCTCTCGCTGTAATATATAACACAATTCTGAATTCATTTTGGGTTGTGGAATTACTTACAGACAAACACGTTTCCTCATAATGGTGACTGACATGAAAGAAATTCTGCCGCAGTAATGACTTGGATTTCTTATCTGCAGATTGGCTGTGATGGATCTGAGGCAGCTGTTCACAGCCGAACGATGCGCACACACACACACACGCACGCACGCACGCACGCACGCACGCACGCACGCACGCACATTCATACATGTTCAGCAATATGAACTATAAATATGTGTGTCCACATCATGTGTCCATAACCAAGGAAATTATACATCATGTTTTTTCGCTTTAAACACAACCAGAACATCTTTCCTGGGGGTGGGGAGGTGTAACATAAAGGGCAACTACACAGGGAGTGTGTTCAATCAGAGCAGGGGTGTCAAACTAGAAAATGAGAATAACATCAAGGGCCAGACATGTATAGTTTATTGACGTGCTTTTATTAATCGAAAAAGTCAAATAGAACTTTGACTGTTTTATTGCATATTTCACACACATTGGCTCACATAAAACCCTAAAAAAAGTCAGGAAAAATGTTCCTTAGCCCTCATAGAATTTAGCTAATCAAGCTAAACAAAGCATTCTGATTACATTTTTAAAAGTAGGCTACCCGACTCACAACAACTTGTTTCCCAGGCCTGAATTTGTTTGGGAATTTCTCAAAGTAGGCAAAAGTCTGCCAAATACTGCGTTGAGTGTGGCGTAACTGTGATTTGAAAACAGTTTTCCATGTTTTTGGTTTGGCGCACAACTAGGCCGGCCAAAATTGATTGTGAACCTAAGTTGTTACGCAGGCCGGATCCAAATTTGCAAGGAGCCGGATTTGGCCCAAGGGCCTTGAGTTTGACACACGGAACTTAAGTGATCATTAAAAAAGGACGGACATCAGAAATCACAATCAGAAAGAAGTTTATTGCCACAGTAGTTACCCTAGGTGGAATTTGCCTTGGTGATTGGTGCATACATACATACATACATACATACAATCAAAATATTAAACCTTAATAAGAATAAACAATAAATACAGAAACAGACAAAAATATATACAAAATATATACAAAATAGCTAACATTTTGACATAATAATGATGGGGGGAAATAACATGGCTGCCAGTGGATGAGAGGAAGAGATAAGAAGGATGAGAGAGCCTGGCTGCGTCCTATTTAGTAGCTAAAACAATGTGTGAGATTTTTTAGTATGTCCGAAACCTAACGCCGCCTTCACACTGGCACTTGAAATCAGCTCCGTAATACGCAATGCGTCCCCAGTGGATGTCATACTACATCATTGAAAGCGTCGGAAGAGAGTAGAAAAAAATGGCGGAGAGACTAGAATGACTCTTCTTCTCTACGACCTCTCATCTGAGGGCTATAGAGATAAAAAGAGAAAGGCCGCTGCGTGGAGAAAAGTTTCCCAGGATGTTGACATGTCAGGTCGGTTAAATGTCATATGGCGGTATAATGTCAATAGTTTGATGACTGTTGCTAGGCAACTTAGCCACAGCAGGTATCCTATGCATTGTTTCTGCACGGAAGAACTTTTCTCATACTCCAAAATGCATCGATTACATGACAACATATTGTCATGAAATGATTATTTATTTTATTAAAAGTTAAGAAGTCAGATTTGTTTATTAGTACCATAGCAACGCTAACTTCTGCTGGAATTGTCGGATGGGAACCATCCGTTGCCCGTCGTACGAGTTCAACTTTTTTAACGCATTTGGATGACCAATGGACCGGATTGTTTTCGCACCGCACTCGTTCGCATCAGTTCGGACCCATTCGCATGCGATCTGTGAATCTCCATAGGAAAGGAATGACTTCCTGTCGTTTCGTAGCCATTCTGTCTACTGTGCCAATGTGAAGGCGGCATTAGTATGAAACTGTATTTGCATACTATTTCCAGTACAATAGTGGAAATAGTATGCAATACTGGTCATTACACCGGCATAAATATCCCACAATGCATTGCGGTAGTAACGACAATGTTCGAAACAGACAAACGGACAGAAACAAAGGAGCTATGTTACGTCAATAACTAATTTACATCTCTACATATTTAAACGACTGTCGGTCTAGTTATTCACCTCTTTCAGTAAATGAAGCATTATCTGGCGATGCCGCTAGAGCGGAGGTCGGCAGGGGTTACCATGGTTACGCGTCTTCAACGGCAAGGAGGCTCTCAGGAAGTGACGTTGAAAATTACAGCTCAATGCGTCCGGAAAGATGTACAGTATATACATATTGAGTATGTAATGCAGAGTATGCAATTTCGGATGCAACCCAACTCTACAGTTCAGGAAACCACAAACACTATGGAGTTCTCACATTTCAAACTTAAACTTTAAAAGCCAAGAAGCCTAAAGCCATTTCAAAAACGTTGCCCACGTTATGTCCCCACAACCTAGGAAACTGCACATCATGTCTGCTAATTGCATGTGGCTGAAGACCCTGGATGAGGCCTACTTACATATATAACGGGAGTGTGAGGTGATGAAAGCAGGAGAGCATGTGTGCTATCTCATAATAAAAAGGCGAGTAAGGGGACTCGGAACTTGTTAAGTGGATTTTTTAATACCAAAGCGGATATGATAAGGAAGAGCCCTGTACGAGGAAATTCAAATTAATGTTAAGCACAGCAAAAGTGACATCAAATCGAATCTGGAGATGATCATCAGCTGCTGTGATGAAGACCTCTGCACAGAGGGAAATAATTTAAATAAGTGCTACATGACACACTCTGACATCGGACACATTAACATGCATGAAGACTGCAAGACTGCACCTAACCTACAGCTGGCTGCTGGTTAGGGTCTTTTTCATACGGGCCTTTTAGGTGCTGAAATCCAGCTGTTTATGTTGTCATAAATAAACCAGGAAAAGTTTCAGCTTCCAGATGAATGTTGAACAAGGGCGGAGGGGGTGGCTTCTGGGGCTCCAGCACTGAATAGTTGAGATATATATATATATATATATATATATATATATATATATATATATATATATCTCAACTTTGTGTCATTGTTCCCTACATGCAGGGAATAATAAAAGACACCTCAATGGGAAAATGACACAAAGTTGAGATATATATATATATATATATATATATATATATATATATATATATATATATATATATATATATATATATATATATCTCAACTTTGTGTCATTTTCCCACAATCATGCAAAAGTCCTATTGTAATGGGTGTGACATCATGGACCTGTGAAGGGCGGAGGTTATTTAGGGACACCGGTAATTTGTGTTCCCTACCTCTCTGTCTTCCTCTATCGGTCCGGTACGTGTGTGTAGGCCAAACATTTCGCCTGGCGAGTGCAGAAGACTGCAGTGACGGAAGACAGGTTGTCGTATAGGTGAGCTGTAAAACAATTCCAGTCAGCTGTTTAGATAAGCTGGGGGCGCCCGGATAGCTCAGTTGGTAGAGTGGGTGCCCATATATATTGCTGCATGTCATTCCCCCCTCTCTCTCCCCTTTCATGTCTTCAGCTGTCCTGTCAATAAAGGCCTAAAAAAGCACTTAAAAAAAAACATGCTGCTGGTCTGAATGAAACCTGAATGACTTAAAGGACTGTCTTCAGTGCAATATTGCCTGTCATTGTTTTTTCCCAACTTAATTTAGAGTAACGAGCATTTATTTGCACAATTTGTTTTCTTTCTTAGTTGGGTCTGTTTGTCTTCTTTTATTTTAAATATTATTAAAGGATAAAGTGCAATAACGCTGACAGGTGCTGTGCAATTCTAGGGCTGGTTACAGGCTCAGATATAGCTTTAGAGACCCCTTATTGCCTGCTAGTGTGGATTGAGGTGTTAAGTCTTTTATTATTCCCTGCATGTAGGAAACAATGAATTTGTGGGTTTTAAAGTGTGCAGTGGTATTTTCTTCTATTGGATCTCATTGCTTTTTTATTGTGTGTATTGGGTCCTAAAGCATATTAATAGCCTCTAAATTATTCCTGTGCATTTTTGCTATTTATATCAAGTGATTGTGTCGGTGCCATTGCACTTTCCCCCCTTAAGTCACTAATGTGTAGTTCCACGCTGGCGCTGTTGGCCTTTTTCTATTAGTGTTTTTAATTTATGCAGACTTTGTGAATAAACTCAATTTTATATTTTGTAACTGGCCGCTCGTCCTTGTTTGTTCTGGGTCCGTTACCTGTTTCCATCACTACACTATTACTAGGGAAATATCACCATTCATTCGGTCAACTTTACTAAATGTTGTTTACTCCAAATTCCTACCTTACCTATGTTATGTAACTTAAAAATAGTAACATCACACAAAGTCTTGCTTCTTTTTAGGTGGCTGAAGTGAAAATGAGTCATTCTCAACATCTGCTGTATTCTGGTTTCAGAATGAAGAAGACAGTTGGAGAACACTTACATATAAAACAGGATGTAGGCTCTACAGAATGATTATTTTTCTTGGAAACTATCATGTTTTTTCCAAATCATGTACAGATTAATGGCATTCTTTTAATCAAATGGCATGAAAAATAGTACATATAGCTGCCGAATGTTTACAATGTTTGGCTCCGCCCCTGATGTGGGTCACTTCGAAGAGCCATCAAGTATTGGAGAATGGAGAGGACAGTGGACGCGAAACCATGCATACATTGGGTGGCTGTAAATGTGAATGCATTCAAATGTTCGCAGACATCAGCAGCTGAAAAATGTACATCACGTGGCCCAGTAGTGTAGTCTAGCTTATTGTAGTGGGTATACTACAATAGTCTCTCTGCATGTTCTAAAGCATTTGTTCAGTTTGCGGTAACATTACTTGACTGACGTTACTTTTTTTTGTGAAAAACAAATGGCTAAAGTGAAAGTTTTGTCCCAAAACAGTGTTGTTATGTATCATTGCACATTTTTAAGTGGGTATATGGAAATTCTCGAGCTTTTTTAGTGGGTATATGGTGTATACCTGCGTATCACATAGACTACACCATTAAGGTGGCCCCTCATGGCTATAGAAAGTGTCAACCCGTTCTCACTCCCAACTCGACAAATACTGACTAACCCTAACCCTAGTTAGCCACTCGCTAACCCTCGCTTTGCCAGACCCTCCTCCAAAGTGCGCTGGAGAGTCTGGCTACTCCCATAGCATTTGGGGATGGGAGAAAAACGGCTCTGGTTTATTGGCATTTCTTTAAACCAATCACAATCGTCTTGGGCAGTGCCAAGCACCGGAGAAAAGCTGCGGTGCCTCTGAAAAATAGCCTTTCCGGCAACAACGGAGCAATCCCGGAAGTAGAACGTCAAGGATATAGACTACCCCAACCCTAACCCACCCATCATCTTTTCCTAAACCTAACTTTCCCGTTCTTGTGCCACATGTCAGTTAATCATACGTCCCGTCAAAAAGTGACGCCAAGAGTCCTGGCCAAGTGCGTCTAAAAATGATGCCAAAGGGCTAGACGCTGAAGCAGACTTTTTGTGTCAATAACAAAAGCCAAAGGCAGCTGACCAAGCGCCGTTTTTCGAAGCGATGGTATTGAGAATGTGTCAAAAGTATATATTCGCAATACAATGAACGTCCTAGTGGTTGTAATGTTTAGATTTTGTTGAAATCAAAAGACATGGTAGTTTGTTGATCATTATTTTTTCGTCGTTTTCAGCGGTCGTTATTTTTGTAAGTTCGTATTACTTTTATTTGATTATTGCAATTTTTCTTCTTTTTGTTATTGTCGCAGCTTTGAAATTCCAGTTTAGTACAACTCAAGACTTATTTCTGTAGTTTTGGTCAACATTTATATCAGTTACAATAACACTGTAGACCTAATAAACAAAAGCAAGTCGGACAAGAATCTAATTATCCTCAGAACTGTTATAAACATCCATTACAATTTACGGGGTTACTTCCTTCTTGTGTGCACTCAGTTTTCCAGTTCTCCAGATAAAGTGGTTTTGATGATTTGGATAAACTGTGGGCTCGTTAACTACCCAGATACTGCAGGGTCTCAAAAGGTCTAAAAAAAGTCTAGGATTTCAAAATCAAAATTTCAGACATTTAAAAAGTCTTAAATTCATTGAAGTACTGTGTTCTACGTCTTAGATTATTTTAAACAGGTCCTAATTTTCCTATGTCCATGTAACGCTACCTCTAATGCTCACTAAAATCGATAGTCCAAATATAATTTGCTGTATATGTACAGATAATTATTACTGTGTTGCGTTAATTCAATTTGAATACATTCATTTTCTTTTCAAGTACATTTATGATGCTGCATATTTTGTGCTTTACTGTCATTATATATGTCTTAAATTGCATTCATAATGGTCTTAAAAAGGTCTTAAAAAGTCTTATATTTGACTTGTTGAAACTTGCAGAAACCCTGACTACCTATCTGATTGTCTTACAGCTTGTTTCTTGCCCAGTGGCGTAGCGATGTTGCCGTTTTCTCAGATCTCAGCTAGAAATGCTAGCCATAAATAAGTAAATATGTTGTGACAGAGAAAAAGGATTTTCCTTGAAACATAAATTGTATTTTCCCTAAGGGGAAATTCTATCTTACTGCTTCTGCTTATTACATACATTCAGCACATCATCCCAGAACTTGTGTTCAAATGTACCTCTAACATCCCGAAACAGTATGTGAGCTCCGTTCTGACTCCGATAATGAGAGACCTGCTTCACATGCTGTCAGATTAAACGTGTTCCTGCTGCTTGGAAACTGCTATTTTGCTGCGAGTGCCAAAAAATGGGATCCTAATTTCTTGTACTTGTGCTAGAAGTTACATCGTGCTCAGCTGGAGGGAAATTGGGGGGGGGGGGGGGTTATCCTGTTGTCAGACACAAAGCTCTTCATGTGAACAGGAAAATTCTGTTAATTGGTTTATTCATGGGAATAGGGAGAGTCAGTCGCAGGGTATCAAAGGTTCATGTAAAGGGCCTAACTTGACTTCAGTGGAGGTGTTAAGTAAAGGGCAACTACACAGGGAATTAGAGTGACAATTAAAAAGGAGGGACATAATGATGATGGGGAAAATAACATGGTGATGATGATGAGAGGAAGAGATCAGAAGGATGAGAGAGCCTCTCTACAGTTCAAGAAACCACGAACACTGTGGAGTTCTCACATTTCAAACTAAAACTTAAGCCATTTAAAAAACTTTGCTATCTTTAGTAGTTTATAAAACACAACTAAGGTTCCTGGTTTTTTTTTTGCCACAACATAGAGACTTAGACTTAGACTTAGACTTCTCTTTATTGATCCCTTTGGGATGACTCCCGCAAGGAAATTAGATTTCCAGCAGCTGATTTTAGCATCTTACAAAAACACTCTTTAAATAGAAAAAAGATAGACAAAATATAGTATAAGAATAACAAAACACAACAATAAAAATGTTTAGCTAAATATTTTTTAAAAAAAATAAACAAACAGTAAAACAAACAATAAACTACAGATAAATAAAGATAGATATATAGGTATAGGACTATGTATGGTATTGTGTTATTATACAGTTAATAAATAAATGACATTTAGCATAAATTAGCAGTTAAGAGCAGTTAGAGTGTCCAGGTATGTAGGTGAGTAGATTATTAATAATTTACCGTCACCGTCACCAGTGAGTCCAGCTTCATGCCAACCACAGAGCCGGCCCGCCTGATCAGTTTATCCAGCCTGGAGGTGTCTTTCTTGGATATACTGCCCCCCCCGCACACCACAGTGTAGAAGAGGACGCTGGTAACCACAGATTGGTAAAACATCAACAGCAGTTTGCTGCAGATGTTGAAAGACCGCAGTCTCCTCAGGAAGTACAACCTGCTTTGTGTCTTTCTGTACAGGTGGCTGGTGTGTGTTGTCCAGTCCAGTTTATTATCCATCCACAGCCCGAGGTACATAGCCAACACTGATTTTCTTTGGAAAATATTATGTTAAACAGATTTACAGATTTTTTTTCCTTACTCAGGCTGTTCTCATGAACCATTCGTACATATAGCTACAAAAAGTAATGCACTGTAAATCGTATGTATTCCACAAATTTTTTGCGGTATATGCACCACAATGACTGTTGCTGTATAAGAGCGCTGTGGGCCGAAAACAAAAGATTTTCACACAGGAAACGTGTGTTTGTTCCTCGTAAGTGTTTTAATCAAAACCACAACCATTTTCCTAAACTTAACTAGTGGTTTTGGTGCCTAAACTAAACTATCGTCGCTGCATGACGCTCACTTTTTGTAGGCTAAACTCAACTGTAATGTTCGCTGAAAGGACCGTCATCTGGCAGTGCTCTGTACCCGGCTCAGAGTCACCTTTTGTCGGCTAAACTCAACTACCAACAGCCGCTGAAATGACTGTCTGTAACTGGCTTGTTGTGACCAGCCGGCGGTCGCCTAATTTCGTAGAATATCATACGAATTGGTGTGCGTTCATTTCCGTACGATATCGTTCGAACTTGTTCATGACAATGCGTTGCCCTACCGCATCCAAACATTATGTTTCCCGCTGTAAGAAGACACATTACAGTTAAAACATGTCCTCTCCTGACATGCACCGCTCAAGTTTTTTCACCTGGCTAACTCATTTTTAAATATTCAAAATAAACACAGATTCACACACTTTATGTACAGTGTAGACCTCGCAATTGGACAATGAAACATGGTTGTGTGGATTCTGCACATTTCCACATGTTTCTAAAGGTCTGGACAAAGCTTTGGGAAACCAAACACTCAGCTATCAGTGGGTGACAGATATAACTACTGAGGAACAATGAGCGGTTGTTTCTATCCGGCCGCTGAGGTGGGTTTATTTTTTTTGGAGTGTTCTATAATTTATTGCATCTTCGAATTCCTCAGAAGGCAGAGTCTCTGTGTGGAACACGTAGCAGCAGCTGTGAGAAGAATTGAACACTACCAATCCTCGACAACCACCGCTGGTTTTGTTTTCCTCTCTTGTGATTGATTGGACGGAGGTATTGATCGACTGGAGAGAGTCAGTTGTGTGTGTGTGTTTGTGTGTGTGTGTGTGTGCAAACAGTGCATATATGCAAACATATATGCACTATGTACTGCACTGTGCACTTGCTGGGAATTATGCCTCATTCATTAATTGTTTGTCCCGTTTTGTCTGAAATCCTTTACAGGAGAGGCATTTTCCTGTTTAATCCATCTCTGTGATGCCTGATCGCTTTTGCTTTCACATGGCTCATAATAATGACTCTCCCTGTAACACTGCCAATCTGGAAACTGTTTACTCTTCACTAAGGAGGTGATACGGCTCAGTGGGGCTTATTTTACTTGATGCATTGCATACTGATCCAACACCTTCCTTAACAAATGTAATTAAATGTTTATGGATTGAGTGTGTTGGATAAAAGTAATGCAGACCGTAACGACTTTTCAAGTGATTCCACTGTCCCAGACTATTTTCCAATATCGAGTGAAATCCTGAGAGTCTTGCTAGAGTTGGGGCTCTCCCGTCGTCTCAATCGTTTGGTTTAAGGTGGCCAGAAAACTCAATCCCAGTCTTTTTTCCATCTTGACGTTCCAACAAAATTACACGTGTTTTATATTATCGTAAGGTTTAAGTCTTGGTAGTGAATTTAAATCATGTGAACATTGTCAACAACCAATGGGTGAGCTCCCTCCAGCACCAAACAGGAAGCAGCAAACGGCTAGAGCCAGTGGTGTTTATAGTTGCTATGGCTAAGCTAATCGCTAAAGAGGAAAGTTGCAGATTTTCAACCATTTTGAAGGGCGTCATCCAACGGCAGTTTTATTGGCGGATAAACACTGCATGTACGGCCAAAGAAAAAAATCGGCAAACTTTCCCTTAAGTTAGTAGCTTGGTTACATTTTTCAAAGTCTTTACATATAATGTCAGACTTTAGTCTCAAAGTCTGTTCAAAGTCTTCTAGTGTATGGTAGGCATAAGTGATTCAGCTGTTTGTGGATGTAAAGGCGTATCCAAGAACCAACTTTTGTATTAATAGTTGGTGGCCAGATCCAGCATAAATATACTTTCGGCGAATTTCTTTAATTTTCAGGTCTTTTATTTTATTTTTTGTTTTTCAATTCACCACACGTCATGATGGTATTACCGAGGCTGTAACCCTCCCCCGAAAAATGCTCCCATAAGTCATTTGTTCAAGCAGGAATTTTGACTCATATTTACATTTCTAGTGCTAATTATGCAACAGGAAGTAAGGTGACAAAATATAAGAGTGCCAAGTTCCGCATAAGGAGGTAAGTCCGGGTGGTGGATGGGTCAAACAAACAGGACTTTCACTGGATCACAGGTTTGTGTCCCATTTAATAATAAAAGTGATTAATGTGTTAATTAAGTGTTAATAAAAAGTTTTTTTTTTTACTTTACAGAACAAACGGAACTGCGTCAGGACAGTACGTTCTCTGGTTTAGATATGAGGACAGAAAATGGTCCTGTGGGTCGTATTTCCTGCTGCTGCCAGGGGCGCCAATTTATGAAACGCTCCCGTGGGTTGTTTTAGTGTGTAGGAACAAACAATCTACTGTATATCGTATGGTTCTGAGAGCTGTTTGGGATAACTACATGGAGATTATATCTAAATACAGAGAATGTTGCTATACAGTACAGGCCAAAAGTTTGGACACACCTTCTCATTCAATGCGTTTCCTTTTTATTTTCATGACTATTTACATTGTAGATTCTCACTGAAGGCATCAAAACTATGAATGAACACATATGGAATTATGTACTTAAAAAACAAGTGTGTAATAACTGAAAACATGTCTTATATTTTAGATTCTTCAAAGTAGCCACCCTTTGCTTTTTTATTAATAAGGGAAATAATTCCACTAATGAACCCTGACAAAGCACACCTGTGAAGTGAAAACCATTTCAGGTGACTACCTCATGAAGCTCATTGAGAGAACACCAAGGGTATATAAGACATGTTTTCAGTTATTTCACACTTTTTTGTTAAGTACATAATTCCATATGTGTTTATTCATAGTATTAATGCCTTCAGTGAGAATCTACGATGCAAATAGTCATGAAAATAAAGAAACACATTGAATGAGAAGGTGTTTCCAAACTTTTGGCCTGTACCGTAGGTAAAATGAAGATTATTTCCAAATCCCTGTTCAGTGCCAAAGCTTTTCAGTCTCTATGCTAGGCTAAGCTAATGACCCTCTGGCAGTAGCTTCATATTTGGTGTCCGGGAGTAGTATCGATCTTCTCATGTAACTCTCGACAAAAGAATGATGTGTTCAGAAATCATTTGAAAATAAATAAATGAATAAGCGTGCAGAACACTGAGTATAGATGAACATCAAAAAGCATCGGTGTTGTCCGTTCAAGCAGCCAGTCTTCTCTTTACTGTCCAGCAGGATCTAAGCAGCCTCATAATCATTTATACAAGCGTCTGTGAATACCAATCAGGGCCGGCTGATGTGTTCCTGCTGTCTGTTTGGCAGCGGAAATAAAGGGCAGAGCGGGAGCTGAATGTTCATCATTTGATATTAACACCAGACAAAGCAGGCCTCTTTGATCAAGGCTCGAAGGTCAACTGGAACAGCTGTGGGCAATGCGCCGACAGGAGGCAAACCTTTTCTTCTTCACCCCGGGGGGATAACAGCCTCCCGCCAGGCAGGAGCTGATCCACGTGTGTGTTTGGAAAACTCATAACAGGGTTTTGGAGTATTTCTGAATTCCCCTAGGGAGGAAAGGAAGAAAGAAAGAAAGAACAAGCACAGTGCTTTGCAGTAGCATCCTGCGCACACGCACATACGCACACATACACACGCTTACCTTCACGCATCTTCAACGATGTATATTTGTACACCTTTTTCGGTCTTAATAATTCAAACAATCCCAATGTAACCCCTGCCTGTGCAGGTTCTCAAACTGCTGATCTCCTGATCAGTGGAGTATGTTTTTATCTATTTTTTTAATTGTACGCGTTTGTTGTATGTAAGCAATCCAAGTATACAAGTTAGGGTTAGTCTTATGTCTTGACTGTTGTCAGATATAGTCAGCTCTGCATGGCCTGGGTATGTATAACAGATTAACTTGTACTTTAACTATTTCACCATCGTATTAACCTGTACTGCAACTTTTAATATTGTATCAAGATCTCCATCCATGTATTTTCTTTCATTTTTCTGTGTCATTTCTTCTTACTGCTTTGCATAGTCGCATGCATGGTGCAAGAAGATGGCTCTAATCTGTGTTGCTTGGCTGTGTTTTGTTGCTTGCTTGGCTTCATATACTGAATGGGGATACTGTCGATGTATACTGAATGCTGTACTAACTCTTGCTGCTTCCTGTCTTTCTGCATGGCATCTTGAGAAAGCTTATTTGTTGCTTCAGCTGTCTTTTTGGTGTCTCATTGACTTCTGTCTGTAAAGTTTAACCTGTACTTATGTCTTGCTGTTTCCTGTTGCTCTGGTCCCAAAACATCTGGCCAAAGGACTACAGTTGAAAATTAGCCGGCTGGCTAACACATTTACAGAAATGTTCATTAATTTTTGGATTGCTAAATGACGCTGGGCACAACTGAAGCCACATGTGCAAAAACTCAAACTACAGTCTGAACTACCAACAGTAACCTGAGCTAAACTGTTCACATCACCTGCAAAACTCCTTCCATGCAACACAACTCTTCACACACGTCTCAGAACACTCAGTGCAGCCAAACACTATGCACAGTCCTCACTGAGATAACACACACCGTCACTCAGAACACACATCTGTAGAGTTTGAACAATTTGAGTGACTTCACACTACTCAATAGTTTCTTTAAAGACAAGATATAGATTTTTATGTAATATACCATTTTTTTACTTAAGGTAAACAAGAAGGAATGAAAATCAGCATTTTGCTTCAATATAGTATTATGTCTCTAGTAATTTATGGAATTACTGGGAAAAAAAACTAACAGTAACAAAGACTGGTGTGACTAATTCTGCCTCTCTCCAGCATCATGTTTTCTTCACCACATTGGATGTCTGCATCATCTCTAAATACTAATGAATGTGGTGTTTCCATTGCTTTCACCTCCATTACTTTCTGAAAAAAAACAGTAAGAACGCAGTTTTACTATAGTAAAAATATAGTGGTTTTCACTTATTTATTTTTTTATAGCTGTGTACATAACCTCAGACATCTTACCTGGACATGTTGGTATCTTTGCTCTTTTACCTGTTTCTCTCAAACGGTACAGTGTAGAATTGTGTCATTCTTATTTGGTGTTTGTATACAAAAAAAGGCTTTCTGATCTTTCTCTGTATAAATAACATATATGTGTACACTAACTAGTCTAAAACATGACACCTGCTTAGGCGTTCAGCTTTAACGTTGTGGTTAAAATCATGGGATAAGTGTGTAGAGTTTTGAAAACTGTGTTTAAGCAATGAGAAACGAACTAGTGTTGGGTCAACATGAACTGCTGCTGTGCAGACTGTAGTTAGAAGTTTTTGCACATGTGGCTTCAGTTGTGCCCACTGTCGTTTAGCAATCTAAATTTTTTTTTATAAATAAAATAAATGAAAAATGAAATGTAATCCATTTATTCTTTTTCCAGGTACATGCTGTCCACCAGTGGCCACTTAAATCCACTGAAGCACCTGGCTCCTCAAAACCAATGCCTTGGAGACAAGGAGACAATTCTCATTCACTTTTTCCAAGATCAAAGGATTCTTTGAGGCCTCTTTTTTTTTTTTGTTTTTTTTTACCTCTTCTCGCCTTTGAGCCACTTTGATGTAGCCCACAGCCTACAGCGACATGCAGCAGTTATGAGATTGTTATATTGTTGAGAAGGCCCAGCTTTTAAGGGAAAACCTACCATGAAACATTGCAGCATTGTTAAAAGACAGCTCTACAGTTTGGGGTTTAGAAGAGGACGTACACTGACTGAACGTTAGCTGCAGGCAAATCCTTTCACCCCTTCATTGTAGAAGCTTACCTTAGCAGAAAAGACAGCATTGGTTTTGTTCAAGAGGGTAAAAAATGACCTTTGTTTTAGAAGCAGTATCTAGTGGACATACAATAGGGGGAATGCTGCCACACCATCTCTCATAACGGCGCTTCCCATCCTGTCTTCTAACAACACCTGACATTGGTTTGTTTTAACCATTAAGCCAATCTTTCTTGGGCCTTGCAGACCACGTAGATTTAATCACCTAAACTCAACCAGACCTATTTCTTCACAAGGCATTTTAGTTCCTATTAGCATGCCATCATTTGCAAATTAGCACTAAACACAAAGTGCAGCTGAGGCTGATGGTAAATGTCATTAGTTCTGGTACAAGAATTTTAAAAATGTTAGCCTGAAGATTTTGCTAGATAAAAAGTCAGGGGATTTTAGAGGTATTTAAATCCATCCACACAGGGACATTCATTTTAATTTTTAAGTGTACTGAATTTCAGAGTAATAGTCGAGACGCTTCACTGGAAATTAAAAATGTCAACTTCATGGTGGCTCAGGAAAAGTTAGGAGATTACCAAAGTCACTAGCCTACAAGGTGCCAATTCATCTTGTAGATGCTGAGAAATTTCACAGCATTACCGACGATTTTGACCCGCTAGTTCAGATCACTACGGTTATTTGGATTCATCTTCTGAGCACCATGAATGTCTAAATCGGTGGACCGACCAACAGAAAAAGTGACATTGCCATCACTAAAGCCACTCCGCTGATTTTGTTCGGCCACTTGGGGGCATAGAAACAAGTTGTGAACACAATATTGACATATCATCACTTTTATAAATTGATATGCAAACTTGTTAGCAAACAGTTGCGTATTTCCACATCCAGCAGTTACGGAGCAACATGGTCATTCATTTGGAGTCGTGTTTCTGTGTCTGTTTGCTGCTTTTTAAAGAGCTTTTTCAATAAAAACAGCTGCCTGCTCCGACCAAAACCAACGCTATGAGCGAGTCCCAAACAATAAAGTTGCAAGCTGGACAGCTAACTAATGAGCTAAAACTCATTCTAAAGCTCTTTAAATTCGAGGGGAGCTGCTGATCGGGTGATAATCTTCTGTATACATCACTACGAGCAACCCCTTTCACATGGACATTTGGTACATCCTTTTTATGAAAATATTGATTGTAGTCGCTTTAATGTTTCAGTTCTGGGGGACCAACATTTTAAAGACATTTAAAGCATAGATAATCAGCTTTTGCTGCTGTACGGGATAAGATCAAGCCTGATTTGCTTAGCTCTTACATTTCCCCCTGTAGTCCCAATATAAAAAGTAATCTTTATACACTTTTTTATTCATCTTTTTTTACTCAAGCAGTGTTGATGTCTTGTGTTTGGGCCGTGACACAGCAATGCGATCCATTTACTTTTATTCTCCACTCTTTATATTTAATCTGTGCCCAGAATGTCAGAGTGGATCTGCTTTTAACTGCAGAGCCACAAGGTTGTTGCCTGCTGCTCTCGTACGTGTGACATTGATTTTCCTTTACATTCTGCCCTGTAACAGCACGGTAACACAAGTTTACTTGTCACTGCAAATGTCAAGCAATCAGGTGCTCTTAAAAAGGTCAGCGTTTTATGGGATGTTTAGCATGTCAAAGCAGCAGCATTTTCCCAGCAGAACGCAGCAAAGGACTGCAGTGAAACTTAACACATTATCGAAATGGCTGTTTGACAACCGGTGACCTATGGAAGGTGAGAGAAACGCCTCTGCCCGCCCCTAATCCATTTCATCCATGGATGTACATGTCATATTTTTTAAATGGCAAGATATCTTTAATTTGAATAATTGCTTTTCATTACGGTGAAGTTCCCATGCAGAATATGAAACACTGAATAGATATTCATGAGCGGTCACTCGAAGCGAGCATGGCTGTGCTCTCTGTTGGGTCGTCTACTTTGTGGGGCTTCAGATGGCCGTAGAGGCCGATCCACGATCCACCTACATACACAAAATTAATATGAATCACTCATGCACTCATGGTCAGGATCCTATCTCTCTTTACATTTTATTTTATCCCAATAAATATTTGAATCAGTTTTAAATGGCAGCAGTAACGGCTGTATTCTTTTTTTTACTATGAACTCAAAGGTAGACTTAATACTCTCTTTTACTGAAGTTGCCTCCAGAGCAGTTTATTTCAATCTGTAGAGGTTAAATAGGGTGCACAGAGGTGAATAGAATGAGATTGTTAATCTTAGTCCGGTAATTGGTTGTGATGATACCCAGTCACCCACAGGAATAAATCGGATTTTACGAGAACGAGGCATGTTCCTCACTCGGAAATTCAACCTGATCTCACAGAATTCTGCCCACGGAAGAATTACGTTAAATAAACACGGCCCCTTAAGTTAAGGAAAAGGTCGTGGGTGGGCTTACGGTTCCATGACACGCTAGAAGAACGGGACAGTTGGGTTTAGGAAAAGAAGAAAAGGAAACGTGACATGCGTCCTGTGTTTGACCCATCCACCACCCCATCCGACCTCTTTACGCGGAATTTCGGCCTTAGATACTACCTGCTACCGTGGTCGCTCTTAATGCTACATCATCTTCTCATTGACTTTACATTGGCATTGTTTCCCGTGGTGGCCACACGGAATTTTCACACATTCTGTGCCACCACCACGTAATGCGCTGTTAACAGTTCATGATCATTTCACGAAATTCTGTGAGACCATGCTGGTAAATTCCACCAGACGCGTCTGCACTGCATTCCGGCAGCAATCGTGGCTACTCTAAACAATGCTTGTGACTCCACTAGACGCAACACAGCGCGTCTCCTGAGACGCTCCTGGTGAAGCTCCTGGTGAAGCATGATGGAACGAAACCACAGTGCAGATCTGCACCTGAACACAGCACATCTGTGCCGGGTGAAATTACGTTTATCTGTGTTTTAAGCCCCCCAACGTCTCCTTCCAGGCAGCGCTGCCTGGAAGGTGCTAGGATTAGGCAATGGTTATGGTTATGGTTAGGGTTAAGTGCCTTGAAGTCAACGGGGGCAGCGCTGCCTGGAAGGAGACGTTGGGGGCTTAAAACATCATCGAGCTGGAATTACCGGGGACAGAGTGTGCCAGAGTCTGCTCTGGAGCACGCCCATGGAATCAGCAACACAGATAGCGCTGGTGACAATACATTTTAAATTATGCCATCCGAAAGGGATCCAAACTAAGCTTTTTAGACACAATGCTGCTTGTTTATTTAAGCCCTAGAAAGTAAAGATCTCGTGAGCTTCTAACAGTGTTGAACATGTAAACCTGCAGCGGTCTGGATGACAATGTTTTTCTGTTAAAACAGGATTTTAACTACGCTGGACTGCCAAAAGTAGCTTCTCTGTTTCGCCACACAGGGTACAAGAGCTTTGTATCACCTTACCTGTTTGCTTATTTGATTTTCCAAGACACCTACAAGTTGTGCACAGTTAAATGGAGGAGACACTGGCACAAATTGACATACAAAGAGCTGTTTAAATATTTACTCACAATATGTTCCTGCATGCAGTTGGCAGGCTGTATGAAATATGCTAGTAAATGCGGCTGTGATTAATAGATGAGGTGTCTGACTTGGCCTAATGGTTGCCACAGATGGTGACCTCTTTCTTTCTGTGATGAGGGAGGAGAAGGAGCCAGCAAAGCAAAGATAACAAGGAGGAAGGAGAGGAGCCAGGAGAAAACGGGGGAAGTCTTTTACTGAAATTAAGACTCACCGATCCTTCACCAAACACAGAATCAACTGGCTGGGTTTTAAAAGGCTTGAAATTTGGGTGTAAAAAGTTTGTTACTTGCTCTTTCTTCAGCTGTCAGTTGATTTACAGATTGTAACAACGAATACCAATGGAGACAACCATGTGCTCGTTAGGTTTTAGCCTCGTTAGGTTTCACTTCGCCAATAAATAGCTTAATGCACTGCTTTCTGTGGACCTTTGTAGCTACAAGGAGGCAAGACATGAGTCTATTTCACTTTGTTTTCAAAATGATGAGCTTTTTAAAAGCGTTACCGAAGCACAGTTCCAGTAGAAGCAGTTCCAGTAGCTCTGTGAGCTGTTAAGCCTAGGCTGAAAGCAGCTAGCGTGGGTCCGTGTACCCATGGTGCGATTTGTGAAAAAAACAGAGAGGGGAATGTGTTTTGATAATGCACAACAAAACAAAACATGCAAGTGTTAAAACCCCCTTTCCAAAACCATGGAAATAGAGCCACTCGGCCAGCCATGCCAAAACACTTACTTATCAACTTTAATATTCAATGTGTGGGTTTACCATTGGCGTGCAGACTATTACTACTTCCCATGTCTCTTATTTGATATCTCCTTGCGCGTCACTTGAACCAGAAGTTGTTGTGGCCCTTCGCCTCAAAGCTCTTATTCCTGCCCCGAAGAGCTAGGATGGAGGATCAAGGAGGGCTCTCGGAGCTACGAGCGAGGATACACGAGAGCAGTCGTGCAGCTCAAAAGATGTTTGTTGCTAACTCCGCTCATACAGCTGACCGATTCGCGTGACGCTTCAGAGGTAAAGAATGTCTGAAAACACATTTCCTCGTTCCCTCTCTCCTCGCGTCTCTCTCATGCTTCCTCGGTGGGACGGACTAAGACTTGAGGAAGGGAAGCAAGTGAAGGAAACGTGGATGCAATTTAGGGACCTGGGATGTACCCCATGTAGTTTGGGACATGAGTATTTTTGCAGATTTAAACAGTATGCATTTAATCATTTTGAACATTCATACTTGCTTAAACAGTACACAACAGTTTTGTGTCGGTTACTCTGCTCCAACATTCTCTGTCTACGTCTCCCAGTACTCGGTATGATGCTCTGAATAAATGAACAGCAGCTCTGGTAACCCTCTGAATTCATGAGGAGCCGGTTTTATTGTCGATGTGCTGATACTCTGAGTGCCAATTTATGAGCATGCACACGCACACACACAATGGTGCCAGCAGTGTCAGAAAAACACAATGCATGTCGTCTGTTCCACTGTGACTGCACCCTTGAGTGACGAATATACAAAAGTTGGGAGTCAGGAGGAGACATAGAAGCAAAGAAATGGAGACAGGGAAATATGGGTTTGTGTATATGTTCATCTTTAAAAAAAAAAGAAAATTAAATAAATAAATAAAAAAATAAAAACACAGTAGGGACGTAAGTAGATATACAAAGAAAGGGACAATATTTAATGTACTTCTTTGCTGTCAGACTTAGAGTGTACCACCTGTGTTTTCAGTTCAGTTTTTTTTTGGTCACACAGCTACGTTTTTTTGCTTTGACGAAAAACCTTTGAAAAGATTACTGGAAATCATTTTAGAAGACACATTGAAAACATTTTAATATATCAATACTGCGAGGAGTGTCACAATTCTCATTCCTGTGTAAGAAGGCAGGCAGGTAGACACAGCATGAGCAATCCCAGGACACAAATAATTGCTCCATCTGTTGTCTGGGAACTGACATGTTGAATCCTGCGCCTCTTGAAAAACTAATTATTTGCTGCAGCATGTTGGTAGTCTAGTAAGCTTATCATATAAGTAGTCCAGTACCATATACTTACAGTGTGTACTGAAATTTGTCCAAGCATGCTTTATATAAGTAGGAAAGTGCATTGTTGTATTGAGAGACCAGCTTCATTTCCAGGAACCTTCTTTCCTTTAGATGCACAACAGCTACCTAAATAAGCTGCAGTTGGAAGAAGGGTTTAGCTGTTATTTCCTTGCCCTTTCATGTCAAAGTCTGAAAGGCCGTTACAGATTTCAGGCTGGCTGCAAGTTAATGAACAAATAAAGACTCAATCAAAACGTGAGAGGCATTTCTTTCATTGTACCTGTACTGTGGTGGTGTATTTTTTTATGCCTCCACGGGGGCGGCAGACGTGTCCAGAGGCATTTTATTTTTGGGGTTTGGTGATATCTCTGGAACACCTTGAAATTTCTTCAAATTTGGGAAAAAACGTCCACTTGGACTAAAGGATGAACTGATTAGATTTTGGTGGTCCCTGAGACCTCACAAAACACATTTTGGCCATAATTCACGAATTCCTACGCTAATTATGACAAACTCTCACACAAATGTCTAACAGGATAAAATGGTTAAGTGATGACATTTCATATCCAAAAGGTCAACTTCACTGTGATAATATGCATGCATGTTCCGTGAAAACCTTTCTGGCCATTATTCAGAACCATCACAAGGGGAGCATTGTGACAATATTTCACATATGGTCGGATACTGAATTGGTGACACTAATCTTGAAACTGTGATGATTGTGTTTTGCTTCTGTGCTGTCGGGTTGAAGATGTGTGTGAAGCGTCCACGTTTTAAACGGGAGATAAACCACAACATAAACAAACCACAAGTCAAACAAATCGATTGGAGGAATCTGTAAAGTCAGTAGTGTAGGGAGTGGATGAGTTCAATGTGATGCATGGGGGCTTTGGTGGAAAAACAAGAGAAAGGAACCAACCTGGCTTATACTTATGGGGCCCAGCGGGCCCAGGTGTGTCCTATGCCGCTGATTAACCTCCAAACAGGTCTGCATTTGTGGAGAAAAAAGCCTTGTCTGGACACATGGATGTTTCCCATTGATGAAATGTACTCAAGCAGTATACTACTTCATGTTAAACATAAATATATACTGATTTGATTACAGCAAAGACAACGTTGGCAGTATTGACGGCAAAATAGGCTACAGAATATTTCGTTAGGTGCAATATTTGAAAATCGATAATTATTATTTTTTTAAATTACATTATCTGCATTTATGTTAAAACCTAGAGACTTTCAAACATCAAAATGTCATTTATTAATATGTATTTGTGTCAAAATGACATATACACATCTTTTTTTATTCTATTTTGCCTGGAAACGCTTCCAACACGCTCGCGTGTCGCGTGGAAAATAGGCGTTGGTTTTATTTCTAGCATGCGTGCGTTTTCGGCGTAGCTTGAGCCACGCCTGAGACGTGCGTGTCACGCAGGTAGTGTGTAAACTCTAACCGTTTAACATGGGAGCCGAAATATAAACGGACACGCCACGCAGCTGGCACGCTCACGCCACACACCCAAGTGTGAAGCCGGCTTTAGCGTCTGTATGGGACATGACCGCTCGATCGCGGCACTTTAAGATGACGTAGTATTAAGAGTGATAACGGTAACGAGAAGTATGAAAGACTGAAAGTCCACGTTACGGGGCAGGTTGGGGGGGTGGATGGGTCAAACAACACAGGACTTTTACCCAGGAGACCAGGGTTCGTGTCCCATTTTTAAATGTTTAAAAGTTAAATGTACGTCCCGACCCAGAGTAGAAGTAAAAGTCATAAAAGTGACGCCAAGAGTCCCGACCAAGCGGGTGTAAATATGACGCCAAAGGGCTAGACGCTAAAGGTTGATAACAAACGCCAAAGGCACCTGACCACGCTTTTTGAAGACTGGTAAAAGATCTGCAGGAGCCTGAGCACACACTGAACGATCTGAGTCTCTTCAGAAAGAACTGTCTGATCTGTCCCTTCCTGCAGAGGGCGTCAGTATTGTGAATCCACTTTTTTTTTATTGATTTGGACCCCAACGTATGAGTCCTGTAGTATCTGAAGATTTATACTTTGGCTTAAGATTTTGTTATAAGGGGATTCAGATGGACTTTACTCCATTTTGCTGAAACATCTGGAAATTGTTACCAGAGGGGCCCCTAAAACAGAGGAGACTCTGTTTCCCCTATTCCATGTGGAGGGCACTGATTGGCAGTTTTCTGCTCCTATCATATACTCACACATATCACTTCTTATGTTACACAATGCATAGGATACATGTATGTATGTTTCAAACAGCAGAACTTTAGAGCGACTATTTTTGGGGATTGGATCTGTCGCTCTCCAAGCTCTGCAGGGCTTGTAAATTGATGCGGAATTCTTTGATGTAAATAAACTTTTATAATCAAGTGGATTTCTTATCAACACATCATCGCAGCACTGTAGATCAGATACCACAGTCCATCCCTGGATGGTTCCTATGGTAGTCCACAACAAGCTTTTTTGTTTTGATGATATTGAGTTTTAGGTGATTGCCGTTGCACCACGTAATGAAGATCTCTAAGCTAAAGACAGCATGTTTTCACTGGAAATAATTCACTGGAATCATGCATGTCACTGTAGTAATAAATACACTTAATACATTTTATAAAATTCCTTCAAAGTCTTTGCTGCGTATATATTATGAGTCTGGACAGACGTGGATGTAAACTGCAACTTGACTGGTTGGCGGAGGCATACAACCGCCAGGCGGTTTTTCTAGTTGTTGTTTTTTTTAACCAATAAGAGAGACTATTACAAATCACTGAAGCAGGTAATTACTCCAAAACTAATTAGCTGACGAGTCAAGGACAGCTAGAAATGCAACAATAATGGAGGGTGGGGGACATCTTGTCACAAGAAAGAAAATGAAAAAAAAAAATGCAATTAGATGGAAAATGTATGGCAATGTAGCGTGTAAACAATTGAGCAGGGCAGTTAGGGAGGATCTCCAGCAAGATGGAGATTAAATGGAATAATAAGACTCACAATACCATCAACACACAGACATATAATCACACATGCACATCTTTCTTGTTAAATCTATTTTATTCCCGCCCTCCTTCCCTCGCCCTGTGGATATATTACTCCTCCTCCATCTTTTTCCCTCAAAATGTGGCTGTCCTTCTCTTCTTTTATTCATTCTCTCTCTCTCTCTCTCTCTCTCTCTCTCTTTGTTTCTGTTTTGTTCTCTAATATGCCTAAATGTTTTTTTTCTCTTATCATTTCCTTGCTCTTATTAAATTTTCTGTAGAGTCACTAGCACCCAATTACTGCTTGGCATTATTGCAGAAGAGGACCATATTACACTATTGTACAAACCCGACACACACACACACACACACACACACACACACACACACACACACACACACTCTATGATGCATTTAATTAACATCCCTCTCCCATTCACTTGTGCTCTTAAGCCTTATCATCCTTCCTTAGGCTCCTTCTGCCTCTGGCTGTCCATTATGTTTTTTTTATTTTAGTTTATTATTTTAAAGTGTCCTCCTCAGCATTAATATGGTTTTATTATTGATGCTTTACACAAACAAGACAATGTAATCCCACTCAGCCTGACCAAGCACAAGATCTTTCTTTTTTTTTTTTATCATTGCCAGAAACTTTGAGAAGCCAACTTTCCGTTGAACGGCACATTTCTTAACGTTTTATTTTGATCTTGGATTGAACTAAGTGGGCGTACTTCAGACTTTGGCTGTATTTTCCTGGATAACGGACTGTTCCGCCATAAAATCTTTGACGATTCTGCGGAATCTCACAGAGTTTGTACATACACGACTTCAGGGTTCTGAAGAGCTTCATAAATGTCGTCTTCGTCATCCTCTTCTTCGAACTCTCGTGAAAGGCTGTGCAGATTTACACAGTCTCCAGTAATTCTGGTTTATTATAACTCCGCTTAGGTTTCTGGAAATTACAAGGTCACCCAACTGTAATAGAATGAGAAGGACAAAGGTTTAAGTCGTCCCACCTTAAAGCTGCATTGGGTTAGGGTTCATCTGAGGTAAACAGCTCAATAAAATGTTTTCAAATTAGAATTTGTTTTAATTTTCTGAAAAACAACGGTTTTGATAAATTGATAAAGATTTCTTTTTAATTGATCTGGAGTACTATGCGTGGCCGCCTGGGGCAGAGGGGCCGTGAGAGAATTTTCCTGTCTAGATTGTTTTGATGGTTATTTTGGAAAGATAGCTGCCGGACAGGTTTTTCGCTCTCACACTCCATAAAGTTGCTGTATTGTTAAAGTCATACTGCAAGAAGCATGTCTAGGAGAAATTGTTCTTTTGTGTAATTTTAAACATGTATGTTTTACTCTTTTTTTTTTCAAGACTTTATTAAGTCTCGAAGGGGGGAAATATGTAGTATCTGAGGGCTTATAAGTTTAAAGTCTGTATAAAGTTCAAATGTGCTGACTCATTATGAGCACTGTTGTATTGAAGTAGGTTTAATGATTTACCTCTCAGTGGAGATTTTTGGAGAAGATGTTCTGTGATTAGGTGGCTAAGTGGGATCAATGATTTTATGTGTAGCGTTGGAGCCCCCCCAAAGGGACTCTGACCTCAAAGGGACTCTGATCTTTACTCTGCCAACTCACATCTGTTTAGGTTATCTAACATGCTACCTAAACGTACCCCTTATAAACCATGTTCTTGCTGCAGCAAGACAGAGTATGTCCATCGTAATTGGTGCTGAAAACTTGATGTAATAAATCCTATATACAATCAAGACAGTGAATTTCTCTTCAGACACATTTACACTTCGGAGTAATTTCACCCTAGGGTCCTTTGCACCATGACCTCGAGCCAAACACCCCCCAGAAGCTTTTTTCACCTGGGTCTAACATTGGGAGAGTTAGCGTAGAGTAGCGTTATCAGCTGAATAGCTTAGCGCAGGGGCTAATGGACCCACGTTTGTATCTCGTAAATGACCCCACTAATAAAGCCCGAAATGATACCAAACGTCTACAGTAGTACATATAGGTTATGCACTCATAAAATGATGGATTGGAAAGTTTGTAAGTACACCAGAAGTTTATGTAAATAACACTTGCCTGCTGGCTTCTGCTCTCTGCTGTTGTTGTTGCTGTGAGACGAGTGCTTAGGGACGTCTACAAATTACAACACCGAAAAGAGATGCAACAAAAATATTTTTTAATTTAACTTTTTTTTTTACGTAAGTGCTGTAGTATAACTAGCAGGAGACAAGTAATAATTGAGGTATGTTTGGAGACATTACCTTATTTAATCATTAAATTAATAAATATTTTTGTTGTATCTCTTTTCGGTGTAGTAATTTGTAGACGGCCCTAAGCACTCGTCTAACTGCAGGTAGCAGCAGCAGCAGCAGCAGAGAGCAGAAGAGAGCAGGCAAGTGTTCATAAACTTCTGGTGTACTTACAAACTTTCCAATCCATCGTTTTATGAGTGCATAACCTATTTGTACTAGTGTAGAAGTTCAGTTTTGGAACTGTGAACTTAGTTCAACATTTTTGAAGTATGAACTATGAACTGAACTAGTTCATTTTAAAATTTGTGAACCGAACTTTGAACTAGTTCATGTAGAAAGTGAACTTTCCCAACAATGATCATGGGTGTGTGAGAGAAAAAAAAAGAAAAACAGCAAGAAACGAGAGGATAGTATGTGAAAAATTGGAAATGGTAAAATGAAAGAGTCAATGAGACAGACAGGCAGGAAGAGAGAGAGAGAGAGAGAGAAAACAGAGACAGACAGAGTGGTGTCACTCTTCCCTCTTTCTTTCCCTTGACAGTCCCTCCGTTTCTGATGTACGACGCCACGTCACATTTACTTACGGAGGTCCTCTGGCATCCTCCCGCCCGACTCCCCCGTAGCCTGTCAGTTTTCTGAACCTGCCACTTTTGTGTCAACATATATTCTGTAACAGTTTAGCTGGAACATTAAGCTTCAGGCCCCCGACTGGAGTGACAAATCTGTGCCGCGCCCACTACGATCACGGTCAGCCGCCTGGCAGAGAGTCACACGGGAGGCGGTTGCCGTGTGAATACAGATGATGTCACGTCCGACTGGTTTGTATTCAGCGACGAATCTGAAACGTATACCACAGAGGGTGTGGGGGGGCAGACAGATGTTGAGGTATTGTGAGAGGGGGAGCTTGTAGAAGATGGATGAAGGGATGGAGGCGGACCAAGAGATGGAGGAATGCAGGGATAAGAAGATGAAGGGATCTTTCTGTCATCGGATCATCCCTATCCAGTTGTCCATCTCCGCATTCCTCCATCCATCTAACAGCTCGTTCTTCTTCATCTCTCGGGTCAACTCTTCACTTTTGCATCCTTGAGTTATTCTATCTCTCCATCTCTTATCATCTCTCCATTCGTGTGCTCCTCCACTCTGTTATTCCATCATTTTATCGGTCTGTCCTTGTGTTCCTCCACCCATCCCACCAACATCATTAAACACCATCTTCCCATCCCCCCTGCAGCTGTCCATCTCTTCATCTCATCTCTACATCCATCCATCAGTTGGGCCTGCTGTCTTTGATCCATCCCTTTCTGTTCATTCCTTCATCCTTTATCCATCTCCTCACCTTTACATTCCACCATTCTGCTATCTCTCCCTCATTCTCTCATCTTAGTCTCTCTCTCTCCATTTCTCTATCCTTACATCTCTCCATCCCTACATGCCTCCATTAATTGGGTATGCGGTAAGAGGTCTAAAAATCAGGAAAATATACAGAGCATCGACATCAACACACTTCACGCACAAAATACCACCACGCCCACAGGCCCGCGGGCCGAACCCAGCCCCCTCGCAGGTTTGAATCCCGCCTGCATATCAATTTAGTTTCACAATAAATTTAATATAGGTGTGCGCCAAACTCCAAAAGACAGAGAAAAGTGTTTTTCAAGTAGCAATTACGCCAGAATTTGGCGAATTTTAACACTCACAAAATCCCACCGAGAGTTTTCATAATGAGGCTGACAAACCAGTTGCTGGCAGTCGGCTGTGTGGTTGCCTACTTTAAAAAATGTAATCTTTGTTTTGCTCGATTTGCTAAACTCTATGATGGCTAACTACAAGCTTTACTTGAAGGTATCTACATAAGAGTGACATGTCATGAACGTGTCATAAAAATTAATGTATACTTTATTAATTAAGGGGAAATAACAATGTTTTCACTCTGTTATTACACACATTACACACAGGCCTGAATTACACACACACACACACGCTCAGTACCTCTACATGCACTAATGATGTCAGAGTGAGGGGGCTGCCCATGGAAAGGCGCCCCGAGCAGTTGGGGGTTCAGTGCCTTGCTCAAAAGAACCTTGGCAGTGCCCAAGAGGTGAACTGGCACCTCCTCCAGCTACCAGTCCACCACCATATTATGGTCCGTACTGGGACTTGAACCAGTGACCCTCCGGTTCCCAACCCAACTCCCTAGTCCCTACCATTGACATATATATAATGGACCAATAGACCCCGTTGCTCTGGACGGAGACCAGTGAAGACTATTAGAAGCACTTTTCCGGTGATCTCTTGCTTTACTGCGCAGCCTCCAACTGACATAGACAACGTAAATGTGACGTGAGCAACGTGTCTGAAAGTTGTAAGTCTTCTAGTAGCTGTGCCAAGAGAAATCTCAGTCATTCCCAATCTTGCAGAGACGGAGAGTGTAGGTATATGCAAGGAGATAACATAGGCACAGGCTAATTATTGCTAACTAACATGCTAGTTAACATTAGTAATTAAACCTAAACAGCTAATGTAAGTCCAAACTGCATGTGAGCTTCTCCTGTACTATACGGTAATTCCTCTACTGTGCGACAGTAAGTCACTTGGTTATGACACAATCGTTAGCTTATTTTTACAAAAACGTCTGCTATGGAGCCATAACGTGAGGTACAAGGTAATGGAGCCTTTTATACATTGTCGTGTTTCTTTAGAAATAAACAATGGACAAATAGAGTCTTTAAACGCTTCAGATGTAAAGTTATTCGCAGTCAAGTGACGTAAAAAAAAAATGGCGGTCAGTGTAATGCTAACAAGAGGTGATACCTTTGTAGCAACAAAATGGCGCCATCGGAGGTTCGCGTTCTGAAGCGAAGCTTACCCCCTTGGTCCCTACTGACTGAGCTAACGCTTCCGTCAGTAAGTGTCATTCAGTTTTTGTCATGACAAGTTAGGGTTAGGGTTAGGGTTCATGTGTCACTCTTATGTAGATACCTTCAAGTAAAGTGTTACCGGACTTTCTTGCTGACTTTTGTACAGCTTTATGTCACAAAGTAAAAAAAGTAAAAAATAAATAAAAAAGTGACAAAAGTGTTGGAAAAAGCAACAACAAATGACAAAAGAATGTGACTAACATCAAAAAGCGACATGCAGTAATTCAGTCAAAGATATTTGACTTATTTGGCCCGTCATTTTCCAGAGTTGCCCTTAGTTAGCCCTTAGCTCTTTTTAGGTCCAAACTCCAAACTTATCTGTTTCGTCTGGCCTTTAATACGTAGCAGTGTGACAATTTCATTCTTTTGTTTCTTTGTAACCTTTTCTGATTTTACTGTTTTCTATGTTCATTCTTTCTATTGTATGATATGTGTTTCTGATGTTAAGCACTTTGGATACCTGCTGGTTGTTGTAAAGTGCTATATAAATACATTTTGATTGATTGATTGATTAGTGAAAGTGATTGACTTCTGGGTCCTCCCTTAAGAAATATAGCTGTAGGTTTTTTGACTTAATGGTATGCATATTTCACATATTTTTGGACAATTACTCTTACTGTAGATAATGCCCAAAAAGCTTCAAGACAAAACTTGCCAAAGTTAAATAATTTTGCCTATTTCATTATTTACACATTTCACAGCCTTCGACTGAACATTTAATTCTTCTGGCAATGTTTGCCATTTAAAATCATATTCTGTAAATCAAAAGAGCAGATTCCAAAAAGTAATGCTCCATTCATTATTTTATTCTCTTTATGTTCCTCCATCCATCTCTCAGTTCAGCCTCCCATCTTAGATCCATCCCTGTCTGGTCATACCTTTATTCCTCCATCCCTCATTGTCCATCAGTCCACCTCTCTTTCTCTGTTGCTCTCCATTCTTCCATCTCTCATCATTCCATCTCTTCCCCCTTTCCTCTTGCTATATTCTATTTTTATCTTGTCTGTTTTGCGGAGAGGTCATTGTCAGACAAGCGAGGACAGAGTCGTACCTTTTGTCACTCTCTCTCAGTGGATTTGTCACCTCGATATTTCAAGCCTCCCATGTGACGGCGGCTCTTCGGCTCGCCCTGTCAGCCGACAATGATGTCACCCTGCTCTCACCTTTCACCTTGTCACTACCTGTGATTTGTTTATTTCGCTGCTGGGTGTGTGTGTGAGTGTGTGTGTTTGAACATTGAGTGTGGTAATAAAGTGGCACAAACATTCATTATTTTATTTTGTTTCCTCTTTTTCGCGGTCAAGAACTCAACAACCTTTCTGCTCAAATCTGACACCCCCACAGGGTGTCACCTCCATGGCTAGAACACATACCAGTCCCTCCAGAAAAAAACGTGACTATGCGATCGCATAATTCAATGCATAATCAGTAAGGGTGTGACGAGATCTCGTTTTACGAGATCTCGCGAGATTAAAACGTGACGAGATTTCTCGTCGAGGTGAAAAGTTGTCTCGTGAGGCGATGTGATGTCAGCGTGATGGAGCGTGGAATTACTATTGAAGATCCCCCTGCCACTTTTAAATCATTTGTGTGGCAACATTTTGGTTTTCCTGTGGAAATAATAAACGGCGAAAGAGTGACAGACAAGACGAACACAATATGTAAACACTGTAAGAAAAAAATGCCGTATACCACGGCTAACACGAGAACGTGTACAGGTCACGCTTTTCGAACCTGCTCTGGGGGACGCAACAACGGGGAAATGAAGCGCCACACGCCGGCCAAAACAACGGCACGGGCCGCCACTCGCTATCGGGGAAATGAGGCGCCACACGCCGGCCAAAACAACGGCACGGGCCGCCACTCGCTATCGGGGAAATGAGGCGCCACACGCCGGCCAAAACAACGGCACGGGCCGCCACTCGCGATCGGGGAAATGAGGCGCCACACGCCGGCCAAAACAACGGGACGGGCCGCCACTCGCGATCGGGGAAATGAGGCGCCAAACGCCGGCCAAAACAATGGGACGGGCCGCCACTCGCAGGACACGGGGAAATGAAACACCACAACGGGGAAATGAAACGCCACAATAACGAGACGGTTGGGGTTAGGAAAAAAAAGAACTGGTAAAGGAACCGTCACACGCGGGACACGCCGACAAAGGAACTGCCACACGCGGGACAAAGGTACTGCCACACGCAGGTGCGATCCCCAGTCTTATCAACTACTCGCTACCATCAGCGTTCTGGGATCACGAAATATGCTTCCCATTAAAATGCATTGCTTTCAATATCGTAATCGCCACACGAAAAAAACGGCATTTACGTAACCTGTCCACGACTTAATAGATTACAATAACGTGACTATATAACGACATGGCATGAGACTGGGCTGGCAAAAACACATACAGCACCACCACAGCTCTCTACTAACTACTGCACCAAACATTAAAAGGGCAAACAACCCTAAAAGCCTTTGCATGTCTGCCACCGGTAAGTGCAAGAGCCACGGCAATAACGCACAGGCGTTTTCATTGCAGCTGATATGAGGCCATTTTCTCGTCTCGTCTCGTTCTCGTGAACCCAATCTTGTGATGTGTCTCGTCTCGTGGAGTAAGCGTCTCGTCACACCCCTAATAATCAGCCAAAGTCCGCATATTCATGCGGGGGCCGAATTTTTTTCAAATACGCCGCACTTTCGCCGCATAAATTGCCGATTTCCACGCAAAATATGCGGGGCTTGCATGATTTCATAATCCCCGCATTTTTGTTGTAAAAAAGTCACATATATTTTAGCTCTTGTTTACTTCACACAAGAGCAGCCATTTTCCCCTATTGCCATGGGAACATTATGAGGTGACTTAATTACGCAACGTGAACATCACTGAAAAGCAGGGTGTTGGGGCAATCACTTTTTTTTCTCTTTTTTGTCAAACCGCAGTTTTTGCAAGTTCCCGAAATTTCATTGCATGAAATTGCATAAATATCCTGCATATTCCATCGCATGTTTTAAGAAAACGTGCTGCATAATCAAGGATTTTTGCCCACAACAATCACAGAAAATCTCCGCATTTTTCGGGAAGGACTGACATATGCACAAAAACATGGACGCACACACACACACACACACACACACACACACACACATTACAAATAGTAATTGCTGCTTTAACAAACGACCTATAGGAGAGTTTTTTCAGTCCAACTCTAATAACATTGGGCGTCATTCACCAATACCTTTCTAATTTGTTCTTAAGAAAGGTTCTAAGAAAAGTCTACTTCAGATTCTTGACTCGTTCATAAACCGCAATTGTTGGCACCTGTGTTCTGGGAATCTGATTGTCCTTTTAGTGATCCAAGGGGGATACAAAAGATGATTTGGTTTTGGATCAACATATTAGTGGAGCAACATTATCTAAAGCTGCTGTGCACATAGCAATGAAGCAGTTCACTAAATCCTAAGTGTTTGCATGCAAATCTAAGGATGCAACAGACTGAAAAAATGAAGATAATCTTGAAGCACTAGTGTCATTAAAGATGCATGAGCAAATGTCCCGCTTATGAGGAATACACAGATAAAAAAATAAAAAGATATATTGTGGAAGTCTACCGCTCTGATTGTCACTCATCTACCTTAAAGGACTTCACTGTAATACTTTGTTAATCAATTGACTACCAAGGATACTCAATTATAATCAGGAGAAAAGGCTCTTATATTCAGTGGGACTGCATTTACACTGCTAATTTTTCAGCTTTCCCACATTTCCCATCATTTCCGTGGATAATTCCCTGGCTGGCTGCACAGAGAGAAAGATCAGCCCGGCATACATCACGACAGCCACGGGAAAAAAAAAAAAAAGAGTCGAAGAATAACTCCCCTGTGATCCGAACATATGCACCCGTCAGCTTTTTCCTTGTGCTGCTGGGAAGCGCAGACTCCTGCGTTTGAGAGTTTTATATGCACAATATATACAGTATATGCCACCATAATTAACGAAAGCCATACAGGGTATCTGTGCTGGGCTTCCCATCCGTCATCACAGAAAGAAACATTGCTACGGCGTCTCGCAAAGTTTTTACTCGCCAAGTTTTTACTCGCCGAGTTTTTATTTGGCAGGCAGAGTAAAGTTAGAGGATTCTTTTAGGAGCTTTGGGTGGGAACAGGGGGTATTGATGATCCTGCAAGGTGTTGTTCAGGCACGCGGGGCATGCTGTGCAGAATATAGATCATAATATTTGCATGCCACTCCAGATGTTATGGGGAGTCTATTTGACTTACAGGCAGTAAGAGGTTGGCGGTATCACTTCTTCAGCAGTTTTGTCTGTGCATGGCGCTCATGGCAGACATCAGCACCCGGAAACAACTACATTATCCCTCTGTTCACATATTTTGGCTCAAACTTGATAGCTGTAACAAGATGCCATAAATTGTAAATGCTGGCACTGCCTAACACACAAGTCGCCCCGTTTCGCCATTGGAAAGTTATTCAAATGTCTGGAGGGGACAACTTGAATACAACCAATCACACTCGTTTCTTTTGCTCGATGGAACAGAAGCACATTGGCTAGTTTAAACCATCGAGCTGGACCACAGTTTAGCCTTTTCCGAATTTCAAAAGCTGGTTCTGTAAATAAGTAGCGTAGAAATCTAGACGCACCCTAGTGGCAACAAATTTATTTTGCAGCCAGTCTAGGCACTCTCTCCGTTGGCTTGCGAGCTGGAAAAAAAAAATTTTGGTCAGGCCAATCACATCGTGTATAGAGTCGGTGGGCGGGGCTTATGGCTGCTGCTGCTGGGAACAGAGGTCTTCTGGAAGACTTGGAGTTCAGCTGTTCTTTGAGAAAAGAACAAAGAACGGCACAGAAATCATTCTTAAAAAAGGAAGATGTGTTCGGAGTTTTGCCGACTGGATACGGCTAAAGTTGAATCTATCAACTAGCTCTGCTACCTTCTTCGTTGCTCTGATTGGTTGCAGCGCTATCCTATTGCATGCAGAGGAAATTAGATAGACAACCGTTTATCCCGCCCCTCTGATTGAGCCCCGTCAATGGAGAGTTCCCAGACCCAACATCTTGATCTGGGTCTGGCTTGTCAGGCTAGTAAACAAGAACATTTTGTGGGAAAACCATGTGACCCCAGACTTACATTTTTGGATTTATTATTATAAAAAACAAAACTACTCAACACAGAGCACTGTACCTCAATCATTTCTACATTAACCCGCCAGCTACAGGGGGATCAAGAGTTTGTCTTTAAAGTGATTCAAAATATAGATTTTGGGAAGTATCATATCATGTATAAATATAATTTTTAGATACTTTAGGGAAAAATAATAATTTGGAATATAGTTGTCTGACTATGTCGTTTTGTAGCTGCTCATGACCTGCTTCATGATCTTCAGTACGCCCCCTGTTTATGGGGCAGTAACATGGCAGATAAATTACTTCCGTTTATGTTTACAGACATTTATCTTTATGACTTTTTTATTGTCGTTGTGGTCTGCAAGATTGTTAATAGGTGCTGCTTTGCCCAGAATTGTGTTCTGAAGCAGTTCTGATTCATGGTAATTAAGGTTGTGTGAATGTGACTCGTCTTTATGAGTGATGGGACTCATCGAGATTTGCACGGTGAAATGATTGAAAGCAGATGCTTCTAAATGTTTGATTATTTTTTAAACACACTTTTTTTTCATGTGCAAATACATTTACACATGTACACTCATCACACATCCCATTAATGAGAAACAGTGAGTGTAGTGCTTTGATTTCACAGCATTCACACCATTATAAGAGCTTAGCTGAACCATTATTGTCATCATCATATTTTTCCCCACAGGTCATTAATATAGTTAGGCTAATCTCACTGGGTCTCAAACCCAAATCCTGGAGCCAGGCTGGACCATAGATATAAAACAGTAGATGTGACATGTAATTCTGACTTGCCATTCCAGGATGGAACCATATAGAGACAGAGCGCATTTAAGTCCCGCCCCCCACCGGAGGGGAAAAGAACTCTCCGCTCTCCATTGACTTGTATTGCGGGAAGGTTCCTCTTCATCAATTTCGTCTGCTAGCAAACAACAGAAAAAAGCCTAAAGGCTGCTGTGTGGTTAAATTCACTACCAATAATGTAAAGGACAAGAGTTTTTATAAGCTTCCGACCCGAAAAAAAGCGAATACACACGTAAGTACGTAATCAGCAGAGAGAAAAGAGAGACTGTGGGATCCTGACACTAACCTAACACAGTTTTTTTATGTTGTTGGTTTTTGGAGTAGTGGGGGTCACTCTTGCCTCTTTGAGGGCGTCGGGGAAACAGCCAGTTGACGAGGAGATGTTGATGAGATGGGTAAGGAAAGGAAAAAGGTCAGGAGCAATAGACTGGAGAAGGTGAGAAGGGATAGGATCAAGGGGGCAGGTGGTTGGGCGGGCGGAGCTAATCAGGGTAAGAATTTGATTTGGAGATAGAGGGGTGAAAGAGGAAAGAGTACTGGATGTGATGGATGGAAAGACGATTTCAGGAAGTGTGGTAGAAATAAGTACGAAGTAAGAGGACAGAGAGAGTCAAGAGAGGATAGAGTAGAGAGGAGAGTGTCTGTGGCAGCGTTGGGAGGCATGAGTAAGAAAGAGTCAGATGTGGGGAGGGTTGATGAAGTAGATGATGCCAGAGAAGAGGGATAGAGTGAACGAATGTAGGTATAGTGTCTCTTGAGATATGGTTGGGAGCTTGGGAGAGAGTAAGAGATGAAGAAATGGTCTGAGGTATGGAGTGGAGTGACAGTGAGGTTGGATGTAGAACAGTTTCTGGTGAAAATAAGATCTAGGTGGTTGCCAGCTTTATGAGAGCGTGGGGAAGGAGAGAGTGAGAGGGAAAAAAGAAGAGAGAAGATGTAAGAAGTCTTAGAATTGTTTTAGAATTGCTTTAATTGGAACATATGGTGAAAGAAGCTCATGTTGTCTTTACAACCTCTGTATTTCTTTACCAACACTTCAAAGTAATGAACCAAAAAAACAAAGATCTTGGTAGAATATTTGTATTCGTTTTAGTTGACTATACCTAAATAAAAAAAAAAAAGTCTCATCTACTCTACACTGACATATGGGAAGTGATTCCAGCCTCTCTAGTCACTTTGGTCCTTTTGGTAAAGCAACATGTGCTGCACAGCTGATAGTAAAGTTTCTGCCCATAGGTGGCGATTGTAAACAGTACCCAGGTAAGATGGCGGATGGTTATCCTGTTAGTTATGACATCATATCACATCTATTGTTTTATATCTGGATTCTCTCTCGCATTGCTGTGTCAGGTCGCTTCTATGAAGTCTACATCGACAACATTTGATTTCCGGGATTGTTCAGGTGCCGCCGGAAATTCCGGCCGGATGTCCGTTACCTTCCTCTTTCTTTCGGTGGGTTTCTGAGGACTATGGTTAACTGCTCCTCAGATCTCTGCAGGGTAAACCAAGACAGCTAGCTGGACTGTCTGTCAAATCTGAGTTTTCTATTGCACGAATAAAACTAGTTTTGAGTGTACACATGTTCCACCAGAACAAGTTCCTTCCATAGGCTATTTAACAGCGGCACGTTTTTCTCCCGTCCCGGAATGCTGTGTGGACTAGCCAGACCCTCCTTGACAACACTGTGGAGGAAGGTGTGGCAATGCGAGACTACTTCTATGTGACTATGAGCTGTTGCTATGAGCCGTCCTACCTTATATAACCGCAGTGGGAGCTGTTTCCGTATTCTCGGCAGTGGGTGCTGGTGCTCCGTCAGGGTTGCCCCTTGTCACCGATTCTGATTGTGATTTTCATGGATAGGATCCCAAGGCGCAACTTGGGGGGGGGGAAGGAGTTCAGGTTGGGGACCTCAGGTTTGCCTCCTTGCTCTTTGCAGACGATAGGGTTCTTTTTGCTTCATCAGACCGTGACAATGGTTTTGTGCCTAAACATAACCAAACTGTGATCGTTTTACAACGTTAACGTGTGTAAAATTTAGGTTTAGATTTGAGAATGGAAAACACTCCTGTGTGTCGTACGTCCTGCCTCCGATAGGGCTGCTAATTTATGAAACACTCCTTTGGGTTGCGTTAGAGGGAAGGAATAAATGACCTATATTGTCGTATGGTTTGGACGAATTGTTGGTTAGGAACTAGGAAAATTTCCATATAATAAACCTTAGAAAATGCCCAATATATTACTCTACATTTGTGGATTTTTTTACATCTGGCTCTTTGTATTGAGCAAAGGCTTGGCCCATTCCAGAACTGATTTTAATTTATTAACTTGTACAACACACAGTCATCACTAACCATACTGCTTGTGTTTACCTTCAACAGTACACAAAAAACTGAAAAACATAAACTTTATATAGAGTATCTCTACCTTTCTTGCTGAAAACGTTGTTTCATTGCATCACTGCCAAAAAATGTAAATCGCCTTGCAATACTGAAATGAAAGCGATAGACGCAGCAGGAGAGGAACCAAAGGAAGCAAAAGAGGACTGGAGAAGTATACCAACAGAGTGACGGAGAAAAAAAAAAAATTTGAAATAGAATGAAAAATAACCCCAAGCAGGTTGCCTATCTGGGCTCTTCCACTGGCTCCCGCTCGCTCTAATTTATACACTAGCTGCTGAGGCACTGTTTCTGAGGACACTCTGCAGATTCCTGGCTGTGGGAATAAATAGTGCTGACATAATGCTATGCACATTACACCAAAGTAAACTTTAACAGTCTGCCTGGTGGTTGGGTTCCAAGGCGAAGTCATGTATTGTGTCTGAAGTCTGAGATTGGTCCCTCTTTTCTTTCCTCTCTCATGCGATTTATCCTCAGTGAAAGAGAGAAACTGCTACGGGGTGTTTGGTTTCCTCATATCATATTTTTATTTCTCTCATTTACAGTTTCCAGGCAAATATGGACTCAAAATAATTCAGACACGGCTGCTGCTCGATGTGAGAACAAAGTATGTGGTAATACGTTATACGCTATATGCTGAGATGCTTGTCTGTGTCTAGATACTTGTGTCTCTTCTCTCGGAAATTCTTTTCTTCTGTGATCGTTTGTCATGTTTCATATTCAAGTTAAGCACAGAAAGTGTTTATCCTTTGCTGACAGTCAATACATCCTGGCAAACAGCTGCATGAGAAGTGAGACAAGTGAATAAAGCAGAGGAAAGAAGTGTAGTGCTGTTACAACATGAATCGTGTTTTTGTATAGTTTTTGCAAGCAAAATGATAACATAAACAACTTGTTATTATTCAGTAATTGCAGATGTAGAAGTTCAGTCAGTCAATCGGAGTAAAGAGTTGGGACAATTTGAAGAAATTGTTCTGGAAAGTGTCATTTAAAGCAAGCTATCACAAGAGCCGTGAGAGATTAATGAGCCAGACGCCAACTACAGTTTGTGTTCATGCGGAGTAGCCATCATGCAACCAAACACACATTCCAATTTATACATCTCAACGAAGTCATCACGACAAAACGCTACAGAAGTTAGAGAGAGCAAAAAAATCCCACTCGCTTTCTCTGCCAGCCGTGATTCCTCGGTGGGACGGACTAAGACACGAGGAAGGGAATCAAGTGGAGGAACCTTGGATGCAATTTAAGAGAACTGAGATTCAGCTTAGAGGTTGATGACAGGAGCCAAGAGTGGGGCAACAAGGAGAGCAGAGGAAATGAAAAGGAGAGGAGAAGGGCCGCTGAGATGAGGACAGGTGATGGGACATGAGGAGAGGAAATTAGAGAAGAGTAGATAAGGAAAGAAGAGAACATGAGCTGTAGTTTGAGGAGGTGAGAACAGACGAGAGGTGAATTAAATGTCAGTCTTTCTACTGATTTCCTCACGACTGAGCTACCACGTATTTTGCGTGACTTTACTGAACAACCAAATTGTTTTATTGACCAAATAAAGTCAATGTATGCAGATTACCTATTTGTCTCAGTTGCACTGGTTCATTAACATGTTGACAAATGTTTGGTATTGGCAACAGGACAGGACCTCATCACACACTATTATTATACTATTAACGAACATCCGTTACATTCACGCCATTGCCATAGGAGATGCTGCAGAGCTAATTAAGACTCAGCTCCACACAGCTCTCTCTGGATTTCTCAGTATGGCTATGGTCAGAAGATTGTGGCGTCCGGTGACTTTCCCGCGCAGAAACTAGAGTGAAGATAATGACCTCTTCTGAAGAGTCCATCATGTTTTTTTAATCCTCCGTGTCCTCCTTGGCTACTAGCCACTGTGTGGAGGAGGGGTGGGGGTGGTGCGCGAACAAAGATGGCTTGTATCATGTGGACGCGCCAACAGTTTTGTTGTCATTACTTAGAATTCCTCATGGGGGCGACAGAAACTAGGCACTACGGCTTTAATTTAATTGTGAATTCATACATTTCTCAACCCTATTTTTGTACACGTTTGGTAGATATAAAATTCAATTGATAAAACGTTGTTTGGTTAGATGTGAGACGGACAGGTTGGCTATGGATTTGGAGTGGTTAAATCCATGCAAGGAACTGCAAGGTTGACATATTGTATTCGGACGTTGACATGAGCTGAACATTTTAAATATGCAATTAAGAATGTCCGGAGTCGATTTTTGCAAAATGGGTGTTAACACAATGTTCTATAGCTAGACCAGCTGCCTGTTAAAATACTATACTGGAACTTATTCTTAACATACAGTACTGCAAGACAGTGATTTCCACCACCAAAGGCTTTAGAAAAGTTATGCAGTTGCATATCTTATAGTCTGGATCAACGGCAGTTCATTCCAGGATAACTGTCGCCGGATGTTCCACCGGATGTCCCTTGTCTTTCACTTTCTGTGTGTTGCCGCTGTCTAACCCCGTTGTCTTCGGGAAACAACAACAAACTTTAAGCTAGCAAGCTACACGCTGAAAATTTTAAGTTTTGAGGAAAATTTGGATCGTGCAACAAGGGAGGCCTGCTTTGGTTTTAAGTGAATGATTGTAAAGATTTACAAAGAATATGTTTACGTCATTTCCTCTCTAACTGGGACGTTTTGGGACCGATTGGTGGGATCGCTGTTAATCAAGTACACACGAGGATAAGCTGGTAAGAGCAAATTACGTTTAACCATGTATCCAGCTAATTTAAATAGCTCACGTTACTGTATTGTGTGAACACTTAACTCATTCAATATTGTCTGTGGTGTTTTCTTTAGCACGTTCCTTCCAGAGGCTATTTTGCAGAGCCACCGTCACTGCGTCCGGAGATTAACGCCACCCAAGACGATTACGATTGGTTTAAAGAATTGCAAACAACCCAGAGTGTATTTTATCTCCTATCCCAGAATGTATGTGTTGTGTAGCCAGACCCTACTCCACAGTGTTGGAGCGCCACACTGGCCATGTTTATTGTCATAAAAGAATACAGTATGTCTCCCAATGCAACAATATTCATTTTAAAACATTTATGTATGTTTTATTTTAAATATTACTGTACAACTATGGCTTGGTGGACCACTTCAATTCAGGCTGTGGCTATAAAATATAATACTTCATGCAGGATACATTTATTGTTGGTTTAGGTGTCCTCAAGGGAATTTGTTGATATTACTGAGATACAATAACACTAGGCCTATTCCTAAAATATACTTGAGACAGCAGTTGTAAGACACCTTTGCATATATGAGGGGACAAAACATTGATTCAAAGAGATGCTGCAGAGGGTAGGGACATTGTTAATAACCAGCGGCAGAGACCTGGGGAGATGAGATGGACGGAGGACGAGGCAATGAAGGGGTTAGACAAATACTGAGAGGTGAGACGGGGGACCGAAGTAGAAAGTGATGAAGGAATTGGACCGTTAACAAGCAAGACTCGAGCCGTGAGAGGGCAGAAGGTGAGGAAAAGAAGATGAGAGGGAACGGAGAAGACAAAAAAGGACAGCCGAGGCAGAGCGAGGGAGGTAGAGAAATACAGTGTGAGTGAAGAAGATGAAACGTGACGGCCAGGAGGTGAAAATGAGATGGCGGTATAGAGAGATGGGAACAAGGCAGAGGAAGAATAAGACCACGCACCCTCTTTGTGTGGCCCTGACCGAGCGAGGCCATCCGTAATCCAACCGGGATGTTAATGAGCAGGTCGGGCCGAGGGGTGAAAGGAAGGGTGGACTTGGGAGAGGGAGGGTGATGAATTAGACCAGACCACTATGCCTGATCTTTTATCTTTTGGATTGACAGGCAGCGTCAGAGGCCAGCACGCTGTCCTCAAGGTCCTGCGATCCATTACAGCCCCACCTACGTTATGATCGATCCACGAGAAACAACCTTACTGGGGGGGAGGGCACATACGGTGCCGGGGTGGGAGGGCATCATCATGCAGCCAATTTTCATTTTTAAATATTTTTTGGGCTTTATTTGATAGAGCAGATGAAGAGAGGAAAGACAGGAAATACGGAACGTCCTGACCCTGGGGCCGCTGCGGGAAGGACTGAGCCCTAGCACATGGGGCGCACGCTCAACCAGGTGAGCTTTCAGGGCGCCCCATGTTGCCCATTTTCAATTATACTTCTGTTTCAATAGTTAAGCATCGGCTTTCCCTGTTAAATGCTGTAGCACAGAACTCAATGGGTATTAAGTCATCAGCCTAGTCCAGTGGTTCCCAAACCTTTTCTGCAGGGCCCCCCTTTTTGAAATATTTTTGACCCAACCCCCCAAGAACTTGTGAGGTACGCCACAATAAGCTGTTTCTCCACAGCGTGTATTTATTCTAGCACAACAGAAAAATGCCTAAAAGCTGCTGTGTGGTGATATTCACTTCAAACAATGTAAAGAACACTTGACTTAAGTTGGAATTTGGAAAAGTGGATACAGAGTGGGGAATCAGCAGGGAGAATGGAAAGACTGTGGGATCCTGAAACTAACCTAACGATGCTAACCTGTTACGTTTGCAACAAACAGTTTTTTACCAAGTCAAATATCCAAATGTTTGTTTTAGGCTAACTATGTTTCACCTTAGATCGATATGTGGTCACCACTATTGTCTTGCCTGGGTTTTGGTAGGTGTGGCTTTATTATCTGCTTTACCTGGCAGTAGTGATGGCCAAATGAAGCTTTGTCTTTATTTTCTGAGCCCACTAGATGGCGCTCTCTGTTCAACAAAAGGTTGAGAATACACTGAATTGCAGTGGTGGAATGTAACGAAGTACAAATACTACATATCTGTACTTTACTTAAGTACAATCAATTGTGCATACTTTTGACTTTTACTTCGTTACATTTTGCATACACTTTCTACTCCACTACATTTCTACAACGTTACATTTTCGTTACATTTTCTGATTAGTTTTCCCCCCTGCCAAAACGTCTTCCTGACCGTCACACGTTTGCAGTCCGCAGGGAAGCCTTCAGCAGTGGCTCCTGCACCGGCGGCAGGCCGTCCAGCTCCCGGTTCCGCACGCGATATTACGAATCCCACTATGGCCACGCCAAGACCCGCCCTCTAATAGCATTTATTGGCCAGGCGCGTACCGCTCCCGGTACTACCGCTGCTCCCGTTACTGCTGCTACTCCCGATACTCTGCTCGGTCATATGTGAAGTATCCGTATTAACTATTATTAGTTATATTATTAATTATTAGGGTTGTATATTAACCCAACATAGGGTTAATATACAACCCATATATTTATCTTAAAAACACTCCCGGTCCTCCTCAGCTGTGAAGCCACGTACTTGTTGTCCAAGCCCGTGTGTTCTCGCTAGATAAATGTGTTCAGCATTCACTGTCACGTGGGAAATAATACAAAGTAGAGCTTTATGCAGATCACCCTGATAGATAACCAGAATTTTAAGTCGGAATGTAAACTGGGCGACAGATGGTAAGCACAATTACATTAACCTAAAACTTAATTTAAATGCCACAGCCCATACTGTTTGTGTTTTTTTTAATTATTAGAATATAGACATTAACAGAATAAATCGTTATACAAGTACTTTTACTTTTAATACTTAAAGTACATTTAAAATCAGGTACTTTTTTACTTTTACTTAAGTAGGGTTGTCATTGTTGTACTTCTACTTTTACTAAAGTAATGCTGCGTTCATGCCACCTCGGAATAACAGGCACCGCTCCCCCTGGTTATGTTGTTTTTCCGACTGGCATCGTTCACATGGTCAGGATGAGTGTTCTTCTTCTTCTGTTATATTGGCGTTTGACATAACAACTTTTTGCATGACTGCCACCAACGGTTGGCCGTAGCCTAGAGCATCAGGTGTGTGAAAACATGGAGGCCACAATAACAAAAGATGTTCTGCTGTTTTCTTATGCGAGCATCCAAACAGCACATCGCCAGGTGTTTGTTTGTGTTATCTGCAAGACAACCAACGGGAAAAGACACGGATAATGTGTTTTTTTTTATACATAGGCCTATTTATGAATAATGGCATTTGTCCACAATAAACAGTTTATTATCATTGAAATATGTTCAGTGAACCAAAGTTGCCTCCATCAAACTTCAGTTGTCAAGAACACGTCACAAACTGGGAAAGTCGGTTATCAAAATCCAGCCCGAGTTTCCAACCTCTGATTCCCACAGGAAGTTACGTGAATGGTGACGTTTTCACCGTGCGTTCATGGAAATCGGAAAAACGTTTTTCCGATTTCCATGAACGCACGGTAAATATATCTCTGGCTATTTCTACTTTTACTTAAGTACTGAGATTCAGTACCTTCACCACTGCTGAATTGCAATGCCTTAGGCCTTTTTCTTAAAACTAAGTGCGCCATCTAGTGGGCTCAGAAAATAAAGAAAATGGTTCACGAAGCTTCATTTGGCCATCACTACCTGGCAGTCCTTTCACAGACTTGTACATGTTTTGCTAGCTTTGCTGCTTTGAGGCACACCCCCCAAGTTTGGGTCCCACTGAAATAGTCCTTTGTTTAGATTGAGCATAAACGTATGTCTGCCTTGCTTTATTTTATACAAATTTGCAATGAAAGCAGCTCTAGATTTCCCTTCCCGTTTGTCTGAACACGTGCATTTTCTTCCTTCAGTGCACTGCTTAAAGTTTGTGTTCTTGTGTCTTCCGTGATGTGATTGAAAAATCTAATGGTCGAAGGAAAGCTCCACAACAAAATGTGAGAGAGGTTGACTCGCCAACAGATTTTTACTGGTTTGGACTTGGCTCAGATATAATTGGAAGCTCCCAAGATTCACTGCCAGAATGATGCATCACATCCATACAGCCCAACAGTGTGTGGCGGAACACGAGCTGGTTGAAATATTTGCCTTCACTGGCGGCGTCACTGACAGATGTTCACGCTAGTTTTTGTTGGGTTATTATTCTTTGGTTGTCACTACTTATTTTGATCTCTTCTTCTCACTTTGTTTTCACTTCATCTGTCTTTCCGTGTCTGCTTTCTCCATTCCCTCCCACCTTAATATCACTTGTTATGTTTTCACAATTTCTCTCCTTACCTCTTCGTCCACCCCAGTGTGTTTGAAGTCTGACTGCCATGGAATCATTGAAGACGTTAGAGGTTGCTCAGGGAGGTTTATGGTGTATTTAGTATGAGCAAGGGGCTCTCACATTTCATTTTCTTTTGTTTATCTGTTGTCTTAGTAGCTTTAGCTCTGCCTGGACTTAATGCCTGAGCCTAAATGAGAGTGTTTATGTCTTGGAGTAGGGAGTTTTGTGGGCTAAAGCCCCCATGGTGGCTTTCATTCTGTCAAGAGAGTGTATGTCTGAGATGTTCCCGTCTGTGCATGTGTGAGTGGGTGAACGCCTCGGCTGATGCGGTTCTTGTGTAATTTAAATAGCTTTGCTGCACACTGGGAGGCCACAGTGGGGTCAGACTTTCTGCTGACAGAATGTGTTTACCCCATTGAAAACAAATCTTCCAAAGGGTTATTTATTTTCATATACATCCAATTTCAGCGCTGCTCGTCTGGGTACAATCTGTATAAATGGCGAAGTTAGAAACTGTATGTGAAGAGCTCTTTAACTCAAAAGATTTGTCTCAAAAGGAAAGCATGCAGGAGATGCTGGCTCAAGTGATAGAAGACTGTTTCCAAATGATCATGGAAGGAAAATCGTGTGCCACTGGTAAATGTTTCGGAGGTAATGTCTTGACTCTGTTGCCATTCTTGTTTGGTGATTTTGTATTTTTCAATTTAACTGAATTTATACAGCTCTTTGGGTGCTTAAAGATTTCTTGAGATAAAAACAGAGGCAACGCGAACCATATTTCAGCACAAATGTAAACCTATTAGTTATTTAAGTCTTTTTTTACTCACCCAGAAGGGGTCAGCCCTATGTTCCCACATTTCTAAGAATTTTCTTTTCACTATAAATTAGGCCCTATGGTCCCACAGCCACATGGTCCTAAAAAGATTTTTCTTAAAATTAGGCGCTATGTTAAGGTTAGGGTTACATTCCATCTGTAGTCCATTGCTATTGGATACTAGGTTGGGTGTAATTGGCTACCAAATTGGGAGAAAGGGGGATAACATCTGATACAAATTTATGAAAAGGAAATGTGCAAACATAGGGCTTACTTTTGGAAACAAATCTTATAAATGTGGGAACTGTGAAAACATAGGGCCTTATTTTGTAAAGAATCTTATAGATGTGGGAACATAGGGCTGTGGGAACATAGGCACGTTCCCCCTCAGAAATGATCAAAGCAATTGTTGTGAAGCCAAGGGGTTCAAATCCCAGCAACAGTTCAACAAGTACATGGTAATAATGTTAAAGCGTATTTATGCTTCTCTGTTGAGGTGTTTCAGTCCCAATGGTGCATTTTAATTTACCACCACTTCTGTTTTAATCAATCAAAGCTGCCTACATTGGCTACGTAATGCCTCGTGTTTTACTCTCGCGAAAACACACAAACTGGCAGACAGCTCACACAGGGTAATGGACTTACAAAGTTTATTCTCAAACTGTCAACAAACACAGAAGAAAGAACCGAAACACAGGGAGGCAGGGATCCAAAACTAGAAGATGAAGCAGAGTCTTAAAATTCACAAGAAGCACCAGGGGAGGCACCAGGGGGAAGACAAACGTACAAGAAGCTGGAAACGGTGATACAAACGTTACAAGACAAACTGGCACAGGACTGATGAAAGGGGCAGGTAGGTAAATAACACATTCTCACTCCTAGCGCGTCAAAAAAACAATGCTAATGTGGACCTTTTTCACAGCAGACATGTTGACTTGTCATAGTAGGAAAAGCACAGCTGGAATTGATAACCTTAACGATGGCTCAGTTCCATCAAGCGTCCCAGTAAGATATTTCAGTGAGTCAGCATGCACAATACCAGGACCTCTCCTAAGTGGAATGCAGCCATCGTTAGTGGTTTTGAATACACCTGTGCTTCTCCTACTATGACACGTCAACATGTCTGCTGTGAAAAAGGTCTATTCAGGTGCCTTTGGCGTTAGTTACTGACGTAAAGAGTCTCCTTTAGAATCTCAGTCAGACACAGCCCTTTGCCGTCACTTTTTGACACTCTGGGTCGGCCCCGATTTGGCATCAGTTTCAACGTGCAGGGTAAAACCACTGGGTGGGGTTTTAACATGTATGTTTCATTGACATGCCGAACAAGAACGGGACATGAACCCCGGTCTCCTTGGTGAAAGTCCTGTGTTCAGATTTTAGGTCTTTCAAACTACTCGCTACCGTTGTCGCTCTTCATACTACGTCATCTTACAGCGCCGTGGTCGAGCTGCTGCTCTGCCCGGTGCGTTCCATACAGATGCTAAAGGGTGATTTTTTTGCATCGGTATCTGACGTCTTTTGCGTCAGTATCTGTATCCGGTTTTCACAATATGCATTACGTACCTAAGTGATCAATGTTCCACCTCAGCACCACGAATGGGTGTTAATGGTATGTGTGAAAAGGGTACTGTTTCCCGGTTTATCCAGTAAGTTATGAGTTAAGTTATATAAATAACAAGCTTGTTTCATTTGTTTTATTGTTGTATCACAGGATTATGATGCGTTGAAAGGGGTTCACCTTACTGCGTGTGATTGAGGTTTTTTTTTTTTTTGTTCTACCTGGATGTTGGGATAGATCAACTACTCAATCAGGGATAGCGAAAACAGGTTTGCATCATTATGTCCTCTTAGCAAGGAGAGGGATGGGTACTGTTTAGTTATAGGAGGAGAGACCTTTTTCATAGTAGGAAAAGCACAGGTGAAAAGCACAGGTGTATTCAAAACCATTAATGATGGCTGCATTCCACTTAGGAGAGACCCTGGTATTAAACCATTAATGATGGCTGCATTCCACTTAGGAGAGGCCCTGGTATTAAACCATTAATGATGGCTGCATTCCACTTAGGAGAGGCCCTGGTATTAAACCATTAATGATGGCTGCATTCCACTTAGGAGAGGCCCTGGTATTAAACCATTACTGATGGCTGCATTCCACTTAGGAGAGGCCCTGGTATTAAACCCTTAATGATGGCTGCATTCCACTTAGGAGAGGCCCTGGTATTAAACCATTACTGATGGCTGCATTCCACTTAGGAGAGGCCCTGGTATTAAACCATTAATGATGGCTGCATTCCACTTAGGAGCGGCCCTGGTTTTAAACCATTAATGATGGCTGCATTCCACTTAGGAGAGGCCCTGGTATTAAACCATTAATGATGGCTGCATTCCACTTAGGAGAGGTCCTGGTATTAAACCATTAATGATGGCTGCATTCCACTTAGGAGAGGCCCTGGTATTGTGAATGCTGACTCACTGAAATAGCTTACTGGGACACTTGATGGAATTAAGCCATCGTTAAGGTTATCAATTTCAGCTGTGCTTTTCCTACTATAACAAGTCAACATGTGTGCTGTGAAAAAGGTAGGTGAAGTAGTTCTGCAGTAAATGACATTATATTCAATTTGGTGCGCTCATCAGTATGTACATGTAGTTACATTGTGATGTCAGGAGTAACTTTTATTTTTTCTTCCTGAAATTAGTTGAATTCCTGTCCATTTATGCCTCTGTTTCAGTAATCTTATTGTTAATAAATGCCACCTTTTTGCAGTTAACTCCTGCCTATCATCCTGCTTCTTCAAATTGTGTGTTTAATTTATTATATTGCGCCTAAACCAAGAGTTAGGTTCACTGAAATTATGAAAACATTCGTCTTTGATTCGCCATGTTTGCAGATGTGAGCGCTCCTTTTGTATAACACAACACATCATATAAGTTGTCAACTAGGGGGTGATAGGGGGTAAATAAATTGCCCGTCATTTTGTTGGGACGTCTCATACGTCTTCCACTTCCACACACTAACAAGGGCTAAAACAAGCAACTGTTGCACACACATTTTTGTCCCTTATGTCCCCACACGTCGTTAGTAGTTTGATGTCTGCATTAACTATGATCAAACATGTTGTAAAAATCGCTTTGAGCACAAGGCTGACTCATCACTGTTCTTGGCAACTCAGTGGTATCTCGGTAGCTGTGTAGCCAAACTCAGCTGAGCTACAAAGCCACTCTAACACCCGGGACACAAAAGTATAAAATTTGAATTTAGATTCGCTAAAATCTAGATTGAATTGTTTCTTCTTATTATTCAGTGGCCATATCTGTTCACAGTCAAAGAGAACTCACCATGGGTCAACAATGCAGTTTCTTATACCTGCTTTCATTTCTGTGCTTGAACAAACCAAATAGAAGAGTAAACACACTCCCACAGGCCTTTCCCCTGCCAGCCAAACCTGGATGAAATCCTCAAAAGATGCTGCCAAATTAATCAAATCTCCTCCTTTCAGGAGAAGGGGGAGAAACCTGATGTAATCACTTAGGCGCAGTGTGTGAGTCCACTTTGCACCGTGAGATTCGAAGGAGAAGCTGCCGGAAGCCTGAGGTTCGGATAGGTAAGGGGGGGGTCCTTTTGGGAGAAAGGCTGCAGCAGCAGCAACTGTTTATCATATCACACACACATGCACAAGCACAATGTTACTGACACATTTCCCCCGAGAGCTATGATGAGCTAAGCCGATTCATGCAGAAAATTGTTAGCTTCCTCCCAAGCCCACTTCAGCTCAAACGGATTTTTATCTCTGTTACATCCTCCTCATACCCCTGATATCTGCCTGCCTCGCATTCTTCCATCCTCCATGTCTACATCCCTTTGGTGTTTCTCTCCCCCTCCTTCCTCCATCCCTCTCTTTGCTTTTATCACCTAATGGTGGGTGTTCTCTCTCCATGTACGGACAGAGCAAACGATAGAAGGGGGGAAAATGAGACACAGGACAAGAAGCAGTTTGGAGCCATGTCTGGTACCTTTTTCCGCTGGTGATATCAAAGAGAGATTTTCTCTCTTTGATATTATACCTAAATATATTTTCCCTCAAAATGGAGGAGCTTGGTGGGGAAGAAGGAAGAAGGCTGCAGGGACAGTACTGACAAAGTGGATTATAATCACCAGGAGAGATGAGTGAATTGTTTCTCAAGGCATTGTGGGATAGCAGGCCTACAATGTGAGAAAGACAGAGGTGTCAAAAGTTAAACTGATTCAACAGTGAAGTTAAGTTTAGAAAAGAGATTTGGGTAAAGAAAATCAGTACATCCGCTGCGTTTCTTCTCTTCCGTATACACACGTGACGCAGATAGTTCCCTTTGTTGTGTAAGGTTATAATAAACTTGCCTTTTACGCGTATATTCTAATGGGACAGGAACCCCGATCTCCTGGGTGAAAGTCCTATGTTTTTGTTACCCATCAACCACCCCATCCCTCCCTCATCCGCGCTCTAATATTTGGTCACCTTACTTCCTGCTATGCTTCAGCCATGGTTACATGCTGCCAGTCCGACATGCTTCTATTCAGACATGCCGCTATTCCGAACTGCCGCTATTCCCTAACCCTAATGGAAACAAAAATTGTCGGAGTGGTGGGACAACTCCAACAATTAGACATCAATGTCGGAGTGGGGGTATGTCGGAATGGATGGCGGAACCCTTTTGCCATAACTACTACGGCTTTTCCCATAATCTAAAAAAAAAGAAATTACCTATTGGTGGGTAAGTCTTACTTTCACCAGCTGTGAAAAAGCCGTAGAGTTTCTGTGATTTCTCTTTTGTACAACCCTCACATCCAAGACTGCAAGGATAAACACCAATTGGCAACTGCTTGGCAAAAACCACACAATTAGTTACAGGGTTGCTTGTTTATACAGCGCTTGCTGACGTTAACGAGGAAAACTTGCTAATGTTTGCCAGCACTGAAAAGCCTTAAGGGTTGGTGGTGTGCTTTCACCTGTCAAAATGGCAAGACAATGAACACCAAATTGCTCCCTATGACTGAGCCACAGCTCTGCTTGTAAGCTCTGTTGACGTTAGACTGTACTGAACTGTAGCAAGTTCAGTCAATTTCCATGTTGGCTTACAAGGAGTAAGTTGGCTTACTGTAGGTAAAGGCAAGGGTATTTGCAGACTACGTAAAACAGCAACTATCTGGTGTATAGTTGAGCTCAGCTCTACGCACAGCTCAGCAACAATATTCCTTTGTGAGCTGGAGTCACATAGTGTACGGTACAGTGCAGTCCATGAGGATGTGGACCGTTTTGGTTTGGTTCTGTACTCCAGCACTTGGATTTTAACACACTGACACTGACTGTCTCCTTACATTCAAAACCCATCTAAAATCCTACCTATTCAAACTGGCATACTCAGTTTTCACGCATTTGTCTGTTGTTGTACCTTGCTTTGTTATTCTGTATGATGTTTGTTGGGCATCTGTTTTTATCTTTTACTATCTGTTCATGTAAGGTGTCCTTGAGTATCAAGAAAGGCGCCCATAAACAAAATGTAATACTATTATTATTATTACTCAGATGAATGGCACCAGCACTCCAGGATCCAGCCAAGTCTCATTTGAAAAGGACACCACAGCTACACGCATTGTGCTGGAAACCGACAGAGGCACAGAGGACACCCATCTCGTCTGATGCAAGCACACTGGCCAGCAGGATGCCCAGCAGAGATGTGTGCAGTCGGTGTTTAGTTCCTCCACGCTTGCCTCAGTGCTCCCTCTGATGTAGAGATGGAGATGGACGCAGAGATGGTCTTGCTTGTCCACGTAGTCAGGATCTTAGCAATCTTTACCTTTTCCTCTGATGTTGACATTTGAAAACTCTAACCGGGCAGCCTAGCAGAGTCAGTCGGAGACTGGTGATTAGATTTTTCTGATCCTGATGAGCGACTCATAGTCATGAGATGGCCGCAGAGATGGTCTTCCTAGCTGGAGCTCATATTCAATTTCTTTCAATTTCATTCGTAGTGTCATATCACGCCAGGAGTTTTCTCAGGAAATTACAGACCAGATCAGACAAGAGCAAGTCTAGACCACACTCTATCTATAATTTACAAAGACCCAACAATTTCCCACGAGCAAGAATTTGGTGCGACAGTGGCAAGGAAAAACTTCCTTTTTACAGGCAGAATCCTCGGACAGACCCAGACTCTTGGAGGGCGACCATCTGCCGCTGCCAGTTGGGACACAGAGACACTGATACAGAAATATTATTCATTCATCATTAAGCAGTTGGTATTATGAACAGTCGCAATTATAGTACCAATAAAGATAATAAAACAATGACTAGAAATAATAGTAGTAGCATAGTAGGGCGTCGAGCAGGACCACGGCAGCAGATGCAACCACGATTTAGGTGCCACCGAAATCCAATCTTCTCCACCTTTTCCTCTGGGTTTACTCTGACGTTTGCATTTGAAAATTTGAGCCAGCTGGCTAGCAGAGTCGGCAGGAGATTGGCAAGTTGATTTCACGATCTCCAACGTCAACCACATAAAGCACTACTATATTTGTTAAATAGACAATTCAGCATACGTAAGCACACAGAGAGGCAAATGGAGAGGTCTGCGCCTTCTATAACAAAAGTGTGACTGTGAGGTGGAAGTGCTGACCTATTTTAACGTGAGTGTTATTATATCCAAAACAGACAAACTGTGCAGAAATTGAAGCCCTTTTTATAGGTAGATTAAAAAAAAGGTTACAATTTCTAGATAGGTAGATGATAAAATAGATTGTTAGCAGTGGAAAATGAATGGATGGATTCTACATGGAGGATTGATGAAGATGACTGTCTCAAAAGTGTCTACATTTCACAGAATTCTTTGGCAACCAAATTCCATCAAGAAATTGAAAATGATTGTCAAACTTAACATTGATGGAAACAGGATGTCATTGAACGTGGGACGTTTTGATTGCTGACTAAAAGCTCTGTCGCACCGCCTTCCACTCACCTCTAAAACTGCACCACAAAAGGTCCTATTTTAGAGTTTCTTCAGATATAGTTTTTGCTTATTTTGCTCTCTTGTGGGATGTGTATGTATAGAAACAATTTTTCCTTCCGGGCTTTAATGTTGGGCCTTTATCTATGTGTTTCTTCCAGATAAAGCAGCACTCATGAATACGAGAGGGAAGCTCTTTTTCCTAGCTTTGTTTTGCTCCTCCAAGCATCCACCATCAATAACGCAGGGTTTTCGAGGGCTATGGATAATTCATCTCAGGAGAATAACATTTAAAAAAAGGGAGTGAGCAGGTGGAAAGCCCACTGAAAGCAGACTGATATCTGATGACAGTTTTTTTTTTTTTTTACTTTGAATAAGTGAAAATTATGCTGCAAGTACACAGAGATACAATGCTACTCAGACCAGTCCCTACTGCATACAATGTAATGGAATTTCCTTTTCAGATACTCCTGCGGTTATGTTTTTAATTTGTCTCCATCTTTTGGTCTAAACTTTCATTTAGGAGACTTTTGAGGGAGAGTCAGCCCTATGTTCCCACAGCCCAATGGTCCCACATTTCTAAGATTTTTCTTAAACTTAGGCCCTATTTTAGGGTTAGGCTTAGGGTTACATTCCATTACAGTCCATTGCTACTGGATAATAGGTTGGGTTTAATTGGCTACCAAATTGGGAGAAAGGCAGATAAAATCTGATACAAATTTATGAAAAAGTTAATGTGTGAACATCGGGCCTAATTTTAGAAAAAAAAATGCTTAAAAATGTGTGAACTGTGGGAACATAGGGCCTAAATTTCAGTGAAAAAAACAAATTCTTAGAAATGTGGGAACATAGCGCTGTGAGAACATAGGCACGCTCCCTATGAGGGACCGCCACGTCATACAATACAAAGGTTGATGTTAGAACGGATGGTCCCAAAGGACGGGCAAAGTCAGGACCCGCCTCTGATTGGTTCATCGGTTGGTTAGGTTTAGGCATGAGGAGTGAGATTTGTAAAGGTTAGAGTAAAAATACAACAAGTCCTCCAAACCACGGACTATATAGGCTGTTTATTCCTGCCCTCTAATACGACCCACAGGGTTTTTCTGTCCAGAGAATGTAACGGGCGCGGTTTTAGTTGTGAAACGGTCACAGTTTGGATCTGTTAAAGGTGCAGTAGGTAAGACTTATAATAAAACTATCTTTCTGTCATATTTGCTGAAACTGACCCTATGTTCCAGTAGAACTACATGAAGGTCATTAAAAACAAAATCTCGCTCCTCTGGCACCACCTACAGCCTGTAGTGCGATTTGCGAAAATCCATCGCTCCCTGTTCAGATGCACCAATCAGGGCCAGGGGGGGTGTCGAACTGCGTTTCAATCACTGCTCATGCACACACATTAATTCTCCCTTGTGGGGGAAGGGGCTTCGGAGACTGTTTTGGGGCATTAGCAGAAAGGGGGGAGGGAGTGAGAAGTTGTCAATGACATTTTTTGGCTAAGTCCTGGATCTTCGTCCCAATCCTACCTACAGCACCTTTAAGGCACAAAAACTACTTAGTTAAAATTTGAAAAACATCGTGGTTTGGGATAAAATCAGACATGACTTCACTTTTGGCTACACGTGAGACGCTGAACGAGAAATAACTCGCTGTTTACTTTTATTTTTAAATGCTGTCTCCTGGGTGAAAGTCCTGTTCGTTTGCACCGAAACTTTGCGCTCTTATACTTTGTCACATTTACTTTCTGCTTCGCTCCCATCATAATTACTACAGCCACTAGAGGGCGATGTCACTATGAACTCTAATATGAGTCGTAATTGCTGCTTGAACAAACAACCTATGGGAGCGTTTTTCGTGGGAGGACAGTCTCTAAAAATAACCAATCAGAGGTTGTTTGAAGCCGATCAGAGGTATACAAAGGTCAGATTGGTAGCTGAGATAGCACTAGTGCTAAAGCAGTACTCCACTTGTGTGTCGGACTTTATTTTTTATAGCTGACATTTTGGCTTGTCATAGTAGGAAGTCCCAGTATGCATCTGAAACTGAATCAGCTTAATGGCATTCAGCTCAAAGTCATTTCTTAATTTAAACCTGTACTTTTCCTACATGTCACAAATCTTCTGTGGGGTTGGCTGTGTGATTTTTCTTTTTTTTTTAAATCAGTTTTCATAAAACAATGTTAATACAATTGAGACATTTTACTATGAAATTATTCTTCAACGCTGCTCTGAGGGTTAATATTCAATATTGAATACTAATGTTCTGTATCTTAAGGATGAGTTAATAAACATCTGCTTCACCATACGGTGATAATGTATCACTGTTGTGTTTACAACTTGTTTCCACTGCCCCCAAGTAGACAAACAAATTATGAATGATATCAGATATTTCCCTAGTCATGCTTTCCAAACATTTAGTGGTCTTTGTAGGAATTGTGGTTTTCAAATTAGAAGTTATAATCATGAAGGGTGTAATGTAACATCATACTCAATGTTGTCATCATACAGGAGGGTGGCTCGCAACAAATCTTAAATTAGCTTGTTTCTCCTCTAGATATTTTTTTTTTTTACATTTGAACAGGAAATTTTATTAAATAGGAGGTAAAAGAACAGAGAAACTGTAGCTTAGAAATCTAGACACACCCTAGCGGCAGCAAATGTAATTTGCAGCCAGGGGGTCTAGCAACTCTCCATTGGTTTGCGAGGTGGAAAAACCAAACTCTGGCCAATCACATTGTGTATAGAGTCGGTGGGCGGGCCTATGGCTGCTGCTGGCGAACAGTGGCCTTTCGAATTGGCTTTGGCCGCGACTCTGGAAGACCTAAGGAGTTAAGCTTTTCTTTGAGAAAAGAACAAAGAACGGCACTGAAGTCATTCTTAAAAAAGGAAGATGTGTTCGGAGTTTTGCCAACCGGATACGGCTAAAGTTTAACCTATCAACTAGCTGCGCTACCTTCTTCTTGCTCTGCCTGGTTGTAGCGCTATCCTATTGTGTGCAGTGGGAATCTAAAAGACAACCGTTTATCCCGCCCCTCGGATTGAGTCCTGTCAATGGTGAGTTCCCAGACCCTACATCTGGATGTGGGTCTGGCTTGTCAGGCTAGAGAAACTGCGGAGTTGATTTAAAAACGTTACCATGTCTTTCCTTTAATGCAGAGTTTGATTTTTGTCTCATGGAAAGTTGTGTTTGGCTCTACTCTACCGATTACTTTCTTACCAAAAAGTCCTCCTTACCATACAACGATATAGGTTGTTTATTCTTACACTCAAATACAACCCACAAAAGCGTTTTCCGTCATTATATCTAAACCTGTCAAAGTAACAGGTTTTTAAACATTTTAACATTGTGAATCTTTATTATATTTAGGTAAATATCAGACGTTGTTCCGTAAAGTTCAAATAAAACTCAACATTTACCTTTTATTTTCAAACCGGACACAAACCCCGGTCTCATGGGTGAAAGTCCTGTGCTTGTTTGACACATCCATCACTCCCAAGCTACCTCCTTACGCAGAACTTGGTGCTTTTATACTTCCTGCTTTGCTCCCGTCATAATTATTATGACCACTAGAGGGCGCAGCCACTAAAAAAGTTAATGAGTCGTAATTGCTGCTTGAACAAACGACCTATGGAAGTGTTTTTTTAGCGCAGTCTCTTTCTTGCAGTACAAGTAGCTTGCAAGGCTACCAACAAGTAGCCTTTGGCAGTTCACCTTACTTCCCCCATGACAACACTTGTTTATCCAGCAATTATGCTAGATTTTCTGTATTTTCTTTTCGTTTTCTCTTCAGCTGATATTTCAGTGTTAAAACATTACATGTCAAAGGATTTGATGTATTGGCACAAGTGGAATCACCAAAGTGCAGTATCAGTCACTAAAAGACGTTTTACAAACAATATGAACTACATGAAACAATCATGGATTATTACTTTAAGAAGTGACAGCATAAGTGAACTGGAAACGCTTTCCTTAGATTTATACACTTGATACATTATAAAATGTCATTGTAGTCACTTTATGCCTCAGGACTCGAAATTGTCTGTTCGCCACTTCAGAAGTTCATCAATTCTTTTTATAGATTAAGTTACGAGGGTGTTGGACCCACATGAGCCATCGCTGCCCTCGAGTTAAATCATGATGAAACCTTCGCTGTCTCACTAAGTTCGTTGCTGAGACAGATTTAGTGAGATGAACTGAACAAAGACCTTTAAAATAGGGCTATATATATCACATTGACTACAATCTGATGGCTCAAAAAAACGGACAGCTGTCAAGAGCTAAAGAAAAACTCACTGTGTCACTTTGGTGAATCCGAACTAACCCTTTAAAACACCAAAGTCACACAATAACACAAACAAACTAACTGATCAAGGCAGAGGTAGACCAGCAACTCCCGTGTTCTGCAAGGTAAAATTATGTTTTTGTCAAAGGAGTCTGGTGGCTTTGAAGAAAGCAGGGATAAGGGCTTCATTTCCCCGTCGTAAAGGGCTGTCTGACAGCAAGGTAAAGCAGTGAAAATATTCTTAATATATCGTCTGACAGATTTTTTTAGGTGTCTAAAGTCTGTTTTTGCTGCTGCCCCCGTCCACAGCAGGACGTTGCTTAGCTTTCGTCTCAATTCTCCTGACTACTTCTCCAAACTGGGGGCGTGCTGACCGCCATCTACTAAAGCTAATATACTGGTTCCATCAAAAATTCATACTTACATACTATTTAATAGGATAAAACAGTATGCAAGATTTTTCAGCAATAACGTCAATAACGCCTCAATTTACATTTCTACATGTAGCCTACAAGTCTGTGATTTTGTCACGTGCGACTAATCGCTTACCTTTTTACAGTGAGTAAGCATTATCTGGCGATGACGCTAGAGTTGAGGTCGGCAGTGGTTACCATGGTTATGCGTCTCAAACAGGCAGGTAGGTCCTCAGGAAGTGACGTTGAAAATCACAGCTCACTGAGTCCGAAAAGATACACACTACTGTTTATTTACGCAAAAGTATGTTAAAAGATAGTATACATGTTGAGTACGTAATGCCTAGTATGCGATTTGGGATGCAACCACTGACTATGGAGAAGTACCTCATAGAGCTCAACAGTGTGGTTCTCTGCATAAGGATTTTGATTATTAGCCTTAATGTCTAAACCATCCAAGGTAGACTGACTACGAGCTCCAAGGTTGTGAAACAAAAGATTCTGCTCCTGTATAAGCTGGAAGTCCGTATGAAATCAACCTTTTGTTTAAGAAAAACATGTTTTATTCAAGATCTTATGGGGAAATACTACACTACTCACAATCCTAAGCGTAACAGCTATGTCTCTGATTGGTGGATTTGTTACCATGGATATTAGTCTATATCGACGACTTTACACTTCAGGATTGTTCAGGTGCTGCCAGATATTCCGCCAGAAGTCCCTCATATTAGGCCAGGATGTCTGTTACCTTCCGTTTCCTTTGTGTTGTAATTTTAAACTCCGGTGGATTTCTGAGGAATATGGCTAACTGCTCCTCAGATCTCTGCAGGGTAAATCCAGACAGCTAGCAAGACTATCTGTCCAATCTGAGTTTTCTCTTGCATGACTAAATCAACGTTTTAATGTACACGTTCCGCCAAAACAAATTCCTTCCCAAGGCTTTTTTGCAGAGGCACCGTCATTGTGTCCAGGGCTTAGCGCCACACAAGACAATTGTAATTGGTATAAAGAAATGCAAATAAACCAGAGTTTTTTTTTCCCATTCCGGAATACTGTGTGGTCTAGCCAGAACCTCCTCCGCAGCGCTGTGGCGGAGGGTCTGGCAATGGATACATGGATATGTTGACCGCACCCACGAACCCAGGAACAGCTAGCAAGCTGCTTTCATTGAAGTCTATGATAGTTTCTGTACACAGTCTTGTACCTTTGTCTTTTTTACAGTTTTAAAATTTTTATTTTGCGCCGAATCAAATGTTTTATTTTCACGATTACTCTTGCAGCTGGTTGGCTTTATTCCAGGCTTAAAACTCTTTATATAAGCAATTTTTTAAACAATGGAACAATCAAATGGGGGGGAAATCACTTCCGGAACCAGAACCATTAGAAAAGTGGTTGGTCGCTGTTCAAAAGTCAACACTGGTTTCTTAAAATTGTGAAACGCATTCTCATGAATGGGTTCACATGATATTGTATGAAAAGGTATGCACACCAATTTGATAGCCTACAAAATTCCGCAATTACCGGCTGGTCAGGTGACGCCGGCTACAGGGCTCAGTGGGCTGTCTGTTGGTAGTTGAGTTTTGTGGACAAAAAGTAAGCATCATGCAGCGACAAGAGTTAAGTTCAAGCACCAATAATACTTGTTAAGTTAGGGAAAAATTTGTGGTTTGGAATAAAACACTCCGAAGGAACGAACATGCGTTTCCTCGGTGAAGGGTTAGGGTTTTAGGGTGACAGTCTTTTGTTGTCCCCAAAGGAGCGAACTCTGTTCCCCGGCTTGAAAGCGCCATTCACCCATCCACCCATCCGCCCAGCCCTCCTCCCTACGTGGTCCACAGTGTTCTTATACAGCAGCAGTCAACATTGTGCGTACAGCAGAAATATGTTAAAAAAATACAAATTACAGTGCCTAACTTTTCGTATCTATATGTACAAATGGGTCATGAGAACAGCCTAACTCTGTCTTCCTATAACTTCAACCAAACCACATTTTTTGTTGCCTAAACTTAACCAAGCCTTAGCCACAGAGGCAGCAGATCAACACACAATATGGGTTATTTTGGAATGCACTGAAACATTACTTGTCTTGTCTTGTTGAAAGTGTTTATATTTTAACTGACATGAATGCAATTGGTGCTTAGCAACAAAGCACTAAGAAGGAAGGAATCAAACTCAAATTCAGTGTTTTCACTGTGTGGTTGAGGTAAACATAAGTTGATGGCATCCATCGATGGCATCCATTGTACTTCAGTTATTCAGCAATAGTCTTTAAGTATTTTAGTTTTATAATAGAATTTTTAAGTGCCTATAACTTTTGTATTTGTGTGTGTGTTGTAAAATGAGGGGTCCAATATCATAAAAAGGGCAGTGTGACCCTATCCGCACTAAGGCTTATCAATCTTGATGTACGGGCCAATGAATCAGGGAAGATGAACAGTTCCATTGGTTCTCTCACAATACGTTTCCTCACAACGCTGTCTTTGCAAACAGCCTTTTAACCTCTAAAGGAAAAAACACTGAAGATGGCCACTAACACACACCTAAACAGATATGACATCATCATTATGATGGAATATAGACGGCTCTTCCACACATTTTGACAACATTGAGCTCTTATGTGGTGAGTTTACTGCGGTGAAAATTCAATCTGCTTTTACTTCCACAATTTGAGCCTAGAGAGTTCAGCATTGCGTTGTGTGGCCAAATATGAATCCATGAATCCAGTGTGTACGAGGTTATTGTGGTTTTTGATTGCCCTGTCTCCTGAAAATCACATTAATTAGCATTTTTACATTACGTTCAAGGGTAATGTGTTCTTCTAAACAGCTAAACCCTCAGTAGTAGGTCAAGGTGAATGGCTGCATGTACATAAAACATGCATGATTTCGACACTAAATCAGGGTTTGTGTACCATTTTGTGGTTCAAGTCAGCATCAACTTTCTCATTATTCGTTTTTAATTTCATTAAAATAATCATTATTCATTATTATCATATTTAACCAAGGCCACAATGTTTCCTGAACCTTACCGAAGAGTATTAGTGTCTTCCCTTAAAGCATAACTACTGTTGTTTTTAAAACTTGGACCCTATTTTCCTACGTTTTTGTGTGTAAGTGAGTGATAGCAAGAACAATCTTTGAAAATAGTCCAATATTAAGAGTGAACACTGTAACCGGCAGCCACAGATCATGCTGCAATGTTACCCTATTAGGCAAATGTTCAGCATCAGTTAGCGTCCACTAAAAGTGCTGTTTTTGCTGCTGCAAGGCTCAGATTATTATTCTAAGTGTCTGACAGTATTATAGAGATATACCTTTCTAAAACCTCTTTTTCAGACCTTTCTGTTTAACCAGAAACAGCTTTTTGAGATCGCTAGCGCTAAACCCACCAGACTCCATTTAAAAAACTAATACTTTTAGCGTGTATAGGGTCAACATATTTTGGTAAAACTAGAGTTGTGATGGTTGGAACAGTGGAAAGAAGACCCATAATGGCATTTCGTAGTTTTATTTTGTTTCTGTCGACTTTGAATAAGGTGGATTTTACGATGTTAAAATTACTCTTTATTTACATGGGGTCTGGTGGCTTTATTGACCGCAATTTCGCGTATGTTTTTCCGTTTAAAAAGAAGGATCTTACTCTTTAACAGAAAGGTCGACTTCCTTAGAAATCCTTTCCATAATGTGAGACACTTAGAATATTAATCTGAGCCTGTCAGTGGTAAAATGATCATTTTTGTGAAGGTAAATACAAGCTGGACAATTGCTCTATTAACTTACATTGTAGCTTGTTTCGACGCTGCCGACTGCAGCGATCTCGCTTAATGCTGGACAAATGTCAAAGATTGGTGTTCCACTGTCTAAGTGGAACAGCAATGAGTGGACAACAGTCACTTAGACACAAAAATAGGCAAATAGAGTCCAGGTTGGAAAAAAAGGTAGTTACCCTTTAACTGTAAAAACCTTAAACAGGATTTATTAAGTGCAGATATTGCATGGAAAACCAATGAGAATGATTTTGCAGATGTGTTCAATAAGAACATTTTGTCTATATATTGACAAAACATTTTCCCCAAAATATTTCAAGCCAATGCAACATTTCTCTAAAAAGTGTTTTACAATTGGGGTCTTATTTTTAGATTGCTCACATTTTATGTTTACATGCATCGTCGTAGTAAAAGAATGGATGCAGTGCTGGATTTTTTGAAACACTATTCACAGCTTCCATATTAGCGTACAGGCTCTTTTAACAGCAGATATTTTGACACCAATAGCAAGACAAGAATAGGTGTAACTAATAACAGTAACAATGGCCTCATTTCATTTGGGTATGCCAGTTCCAGGGTGCTAGAACAGTGAATGCTGGCTCACTTACATGGCTTGCTGGTACAAACAATCCATTTCTGATATCAGTTACACCTGTTCCATCCCTAATGTTACTAGTTACACCTGACCTGAGTCATCAATGTTGTTATTATTTACACCTGTGCTTTACCTGAGCTATTGTGACAAAGTCAAAATGCCCCCTTCAAGAAATGTCAAGTTTATCTAATTTATAGACCTTTTTCACGGCAGACATGTTGACATGTCCTAGTAGGAAAAGCACAGGTGTATTCAAAACCATTAATGATGGCTGCATTCCACTTAGGAGAGACCCTGGTATTGTGCATGTTGACTCCCTGAAATAGCTTACTGGGACACTTGATGGAATTGAGCCATCGTTAAGGTTATCAATTTCAGCTGTGCTTTTCCTACTATGACAAGTCAAAATGTCTGCTGTGAAAAAGGTCTGTTTTGCACCAAAAGTGCTTCACAGAGACAGCTATATGTAAACAAGCATAAAAAAACCTCATGTGCATCTGTTGTGGAAATAAAAAAGTTAAAAACAGAAACAAGCTTAAAGACAAGTTAAACAATTAAAAGTCAGACAGTAAATGTAAGTCTTATGATGCATCTACAGACTCAGGCTGTCTTAACGGCCTCTGACAGGCTACTTCAGAGCAGAGGAGCAGCTACAGAAGAATCCCAGTCCAGACCCTGGAGAGATTTGTAGATAATGAAGTTACAAGGTTACAAAGATAGGGGGGATGTGGTCTCGTTTCTTGGACCTTGCTAATAACCAGGCAGCAGCGTTCTCAACTAGTTGTAAACAGGAAAGGGTAGCCTGAGGAATGCCGAGGTAGAGGGAGTTACAGTAGTCCAACCTGGATAAAATGCCTTATTACCAGCCGCGACGCTGGTATTTTATGTTTTCACATTGTGAGTCTGTGGCAAAACGTGGTCTCGGAGACACCTACTGTAGCAGGATCTACCACAGAGGCGGTTTTGAGTACTTTTCCAGGTGTGTGTGTGTGTGTGTGTCTGTCTGTCTGTCTGTATGTCTGTCTGAGGACAGATTTTGCACACGGCGACAGCGTCACAACCGTGCAAGATGCAGTCACAAAACTTCACAGGTGCGTAGTTGATATCAAACTAAAAGGTGGAGTTTGAAGATGGGTGTGGTTCGAGTTAGGGCTCCGGGAGTAGGGGGTATAGGAAATAAGGAATTCGCCATTGCTGCTCGTGTGATCCCATGGCAAGATAGCGTCTAGTGTCGGAGACGATTCTGAGTTGGAAGAACGTGGACCTGACGTTGGAATTTACCTGCCTGTCAAAACCTCGCCATTAAACATAACCCCTTGGCAAGGCGTCTGATGTGGGTGAAAACTTGATTGAGGTTCAGGGGTATGGTGTCTGGGGCCAAAGAGTAATAGCTCTGTCTTTTCCTTAATTAACTGAAGAAAACTTCCATGCTTTTACTTTCAACTTAGTGGTTAGACTGGATTGGTTTACAATTGTGACAGAAATACATAAAAAATGAATATGAAAGATCTTTGCTGTGATTGCGTGTCAGCGAGTACACAAACTGGGGAAAAAAAATAGCTTTTCATATTAGAGGTGCAAGGCATTCTGAGTGAATGTTACATTCTCCATAAATTAAAGATTTTCTTTCTCTAGCTTCGGCAATGACACCGTTTACCTGCAGGGATTACTGCTGTCTCGTTTTATCTTACACCCGCATGCATATTCATGCATTACAAACACAACCTGTGCTACATAATGGAGCCATTTCCACAAACATACACAATCATGCGTTAACACATATGCTGTTATGGTATTTCGGGGCGGCCGAGGCAGTTCGATGCAGCATGGAGGATCAAGGCTGTACCAGAGAGCTTAGACACTCTGCTGAAAAATTAATGACCAAACACAAACATCTAAATCATGTAAACACTACAAATAAGATGTCTATCAGCACAGTTAACGGTCTTGTTTTTATGGGTAGTACTGAACAAAGGCAGCAAGCCTAAATTATGCAGCAGCCTCAGCCCAAAAATGTATCCGCTAGTTCTAGAATCCTGTGAGCACACACGGGCAAAACATACATTTACACGGATGCTCGTGCACGCGCTTTCTCAAAGACGCACAACAACACAGATACACAAATTTGCGCTTAACACACGGAGGCGGGGAACCTGCGGCATAGCTTTCCTCTGGGGAAATATGGAGTCGAGTCTTGGTTCAAAAGTAATTTAAACTTTGTGTATAAAACGATCGTATCTGCAAATGCAATGTCAAATAATTCAAAATACCGACGATAAGTGAGGCGTACAAAGTAGGCTTGATTAAGACATGAAAGGGTTTACGCAAGAAAAGATAACTGAAAATTAATAGGATGAAAAAGTTTTCTTTTTAAAAAGCTAAAATAAGCTGTTAGAGGCCAGGTTCTCAAAGCTGCACTTGGCATGTTTGTGTATTGACAATAGCATTGAGTGGTGTCTATTTGAAGTCTGAGAACTTTGATAATACCTACACTTTATATAACTTGGTGTGAGTAAACCCCTTACCCCTGGCAAGAAGCTGATTTTAAACTTTAACTTAGCTCTCTGTGAATGGGATTGCTCTTAAAACAAACTGCGGTCCCCAAATTGTCCACAGTTACACATCCCCAAGGTCCATAAATAGCAGGTTTAAAGTCTAAAGAGACTGTTCTCCCTCAAAACCCAAACACCATAAGTTGTTTGTTCAAGCAGTAATTAGACCCATTTTTATGTTTATAGTGGCAGCGCCCTCTAATGGCCGTAGTTGTTAAGACTGGAGCAAAGCAGGAAGCAAGGTAGTCTCGCATTGCCAGACCTTTCTACACAGCGCTGCGGAGGAGGGTCTGGCTGGTCCACACATCATTCCGGGATGGGAGAAAAACATGCACTGGTTTATTGTTATTTATTTAAACCAATCACAATCGTAATGGGTGGCGCCAAGCACCGCACGGAGTCCTGGTGCCGCTGCAAAATAGCTTCGGGAAGGAACTTGTTTTGGTGGAACATTTGTACGTTGAAAAGTTGTTTTAGTCGTGCAAGAGAAAAGACAGTCTAGCTTAGAGCTGTAATCGAAGGCCCGAGCCCGACAGAATTCGGCCTGAGCCCGACAAGTACATTTTGACTTGACAGCTATTTAAAAGCCCGAAGCTGTTTACAGCCCGACATTATTCAAATGTGCGCACGCACACAGCTCTTTAGCCTTACAAGAATGAGTCATTTATAAAAAAATTACATCATTTATTCATGACTAAGGTATGCTATAGACCACTTGGAAGTTGGAACAAAGAAATAAAATAAGTCCTCCAGAGGCTCGCTACCATTTCACCTCCTCAGCATCCATTTTCGCGCTAATCGAAATGCATCACCTGACCGCTCATTTACCGCGCACAAGCCTGTGTAAAATGATAGAAATTAAGACCGAACCCGGGACCCGACGGGTTCGGGCAAAGATCTTCAGCTCTAGTCTAGCAAGCTGTCTGGATTTACCCGGTCATAGTCCTCATAAATCCACCGGAGTTTAGAATTTGAACACAAAAAAAAGCTGTAGGTAACGGACATCCGGCCGAAAAGAAGGAAATATGTTTGAATTTCCAGCGGCAAAGGAGCAATTCCGGAAGTGGAAGGTCGTGGATATAGACTAGAAGTAAGGTGAGGAACTATTTAAGCACCAGACTTTCACCCAGGAGACCCAGGGTTTGTGTCCTGTTTGGAAATAAAAACTAAACTGCAACTTTTTTGTTAACTTTACGGAACAGAATGTGTAACCAGAAGTGAAAAAACTCAACAGATTTTTACCCAGACGTCTGTCACTTTTTCCAACATTTTTGTCACATTCGTCCGATGTTTCTGTCACATTTTCTGACGTTTGACACTTTCCAAAATGTTTGTTGCTTTTTCTGAAGTTTTTTTCACTTTTCATTGATGTTTTTGTCACATTTTTCTGACATTTCTGTCTCATTTTTCCAACGTTTGTCACTTTTCTGTCAAGTTTTTGTCGCTTTTTTCCGAAATTTTTCCTGACTTTTTTAGGACTGAGAAAAGCAATAATACAGTCAAAGATATGACTTTTTTTGAATGAATGAAAGCATGTTAATGAACTCCACATGTCTGGCTGCGGATGTCATTCTCTTTTCCCAGAGTGGCCCTTAGTCAAACTGAGACCCCTGTTCAGTATACTACAGTACACCTGTGTGCCCTCATCGCCATGGCGCCGTCGTCGTCCCTGGCGGCGGCCTCAGGAGAGAAGCTAGCTCTGTCTGCTTTTGTTTTATACATAACCAGCAGGCTAATCTAATTACTGTGTGATGGAGAGCAGTCAATTTCACAGTCAGCCAGACACTTCTGCTGCCTAAAAATTGGGGCCACCCAAGTTTGATATATGAGGCAATAACCTGTAATGTAATGAAGTCACCTTCAGACCAAGACCTCTGTCATTGAAATAATAATGAATTATAACAAGTATAATAGTATTTGGGTTTTGACATGCTGAGACTCTTTCACTGTCTCTATCTCTCTCCCCTACACTGGCTTTCTTTCTCTCCCTCTCCTCTTTGAAATTGACTTTTTTTCTTCCTCTTTTTTTTGCGGTATTTGCGATATTGAGGTGACTTTAAAGTTCATGGGCGAGGCTGTCGAGTAGACAGTTTGACTGCGGGCCTTAAATGGGAGACATATGCAGAGGGTGCGGTGTCAAACATCTCCAAGACTCACAGTTCAAACTAATTTACTTAGGCAAGGTGGAGGGCCATAAAAATCAAATGCTGGTCTTGTCATCGTAATACTGTAGTAACATCATATTTAAAGTGATGAGTTCAGTAGCTTTATGTCCTGGCAAAATGGGCAGGTGCGCTGCGTAGCAGAATACAATCAAGTCAAATACGTAGTGGTCAAGCTGAAATACTGTCTAGCTGATGATGTGATGCGACTCTGTGCAGAATAGTTGATTATAGAGAGAGCATTACTGTGAAGGGACTATAGAGCTATTCAGTGCTTGTGCACATACATTTAAGACTCTCCAAGACATAGATAGTCAGAGCTGACAGCATACCTGTTGACAAGTTGTACGGCAGAAGTGTCCTGCAAAACTGACTTTTTGTTAGCTTTTTTTTTTTTAAATGACCAATTTTAGTCTGCATGCTGTCATTTTAAAGTAAACCTTATTTTGTCACTTTGGGTGTGAACAAAACAGAGCTGTATAGTAACGAAGTAGAACTACTCCACTACTCTACTTAAGTACTAAAAGGCTGTATCTGTACTCTACTGGAGTATTATTTTTTTCTCCTACTTCCACTTTTACTTGACAACATATTTTTCGATGAGTTTAATACTTTTACTCCGATACATTTTTTATGTGCTGCATTGTTACTCGTTACTGTTGTGAATTCCTCACGCTACGGATACCGTGTAGGTTACAGTGTGTGTAGTTATGGCTACGTTAGTTACGTACGATAATTATGTACGTAATTTACGTAAGGAATCCCCAAGACACCTGTGTCACCCTGTGATGTGAAGCTGCTAGTTTACCTGTATGTTGCTAGCTTGCTAACTTTCCACTACATCACACATGTTACTAGCTAGTGTGTGATACGTTTTTGGGGCTTTAATCGTTACTGTGCTGGAGAGGATGTTCATTTTACTTGCACAGTGTGATAATTGTACATTTTATTTCAGTATTTGTTAATATTTGTTATTTTTAATATAATATAATATATTTAAGATTTGTTAATTCCTTTGGCTACAGCCATTTGAAATATTATAAACAATACGATATTCAACATTTTGACTGATTTCTTTAATTACTAAATAACACAATACTTGTACTTTCACTTTCAGTACTTGAGTAGTAGATTTTAAAATAAACTACTTTCAATACTTAGGTAAAAAAAAAAAATTGAATACTTTAGTACTTCTACTTAAGTGTGGTGCTTAAAGAGCACTTCTACTTCTACTCAAGTCACTTTTGATAGAGCACTTGTACTTTTACTCAAGTATGGGTCTCTTATTACTCGTACTTTATACACGTCTGGAACAAAATAGTTACAATTCCTATATATTTTGACAAAATAATCTAAACTCAGGGCCACGTACTTTATTTTTTCTGAATTGTTACATCCCATGTCAGTCTTCTTCAGTGGATGAAGTTTGCACAGTTGTCATAGAGATAGAGAGAGATATAAAAAAGAAGACAATATAAAACACAGACACAGATGATGCAAAAGCTGCGGCATCAATCACAGCTATTTTGAATTGAACAAATGCAGTGATGAAATGCATTATTCATTGTTGTCTGGTAATGCAAAGAGCTCATTTCATTCTTTATAACGCACAATGATTATCCTAAACAATGCATTATTATCATCACTTGCATCATGCAGTAGACAGCATTTTTTCACAGTTGCTTAGTTCGCTTTTTGATTCAGACTTCACACGATCCACCCTTTACATGTGCCCAACTGCCAGCTGTGTGTTCCTGTTTGAGCCAAAAAAACATCCTTGTACCGTACAGTCATGAATATGTGTGCATGTGCGCGGTCACGTACAGTATGTGTGCAATGTCATATCTGTTATCTGTTCTGACCTTCAGTCAAACTTGTTATCCAAAGTGCCCTGTGGAGTCACATGACCACATTTATTTTTAGCACGGTGATGAAAGCTGGCAGCGAAGCAATTCTCTTACAGACATTTTTCACATCAGCTGGTAGATCCACATTGAACAATAGACCACTTTTTTAAGGTGCTTTATGCAAGACTGGGACTACAACATGAACTGTTGATTGTACAACAAATAGCATCATTTTTCCCAATGACAGAAGCCTTCACTTCTTTGTGCCAAAACACAACACATCCACCACAGAAGGTTGGGCAATGCGATTTTGGTGCTCATTTTGACATTACAGCCTTCATTTCAGTTTTTCTGGCTGATTTGGTCTTTATTTTCACAGGACAGATGAAGACATGAAAGGGGAGAGAGAGGTGGAATGACATGCAGCAAAAGGCTGCAGGTTGGAGTTGAACCCGCGGCTGCCGCGTCGAGGAGTAAACCTCTATATACGTGCGCCTGCTCTACCAACTGAGCTAATCCGGCCACAGGACAATGTGAACTTACATTAAATGTTTGCAATAAACAAAGGGATGGGTGCACCAGATTTAGCTAAAAGCTACATTCCATCTGTAGTCCATTGCTATTAGATAATAGGTTGGGTGTAATTGGCTACCAAATTGGGAGAAAGGGGGATAAAATCTGATACAAATGTATGAAAAAGTAAATGTGGGAACAATTTTGAAAAAAAATCTTAGAAATGTGGGAAGATAGGGCTGTGGGAACATAGGCACATTCCTGGCTGATTAGACCTATGCTCAGGTTGAAGGTGGGCCAGAGTTTAGTGCCAGTGTCAGATCTCTGCAGGGTAAATCCAGACAGCTAGCTAGACTATCTGTCTAATCAAGAGTTTTCTGTTGCACGACTAAAACAACTTTTAAACGTACACATGTTCAACCAAAACAAGTTCCTTCCCGAGGCTATTTTGCAGAGGCACAGTTGCTCCGTCCGGCGCTTAGCGGCTCCCAAGTCGATTGTGATTGGTTTGAAGAAATGCCAATAAACCAGAACACGTTTTTCTCCCATCCCGGAATGCTGTGTGGACTAGCCAGACCTTACTCCGCAGCGCTGTGGAGGAAGGTGTGGCAATGCGAGCACACCTGAGGTCAAAATCCAACATGGCTGCTCCGTGCATCAACAGTAGTGAAAGCTGTAGTAGCATAAAGTTTATTAGCACTTGTGTCTTATTTGTGTGTCATTAATTAATCAGTCGTACAGACAGTCCTGTTCAACTTCTATCTGTGGACATGTTGCTATGCTGTTTGTATGCTGTTTCCAAGGTAAATGGAAAACACTAATACAGTTGATGGGAATTTATTAGAACACAAATCTTTGCTACCAATAACAATGATAAAGCTGTCATTTGTCCTGCCCTAACAGGTGTAACGAAGCTAACTCAAGAAGATGTCAGTCAGTCCAATCAGCCGGATTAACTGAAAACACCTGTGTGGGTGTCCAGGGCCTTTAAATTACACTTTGTTGAATTTTTTTCTGGGTAATTAATTCCAGTAATCTCAGGATTTAGAGAAATGGCGGACCCAAAATTGCAGAGAAGACAGGGCAGTGTTGAGTTTGAAGATTTAATATATAAAAAGGATACAACAAAAAGAGCCCTGAAGAAAAGAGGCAGAAATAGTTCCAAAAAACATTGAGAAAGTCAAAAGACTTGGAATCACAATAAACTGAAACACAGAGACAAACAGGGTAGAAACACACACACACACACACACACACACACAATGTAACAAGGGTGAAACAAGGGACAGGTGACACGAGGGCTCAGGAACAGGTGAAACACATCAGGGTGGGGCAGACAATCACAAAGGTGGGAATACCCAAGGCAGGAAGTCAAACAAGACATGACATGGGAGAAAACAGACTCCAAAATAAAACAGGAAACTGAAGCATAAAACATACACAAGGATGTAAACAGGGTAAAACGCAACCGAACACAAGAGATAGTAAACAAGTAAACGGGAAATAATTTTAATCAATAAAATAGGAAAACTATAAAATCGCAACCATGACAAGTAATCCCATCCACGATTGTTTGTACGGTACTATACAAGATCTGTTTCTTTCAGGAATGATATGTTATTAGCAGTCTCTTTTTGCAGAGTGTGTGTACCTCAATTAATAAATTAAAATGAACAGTACCCTTTGGATATGTTATTATGGCTAAAAAAAAAGGTTGTGTTTACATCACACATTTATCCGTAAAACACTATGTGTATTGACAAACCCTAACAAATTAAATTACTGAACGCACTTCCTTCCTAGAGCCTTGAGCATTTCCGGACGGATCTCATCAATCCCAGGGGCTTTGCCACTGTGTAGTTGTTTGACTACATCAGTGACCTCCGCCTGGGAAATCGACGACAATCCCCCGTCATCCTCCAGCTGTGCCTCTAACATAAAGGGCGTATTAGTCGGATTCAGGAGTTCCTCAAAGTGCTCCTTCCACCGCCCTATTACCTCCTCAGTTGAGGTCAACAGTGTCCCATCCTTACTGTACACAGCTTGGATGGTTCCCCGCTTCCCCCTCCTGAGGTGGCGAACAGTTTTCCAGAAGCACTTTGGTGCCGACCGAAAGTCCTTCTCCATGTCTTCTCCGAACTTCTCCCACACCCGCTGCTTTGCCTCTTTCACGGCAGAGGCTGCAGCCCTTCGGGCCCTTCGGTACCCTGCAACTGCCTCCGGAGTCCTCTGGGATAACATATCCCGGAAAGACTCCTTCTTCAGTCGGACGGCTTCCCTGACCACCGGTGTCCACCACGGTGTTCGTGGGTTACCGCCCCTTGAGGCACCTAAGACCCTAAGACCACAGCTCCCCGCCGCAGCTTCAGCAATGGAAACTTTGAACATTGTCCACTCGGGTTCAATGCCCCCCAGCTTCCACAGGGATGCACGAAAAGCTCCGCTGGAGGTGCGAGTTGAAAGTCCGTTGGACAGGGGCCTCCTCCAGACGTTCCCAATTTACCCGCACTACACGTTTGGGCTTACCAGGTCTGTCCAGAGTCTTCCCCCCACCCCCCTGACCCAACTCACCACCAGATGGTGATCGGTTGACAGCTCTGCCCCTCTCTTCACCCGAGTGTCCAAAACATACGGCCTCAGATCAGATGAAACGATTATAAAATCGATCATTGACCTTCGGCCTAGGGTGCTCTGGTACCAGGTACACTTATGAGCATCCCTATGTTCGAACATGGTGTTTGTTATAGACAATCCATGACTAGCACAGAAGTCCAACAACAAACAACCACTCTGGTTTAGATCAGGGAGGCCGTTCCTCCCAATCACGCCTCTCCATGTGTCTCCATCATTGCCCACGTGCGCGTTGAAGTCCCCCCAGCAGAACAATGGAGTCCCCCCACTGGCGCCCCATGCAGGACTCCACTCAAGGTCTCCAAGAAGGCCGAATACTCCGAACTCCTGTTTGGTGCATATGCACAAACAACAGTCAGAGTTTTTCCCCCCCCACCACCCGCAGGCGTAGGGAGGCGACCCTCTCGTCCACCGGGGTAAACTCCAACGTAGCGGCGCTTAGCCGGGGGGCTTGTTAGTATCCCCACACCCGCCCGGCGCCGCACACCCTGAGCAACTCCGGAGAAGAAAAGAGTCCAACCCCTATCCAGGAGTACGGTTCCAGAACCGAGACTATGCGTAGAGGTAAGCCCCACCAGATCTAACCGGTAGCGCTCCACCTCCCGCACCAGTTCCGGCTCCTTCCCCCACAGAGAGGTGACGTTCCACGTCCCCCAAAGCCAGCGTCTGCTGCCCGGGTCTGGTCCGTCGAGGCCCCCTGACCTTCACTGCCACCCATGTGGCAGCGCACCCGACCCCAGCGGTTCCTCCCACAGGTGGTGGGCCCATGGGATGGAGACAGAGGTGCCACGTAGCTTGTTCGGGCTGTGCCCGGCCGGGCTCCGTGGCAAACCCGGCCACCAGGCGCTCGCCGAAGAGCCCTCCGTCTGGGCCTGGCTCCAGACGGGGGCCCCGGGCTTCCTCCGGGCAGGGTCACTCCATCCCTTCCTCGTTCTATCATGGGGTTTTTGAACCATTCTTTGTCTGGCCCCTCACCTGAGACCACTTTGCCTTGGGAGACCCTACCAGGAGCACAAAGCTCCAGACAACACAGCCCTCAGGTTCACAGAGACACCAAAACCTCTCCACCACGATAAGGTGATGGTTCACGGAAAGGCTCTGGGTGTGGAGGGGCTGTCCTGGTTGACACGTCTCTTCAACATCGCGTGGAGGTCTGGAACAGTGCCAAAGGAGTGGCAGACTGGGGTGGTGGTTCCCCTTTTTAAAAAGGGGGACCAGAGGGTGTGTGCCAATTACAGGGGTATCACACTTCTCAGCCTCCCTGGTAAAGTCTACTCCAAGGTGCTGGAAAGGAGGGTTCGGCCGATAGTCGAACCTCAGATTGAAGAGGAACAATGCGGATTCCGTCCTGGTCGTGGAACAACGGACCAGCTCTTTACTCTCGCAAGGATCCTGGAGGGGGCCTGGGAGTATGCCCAACCGGTCTACATGTGTTTTGTGGATTTGGAGAAGGCGTATGACCGGGTCCCCGGGAGATACTGTGGGAGGTGCTGCGGGAGTATGGGGTGAGGGGGTCTCTACTCAGGGCCATCCAATCTCTGTACGACCAAAGTGAGAGTTGTGTCCGGGTTCTCGGCAGTAAGTCGGACTTATTTCGGGTGAGGGTTGGCCTCCGCCAGGGCTGCGCTTTGTCACCAATCCTGTTTGTAATATTTATGGACAGGATATCGAGGCGTAGTCGGGATGGGGGGGGGGTTGCAGTTCGGTGGGCTGGGGATCTCATCGCTGCTCTTTGCAGATGATGTGGTCCTGATGGCATCATCGGCCTGTGACCTTCAGCACTCACTGGATCGGTTCGCAGCCGAGTGTGAAGCGGTTGGGATGAGGATCAGCACCTCTAAATCGGAGGCCATGGTTCTCAGCAGGAAACCGATGGAATGCCTTCTCCAGGTAGGGAATGAGTCCTTACCCCAAGTGAAGGAGTTCAAGTACCTTGGGGTTTTGTTCGCGAGTGAGGGGACAATGGAGCGGGAGATTCTTCGGAGAATCGGCGCAGCGGGTGCGGTATTACATTCCATCTATCGCACCGTTGTGACGAAAAGAGAGCTGAGCCAGAAGGCAAAGCTCTCGATCTACCGGTCAGTTTTTGTTCCTACCCTCACCTATGGTCATGAAGGCTGGGTCATGACCGAAAGAACGAGATCCAGGGTACAAGCGGCCGAAATGGGTTTCCTCAGGAGGGTGGCTGGCGTCTCCCTTAGAGATAGGGTGAGAAGCTCAGTCATCCGTGAGGAGCTCGGAGTAGAGCCGCTGCTCCTTTGCGTCGAAAGGAGCCAGTTGAGGTGGTTCGGGCATCTGGTAAGGATGCCCCCTGGGCGCCTCCCTAGGGAGGTGTTCCAGGCACGTCCAGCTGGGCGGAGGCCTCGGGGAAGACCCAGGACTAGGTGGAGGGATTATATCTCCAACCTGGCCTGGGAACGCCTCGGGATCCCCCAGTCGGAGCTGGTTAATGTTGCTCGGGAAAGGGAAGTTTGGGGCCCCCTGCTGGAGCTGCTCCCCCCGCGACCCGACACCGGATAAGCGGACGAAGATGGATGGATGGATGGGCTTCCTTCCTATGAAAGAGTCCCCCAGTCAACTTTAAACTTCGGCGACCAAAGGGAAACTCATAAGCAAAAGCCTGTTACAAACGTTAATGGGCCAAACACACGCAAATGGCCAAGACAAAGGACCCAACCTGAACCAGTGGCCCTCACAGCCCAATACACAAGAAATATATGTATATGTGCGAGTTCCTACGTTCCTTTCTTTCTTCTGTCTAACTCCAACCTGCGGCCCTTTGCTGCATGTCATTCCCCTCTCTCTCCCCTTTCACATATTCAGGTGTCCTGCATAATTAAAGGCCAATCAAATTTCAGGGGTGGGGTAGCCACCCTGTGCCCCCCTTCTAGCCCAAGCCCCTGCTGTCAGGGACTTTCTGATGCACCGCTGGATGCATAGCTACTGCAAGCTGGGCAGCTCACACCCAGTGATGTGCCCTGCTGTGCTGGGCCGTGTGCACCACCCTTCCCGGGCGCCTTGAGGTCCATGCTAGTGCAGCTAGGTGATGAATCAGCCTATCAGGAGGCTCTCTATAGTGCGTTTTGAATTCCTGTGGGCAACATGAATAAGTAATACTCTGCACTACTGTTAAAGAGCCCTAGGGCACAGCATTTAACATTTAAAATTTAACTCTTCAAGTGAAGCTGTTGCCAGCCGGGTCTGAACATGTGCGGGTATGAAGCAGTAGCTGCTGAAAGGAGTTGACATTCCCAATCCCTGGGTAAATAAAAGTTGCAATGAAAAGTGTGTGTGTGTCTACCCTTGACATTGTTCGATACAGTACGTGCTTGTTTGTGTGCACTACTACTATGAATATGAGGCGTGTGAACAGGCTGTTTGCTCTGCCGCTCAGACTGCCAGGCTTGTCAAGACGAATGAGGGATCTGTGTTTGAGAAGCCCCTGTGTTGGCCTCTGCTCTGCTCTCTGCTGTCCTGATCCACCGTAATCTGTTCTGCACTCAAGACAGCAAGAGAGAGGGGGAGCAAGGAACCATGGGAACAGGAGCTGGGAGTGTGAACTGGGATGAGGAAGGAACTAATATAAGCATGATGCGTAATGCATTTGTGAGTATGTGGCTGCCTGGTGTCGGAACTAAAAGTTTCTTTGTATTGTGTCTCTTTTTCTACAGGGGGCAGTTGCAGTAAAGTAAGGGTAACTCAGAGGTTAAAGTGGGCTGGAACGATCCGGAAACGGCAACCTTCAATTTAATATAAAATGAATAAATCTAACTGGCAGTTTAATACATCGCCCCGACATTTCACGAAGCACAGAACTTTTTTTTTTTCGCCTTCCGCCATGCGCCATACAACATCGGGAGTATTTCGTGGAGCATGTTAGAAGTGAAGCATCTTGCCTGCCTGACCAACACTGAAAGGCTCTCTACAAGTACTTGAAATGACAATTAAGGTATACATTTTTTTTTTGAAAAATAAACCATTAAATGGTACTTTGTGCAAAGAAATGGAAAAACCAAGTCAATGGTTCAAATCAGATCAGGTTCAACGGCTTGGTCAGCGACATGAACTCGTAGCGGCCGTTGGAGCTTCCGAGCACCGGACTTCCACCGCTGTGAACGGGGTTTTTAGCTTTAGGAGAAGGCATTTTATCTGTTAATCCTACCGACGTAGACACTAGGCGTTATGTAGTTGACCCGCAGTGGTGAATTGTCTTTAGTTCTGTGCGGGTTGTTGCCGTGTTCTGATTGTTCTCATGTTGTTTTATGTGACATATTTCCAGTTGGCAACAGACAGCAGGCACATCCGGACACAAACGAGCAGGCTTATGTGCCGGGCCTGAGCCCCGGAGAGCCCCGGCCCAATTTAACCACTGCTAGTATCTACCTTCCACTCCAAGCACGCCTGCAATTAAACTCCATACCGTCTCTTTTCTGGTGTCCTCCATTAAAAGGATCTGTGGTGTCGTATAACGTTAATATCTTGTGTTTATCCACCTCCAAGATGAATCTCTCGTTGCCCATGGTGTTGTAGAGGAGACATATACGATATGTTGTTTGATAAATTGACTGGATGCTCTAGTCCTTTTACTTGCTGCCCGACCTGTGCGATTGCTGGTGGCATTCGTGGTGCGCCGGAACACAGCACAGACGCGCCTGATGGAATTTGGACGTCATTGTTTCCTGTTCGTTAACGCCAAATATCCAGTCCAGGGTTTCCCCTATTCCCTCTCAGAAGCGCACAGCCGCGAGCCCATTAACGAGGCAACTGTCTGTGGTTAGTTGACATTGCTGTATTCTCGCATTGCCAGACCTACCTTCACAGAGGGTCTGGCTAGTTCACACAACATTCCAGGATGGGAGAAAAACGTGCTCTGGTTTATTGGTATTTCTTCAAACCAATCACAATCACCTTGCAGCAGCAGGGAGCTATCAGTGCAACACACTGAGAAGCTGTGAATCCTGCACTCTGTCTAGATAAACACTCAATACCACAAGGAAAAGGTGAGGCCTACTATGATGAACATCAGCATGGTGGCCCAATGGTTAGCACTGTGGCCTCACAGCAAGAAGGTTCTAGGTTCGAATCCAGTTTGTATGTTCTCCCCACGTTTGCGTGGGTTTCCTCCGGGTGCTCCAGTTTCCCCCACCATCAAAAAAACATGTACTAGGTTTTCCAGTCAGTGCCTTTGATCAAGGCACTGACTCAGATCTGGAGTTGGTCCCCAGGTGCTGTAAATGGCTGCCCACTGCTCCCTTGAGGGATGGGTTAAATGCAGAGAATGAATTTCGCTACATGTATGGGACAATAAAGTACCTTTACCTTATGCACATGCAGACACTAGCTATCTTACTTTGTGTATGTGCAGCTCAACTAGTCACACAAATAATTTTTTTTAGGATTGATACAAAATCTTTTTTTAGAGGAAAAGTTGCTGGTGGCAAAAAAATAAATAATCTCATTGGTTGAGTGGAACCTCAATGGGTGGAGTTAAATAAACCAGAATCGTTTCCTGGTGGACAGCTATTTCTTCACAGGAAGCGGATTGATTATTCATTCTGAAAGTCAATGCTGCTAGGCCTAGTCTTTATTAAAACACATTGATCAATATGCAGATTGCCAAGCACACAACACACAAATACTGTACTCCGCTAAATGCCTCACAGTTTGCTTCCAATTAATGATGCAGCATATTGATGCATTTCATGGGTAATTAGTCGGCACATTCACTGGTACATTGATGCAGAGCAGATCGAGCCAGCTGTGATCCTGAACAAACAATATTCATTGATGTAGACACATTTTAAAGTGTAGCTTTCCCTGCTATTTTTAATCCAACATGCCACTATTGATGTTTTTTTCAAAGCTGCTGTAAATACTTAGAGATATTTTGCTAATTTAAATCCAGCTCTGTGTCATCTTTGTGTGTGCAGATCCACACCCTTACTTTCTATCTAGCTACATAGGGCGCACAACTTAATGCAATACAGACATTGGCATCCATTGCTGTGGATACTGGGTTAACTCAAAACACTTAAGGATAAGTTGTCTGTTATAGCGCCCCTCACTGCAATGCTTTAAAAGTGTGTTTCAAAGTGTGTTTTGTGTAGCTTAAATTCTTAATGTTTGTATACTTGCATATAGGTTTTAGGCAACAAGTCCTCCAAACCATATGACGATATGGGTCGTTTGTTCCCTCTAATACAACCCACAGGAGCATATAAAAAAATTACGCCCCTAGCGTTGGCAGAAATACAACCTCGTATCTAAACAACAGAACGTTTTTTCGATGTTTTGAACTTAAAGGTCGTGATTTTAAAGACGTTTTTAACGTTGTGCAGTTTGGTAATGTTTAGGCACAAAAAGTATATAGTTAAGTTTAGAAAAAGTAATAGTGTTAGGGGTTAGACATTACTTCACTTCCTGAAGGTTACGCACGTAATGCTAAACTTTAGTTTCAAATGGGACTCAAACCCTGCTCTCCCAAATCCTGTGTTTGTTTGACTCAGCCACGGCCCCAACCTATCTCATTATGCACTAATTTGGCGCCATTGTATTTTAGTCACTCAGTTCCTGCTTTGCTCCCATCGTAATTACTACAGCAACTAGAAGGCTACGCTGCTATAAACGTAAATATAGGTCATATTTTGCTGCTTGAACAAATAACTTCTGGGAGCGTCTCGGTTTTTAGGCAGAAGCTACCTTCAAGACTGGGGTCTTGTCCTAACTCATCAGTGTTGACACCACAAACTTGATCAAAATTGATACTTTGTTGTCATGCATTAATGTTGCAGAAATAACCTTCTGAAAACCATTGGCAGATACATATTAATGTTGTCTAAATCAAAGAGTCCATTGTAGCAGCCTAATTGTGCCCTGAACCCAAATTGTAAATTGTAGGGGTGCTCGACTGCACAAGAACAATAAACAATGGAGAACGGAAAACATTTTATGACTTCATATGAGGTACTCAGAATGCATATTAATTTTATTCATAGCTAATGTTTCAGCAACACTGATAATTGTATTGTTACATTACGAAAAATGTAATCCAGATGGTATACAATTCTGCCCCACAAAATAAAGTGCAAAGTAGCTATGAAGGTGATTCTGAGAGACAAGGTATAGGCAGTGTGTCAGAGAGAGAGAGAGAGAGAGAGAGAGAGAGAGAGAGAGAGTGAGTGTCTGAGGGAGCGAGAACCACCCAGCATTTTGAAAACCTCTAACTATTTAACATTCACACCAGACCAGAGCGCTTTAGCCTCTCTGAACTTCACAGCAAACTACCCAGATCATAGCCGAGGTGGAGGGCATTTCGTCATTCTTTCTTTTGTTGTCGTTTTTTTCCATCAAATCTTATGAGTTCTGAAGAGGTTTCATAAGCCCAAATGACATCCAATTCTTACAATGCACAGTAGAGTGTGTACCCATGACATTTAAGATGAAGTCTGGAAATCCTCAAAAACCTCTATAGCTCAGAATGGCTTTAGGCACACATGAACAGGAAATGAAGAACCCACCGACCAACTGACAAAGAAATGTGTGTTTATGGCCTCTGGTAAATATTTGTTTAAATAATTCTTGCAGGTGTCTATTAAAATCATATAACAGGACACTTAAAGAAAACATCAGGTCAACAGGTAAAACACATTTTGACGTGAAAACGGGGCTAAAAGCAACGGCACAGGGATTGCCAACTGATAATTTATACCGAGGGGTGCTGCACGCGTTTCATGCCTATCGATTCAATACTTGAGTAATTTCACTCAAGACACAAGTGCTTGAAGTAAAGTCAGGGGATATCCAAAGTCAATAAGAATCATCCTCCAGGGAACATTAATTTAATGGCAATCCATAGTTGCTGAGATATTTCAGTCTGGATCAAAGGCACACTAAAAAGATAAGTTTGCAGGATTGAGCACACATGCCGGTAATCATATCTGTCACACTTTTCATATTGTGGGTTGTTGTCGACAATGTAGCCTCTAGGGGACACTAGCAGGGCTTTAGATTTTAAATATATTTCAGTGGTAAAATGCATTAGCCTGGTGCATTTTGAACACATTCGCACATAACTATCTACATCTATGAAGCAGCAAAGGAAACTTTGAGCAAGATTCTGTTTAAGCAATCTTTTTTTAAGCTAATTAAAGAGGTGTTATCTATGTAGTGCTGTTATCAGTTTGTCTTGTTTCATTTAGATGTTTAATTAAGTCTAGAAAGAAACATTGTTTTTGAAGATAAATGGATACTCTTTGAACTTTAAATCAAGTAGTCATGCCAGTCTTATGGCTGCATTTCATTCTGATCTTTTTCTGCCGCTGTGGTCATGCAAATCGGTCTCTTTGTCTTTCATACTATGATTTTTTTTTTCCCCCCTGTATGATAATTCAACACTCACACTTGTATTTAGTTCAACCTTATACATGTATTTATTAGTAAGAAATACCTTAAATTATTGCCGTCTTGTGTGTCTTCCCAGTTTGTCACAGCGCTGCGGAGGAAGGTCTGGCTAGTCCACACAGCATTCCAGGATGGGTGCAAAACATGCTCTGATTTATTGGCATTTCTTTAAAATGCTCATATTATGCTCATTTTCAGATTCATAGTTGTATTTAGAGGTTATATCAGAATAGGTTTACATGGTTTCATTTTTTTTTTTAAACATATTTTTGTTGTACTACACACTGCTGCAGCTCCTCTTTTCACCCTGTGTGTTGAGCTCTCTGTTTTAGCTACAGAGTGAGGCATCGCACTTCTGTTCCATCTTTGTTGGGAGTCGTACATGCGCAGTACCTAGGTAAGGACTACTAGCCAGTCAGAAGCAGAGTATGAGGGCGTGCCCTGACAGTACCTAGGTAAGGACTACTAGCCAGTCAGAAGCAGAGTAGGAGGTCGTACCACGCTAGCAGCTAGGCGAGCATTATAACGTGTGTTACAAAGTGACGGAAGTAAAGGCTGGACTACAGTTGGTGAACAGTGTTTTCTGATGGAGATGGTAAGTCTCTTTGGGGTGGACTTTGGGCTTTTTCATTTTGTAAACCTATTACATGCACAAAAAAGGATATATAATACAATAAAGGAAAGGGAAAACGCCAAAAAGCATAATATGAACACTTTAAACCAATTGCAATCGTCTTGGGCGGCGCTAAGCGCTGGATGGAGCAACTGTGCCTCTGCAAAATAGCCTCGGGAAGGAACTTGTTTCGGTGGAAAATGTGTACGTTCAAAAGTACTTTTAGTTGTGAAACAGAAAACTCAGATTGGACAGATAGTCTACCTAGCTGTCTGGATTTACCCTGCAGAAATCTGAGGAGCAGTTAACCATAGTCCTCATAAATAGACCGCAGTTTAAAATGGCATTTTAAGGAAAGCGGAAGGTGACCGGCCAAAATGAGGGACATCCGGCGGAATTTTCAGCGGCAACTGAACAGTCCCGGAAATGAAATGTCGCCGATATAGACTAGTCGTGACCTAGAGCCAGGTTTATGACACACCATAACCTAAAGCTTACAGCCACCTTGAACCCCGGCTGTGCTACTATGTTTGCTTTTCCTGCTAAAACCCAACTGAGCAATGAATCATCAGATGTGAGCAAGCAAATCAAAGTGGATCTTGACAATGCCTCTTTGTACAGCCTGTCTTTCTTTTCTTTTCACTTTCTGCCTCTTTATAAGCCCTGCGCCATAAGAGCCATTGAAACGTTGCCCGGAAACCAATTGTGTTTGTCTGGGTCAAAGATAAAATAATGGAGCCATGTTGCCACCTGCTGCTCGCCATCACTTTCCCGCCATGGCCATCACTTATGTTGAACAAAAACAGTAGAACAGTCAGAGGACAGACAACAGAGTGGCACAATAGCCATTTATCTTAAAAAAACAACATTTGTCAATAGGTTGAGAGGTGACATGCTCCCCACATCAACCTGACACAGAACAACAAAATACGTAACCATACAACACATTGACAAAAACTTTTACGCAACCGATAAAAAATCTAATTTTCAATTTGCTATGATGTAAAACCGAGGAATGCAGCAAAGTCTCGCACTAAAAGTTTGTAAATGTGTTAGTTACTAAACATGGAAATGATCCATACTTTGTCTGTGCATTGTTGTCTTTTACTGTTTATGTTGCTTGTATTGTATCTTTGTTTAAAAAAAAAATATATAGATTTGAAACACAACCTACATTAAACTTTCACCTGGTTAAATAATAGGAAAATAAAAGAGGAAAACACAAAAGCACAGCTAGTGGTAACTGTGGGTGAGTCAATACCAGTCTTATCAGGTGATTAATTATAAACAAAGGCCCTCTAATACCTCTTTAGCTTCAGACAAAACCATTTTGTATAACCTAATTACAAAGTTTAATACATCTAATCATAATAACATTGCTATTAATATTTCCATTGCCTGCGAGATAAAACCCTGTTTGCAACCAGGGTCCATTAAGGAAAGTGAAAAAACAAGTAATGGTTATCTGAGAACACAGAGCTGAGGTGTGCTTAGCAAGCGGACATTCATAAAAGAAGATATCTTGTTTTTTCGTAGCTCAATTAAAGAGTTACCACGCTGCACATTATTAACTTTTTAATCACTCCATACTCCATGCTTAGTTAAACAGGAAATTAAAATAACTGAGCCTTGTTGTTCTTAATCCAATAGGGGAATATATCATTAGTCCCTAAATAAATCAGCTTCACCAGAATTTATTTTCCACAATATAAAAAGTTATAAATTCAGGAAAAGCATTATATGTATTTTTAATTTGTTAAGAGCTAAATGCATGTACGGTCTGTGCTGTCAGAAGACACAGCAAAGACAAACTCCACAGACAAGTTGTCTTTATGTTTATTAATACAGCTGTTGTGACAAGCCTTGCATGTAATTTCCGCCACAGTATGTTCCCGCTCTTCATCGTCAAATGCAATTAGGCGCGACCTACTTCATGAGAGAGAGAGAGAAATACTGTTCTTTAATTGCCTCCCTTCCTAGAGAGCAGCAAGTGGGGTATGTTTTATGTAATACTTCCAGTCAGGCTGCTGAAAAAGAACTGGGGAAATGTTAATGACGACGACGCGCGTTCAGGAACACTTATTAGGAAATGAATGAATAATTACTAACTTTTGTCCAAAAGAAAAATTAGAAGAGAACCCATTTCATTCCAATTATGTGTAATCAGGCAATTTATAAATGTAAAGGAAATGCATTTTGGAGAACAGATTGAAGCCTTTCAGATCTGTGGATTATAGTGATTATCCTAAATACTACCGAATCAAGCGTTTCTTCTATATCTTTATTGCACACCAATTAGAATTAGTATGGTTAAAAGGTGCCTAAACACATACATCAAAAACAGGAATGAAAGCTGTTTTGCATCAGTATGACAGAAAAATGGGTTACACTTTACTTGAAGGTATCTACATAAGAGTGACATGACACTGCCATTACGTGTCGTGTTAACATTATAAAGAAGTCATAAACGTTTATGATATAACACTTCTTGTGATTAAATGTCATTCGGTTTTTGTCATGACAAGTTAGGGTTAGAGTTAGGCTTAGGGTTCATGTGTCATGTCAGTGTCATGTCACTCCCACGTAGATACCTTCAAGTAAAATGTTACTGAAAAATGTAATAATTTTAATGTAGCAGTCAGTATTTGTCAAGGCATAACCAACCCTGGGGAAATGTAATTACTCTCATTACTTCTAGGGTTATACCAGAGCTTGGTTTTACTCTAACGAAAACTAGAAAGCTAACTGTTTAGCTGATCGACTGAAGTTAAAGGTTAGAGGCCTAACCGTCGTCCTTCCTGAGTTGACACTCAGTTGACCGTTCATTTGTTTGACATTCAAAACGTGGACATAACATTAACACAAACGTCACGACAAGTCATAAAACACAATTGTCATGGTTGCGATTTTCTGTTATAGCTTTTCCTGTTTTATTTTGTTAAATGATTCCCTGTTTCCTTGTTTACTAGCTCTCGTGTTCTGTTGCATCGTTGTGTATGTTTTATGCTTCAGTTTCCTGTTTTATTTTGTAGTCTGTTTTCTCCCGTGTCACGTCTTGTTTGACTTCCTGCCTTGTGTGTTTTCCCGCCTTTGTGATTGTCTGTCCCACCCTTATGTGTTTCACCTGCCCCTCGTTTCACCCTTGTTACCTTGTGTATTTATTCTCTGTGTTGTCTTTGTCTGTTGTCAGATCATTGTGTGTGTGTGTATGTCTACCCCCTTTGTCTCTGTGTGCCAGTTTATTTTTGGATGCCTGATCTTTTGGTTCCTCAATGGGTTTTGGTACCTTTTTCCTTCTTTCTTCAGGACTCCCTTTGTTGTATCCCTTTTTATTTTATTAAATCCTCCAGCTCACCACTGCCCTGCTGTCTCTGCATATCTGGGTCCGCCTTTTCACCAACTGTAATAATAATCCTCTTCAGCAGTCTGTCACTGAGCCATTCCACCGCAACATGTGTTCTCTACGGTCTTCTTCATTTGATGCAAGCCACACCTGCCCCAGCCCGGCAGCCAATGGAAACTAACAGGCGGATGATGACGTGACAAAGTTATAATCTTTATTTAGAGAGCCCTTTGAAAATCCACATTACAAAGTGCTTCACAAAACAGCCAATAAAACATACCCGTCATAAAAAACATAAGGATTTCTACGTCATACGTTATTAGCAATTTATTAACTCATAATTTATGTACTAAATAAAAAAAAGTCAGCTTCACCTCCGCTTTAATAATTCAACTAAAGGATTTCACATTTTGGTTGTGGCTTCAGTATTCTCACAAGGCTTCAGTGTCACAACACAACCTTCTTCTGGAACACACACACACACGCACACACACACACACACACACACACACACACACACTCCCAGTTCACATCTGTCAGTCAAACGAATCATGCCATGCTCCCTGTCAGACCCTGTCTTGCTCACTGTGTTCATTAGCATTACAGCCTCTCGCCACCTCTCTCCTTCTCAGTCCACAGAGATGAAGTTGTCAGTGGGGAACTCTTCATTACCCCGTCTTCTCAAACTTCCACCCTCCTCTCCATCCTCGCCTCATCCTCTTCATCATTTTTTCTCCTGCTGACCCAAGCTGCACATTCAAATGTGATTTAGTTATAATCACCTGTCCAGACGCGCACAGACGCACTCACGCAGACACACACACACACAAACACACACACTCACACATACTGTACGAACACACACAAACACCATTTAATTATTCATAATTGCTGTTCTCTTTTTCCCTCAATCTCTCTTATTAATTGCTCTCAGTGAGAGCAAGTCTAGATGAGAAAAATACAACCTGCATGTTCCACATCATCAGTTTAGCTCCATTCCGTTCGTCAGACTCTGGGTCGCTGCACCAGTCCTCACTTTGGGAATCTGCAGAAAGGAAATGTTGTGGGGAAAATTATGTTTTGCTGCCTTTACAGCAGCTGGAGGGATCTCTTTTAACCCTTTGAAAAGCCTTGTTTTGTACCGTACTTGCATTTATTAGCCTCTCAACTTCTCTCATTAGCTTCAAATGTGGATGTATTGCACATTTTGTTCTTCAGGACAACCAGGTCTATTTGAAAATGAAGATTTATTGGATGGGAATAGTTGCTTTCAAGATGTATGATAAATTATACGTATAATTTGTGTTCGCCCGTAAACAAAATTGAAACAAAAGGCATTTTGTGGGAATTCTGAAATGATCAAACATGGTAGTTCATAAAGAGCAGTAATCCCACTAACCGGGGAGACCGGGGTTTGTGTCTTTGTTTTTTTTAAGTTTAACTACGGGAACACATGGAGCTATATCACGTTCAGCATCACGTACGTGACCGGAAGTGAAGTAACGTCTGATTTTAAAGTTATAGTGCGTAGTTTCTGTCGCCCCCATGAGGAATTCTAAGTAATGACAACAACACTGTCGGCACGTCCACCTGATACAAGCCTGCAGTGATCGCACACCACCCCCACCCCCACCCCTCCTCTACACAGTTGCTAGTAGCCAAGGAGGACACGGAGGATTAATTAGCCTAGAGATCGAGACGCACCCTAGCGGCAGCAAATGTAATTTGCAGCCAGGGGTCAGTCTAGCAACTCTCCGTTGGCTTGCGAGCTGGAAAAACCTAATTCTGGTCAGGCCAATCACATCGTGTATAGAGTTGGTGGGCAAGCTTAACTTAATGACGGCAGAGTTGCGACGGTTCCACGTGAATTCCCTGCTACTTGAAAACAAAGAAGATGGCTGCTGCTGCTGGCGAACAGCAGTCTTTGGAATCGGCTTTGGCCGCGACTCTGAAAGACTTAGAGTTCAGCTTTTCTTAAAAAAGGAAGATGTGGTCGGAGTTTTGCCGACCAGATATGACAAAAGTTTAATCCATCAACTAGCGTTGATCTGGTTGGCTATGAGTGCAGAGGGAATTTGAAAGACAACCGTTCATCCTGCCCCTCGGATTGAGCCCTGCCAATGGTGAGTTCCCAGACCCAACATCTGGATGTGGGTCTGGCTTGTCAGTCTACTCTAGATAGCAACTTTTGACTATGACCTGCAGATGGTCATTAAGACAGCACAACGTATCACTGGCAGTCCCCTACCCTCGCTAGAAGACATCGCCGGCACACGGTGTCTCAGGAGAGCTAGGGCAATCAGTGCCGACCTTTCATACCCAGGACAGCACCTGTTCAACCTCCTGCCCTCTGGCAGGAAGTACAGGTGCCTCAAGAGCAGGGCTAACAGACTCAAAAACAGTTTCTTTCCCTGGGAAATCAGCTCCCTGAATTCATAAAGAGTGTGTGCACTATGATGTGTACATGATGTATATAGTGCTTACTTCTGTCTTTTATTGTTTATATCTATTATGCACTGGCCGAAGAAGCGCTGCGATGTCATTGTATCCCTGATGGGCAATGACAGTAAAGATTCTTATCTTATTATTTGGCAACAGCTTCATTGTCACGGACGTTGATTAATATCAAAAAGTTACACACTACAGCTTTAACTAAGTAGTTTTGGTGCCTAAACATAACCAAACTGCTGTTTCGCAACGTTAACAATGCGTTTAAAACCGCAAAAATTAGGTTCGGTGGTTTAGAAATGAGGACGGAAAACACTCCTGTGGGTTGTATTAGAGGGAAGGAATTAACAACCTATGTCATCTTATGGTTTGGAGGACTTGTTGAATTAGTCATGTGTCTAACCCCTTTAAAAATTAACTGGTCTAAAGGGGTCTATGTTGGATGTTTGAAATAAAAGGTTGCAGGGACAGTAAATACAGTGGGCTAGAGGGATTGTTATGACTCGAAAATGAATAAAAAGTCAAGAGGGACTAAAACTATTTTTTTTTAGCACCTTTATGTCCAGCACTGAGGTTTGTGAGAATATCGGGTAAATACTGTTTCAAAAAAGGAGCAGGGCAAGCTGCACCTTTCACTGGGAGGTGGATTAGAGCCAAATGAATCAATCCGAAGTTAATACCTTCCTGGCCAGTCTTAACCTGCCTAGTACACACACACACACACACACACACACACACACACACTTGCCTACACTACTGGCAGATAACCCCGGAGTGGAGATTGATTCATGAGGCTAGTGTCAAGTTCAAACCAAGGACACCTGAGCACCTGCTTACAGCCAGAATAGCTAAACACACACACATACAAACAAATAGGGACACACTCACCAATGGAGCAACACTGGGGCCTAGGGGGCGCTATAGCCACATTACATATCTGCATAAGCCCACCTCAAGCATTTCAGTACATTTATTTTTAAATAAAGAAATATGTCAAAGTTAATGACCACCCATTCTCTTCCCTGGCTGCAAGCTCCAGACACACTTGTACCCAATTTGTGTGTGTGTGTGTGTGTGTGTGTGCGTGTGCGCATGCGTGCATGGGCTTGATACATTATGTGAGTGATGATGGCCCGTTCTGACGTTGAGATTCATCCGAAACATTATTATTAAGCAATGCACAGTTGCCTGCTCATGCATATGGAAATAATGCACTTCTTGTTGTTGTCACACTTTGAATGTATTGTATTGGGGGAGACGAGATATGTAGCGCACAGAGTGGTTTCACACAAAACTACAAACCTACGACAAACTGAGACTTTCTTCACTTGCTAAATTATGTTTTAAATTGACAAACATCATATGTGTAATTCATGGCTCAATTCAAACGGGATCATAAATGTATTTGTGTCTCCCCGTTCACAACAGAACATATTTTTCCCACATATATGGTCCCATTGGATCCACCAGAACGGGATGGACTTCGCTTCTCTATTTGAATAATGTTTTTTTTATTAGAGGTATGTAGAAATGTTTTTTTTTGAAAGGGTAAAGTTGAATGCTTGAATGTGTAAAGGCCTACTTACATACCTGTGTACACAAACTGTACACAAACAGACACTACATTTATTTTTCACTCCTCATTACCAGCAAACACAAATGCCAATTGTGCAAATGTACCACTGATGAGTGGCTGCTAAATCTGAAATTCATTTACAGTCACTGAAGTGACTACTGAGCCAGACAGTCCACTATTAAGCCCCAGAACCACATTTACAATTACAGCAGATACTGCAGAATTCTCTCTCTCTCTCTCTCTCTCTCTCTCTCTCTCTCTCTCTCTCTCTCTCTCTCTCTCTCTCTCTCCTCATGTGTGTGTGACTCACAGACGAGAGCAGAGGTCAGAACTGAATCAAATTCACGACTCTGTCTTCTTGGTGGAAAATGGAAAATGTCTGGTGGCTTTTTGGCGAGCAGATTATGCCTATATAGCCACTTAACGCTGTCATCCGGATTAGTGTGTCATCAGGCACCCTTAAGGTCGTTGATCGTCGTGGTACAGTCAGGAAGGACGAGCCAATTATGTGAGGTCGAACACATTCACTATACTGTGCACAGGACAATATTTTTAATACCTGCAGCATTGAGTGTCTCTAGTGGCTCTGACGTTGACGGTTCTGTCCAGTGTCCCACAAATAATGTTACATTGGTTTATATATATATATATATATATATATATATATATATATGAGTGTGTGTGTGTGGGTGTGTGTGGTAGGCTAAGTGGGCAGAAGAGAGATAGAGAAAGAGAAGCAGACGTGTTGTAGATGCAACCGGAGCAGAGTTAGTGGTTATTCGTGTTATAACGTCGGTCCTGGAGGTAACGAGTCTCCCCTGGTTTTCTGATCACGGTCGGAAACGAAGCGATCAGGAGAGGTTAACACATGGAACATTTTAACAGCTGATTAACATGCGCTTGTTGCCCCGTGTGCGCTGCGCTCATCTGTTGACATTTCCAAATGCTTGGCCTACAGTTGCTTAATAAAAGCGAGCTTTCCACACAAACAAACGTACTATACTAAATTTGACAGATGCTATAATCATGTAAAAATTCAACTCTAGAGCCTTTATTAACAGATTTTATATATTTATATTTATATATTTATTTATATTATGAGCTAAGGGGGTTAAAATAACAGTAGTCTGCCTTCTGTCTTGTCTAAACTCTTGGAAAACATAGCTTACTCTAGCTCTGGAGATGCTTTTTGAAGCTTGCTGTAATATTTATGTAAAATCCAATTTTACCTGAATAGATAGGGACCTAGGTGAAGTTAAGGTGGAAATAGCAAAAGGAAACCACGATGGTACCCCCAAAAACCCAACTGGTTCCAGCTCAGGTCTGACCTGAATTTCTCCAGACCTAAGATCTTTGCTACATTTTGATACAGCATTAATCACAAGAAAGATTGCATTTTAAAGCACTCAAAATAAGATTTAACTGACAAATGTAGCTTCAGCATGTTACTGAGTTTGGCAAAGCATGACTACATTGTTTTTAATTCACATTTTACAGCCCTAGCGGATTTTATTATAGACTGTTTACACGTATTTATATGCGTTGTTGACACAGAGAAACATACTTACATGGAGCCAACATGGAGCCAGAATCTATCAATTAAATCGATTAGTTGTCAATTATTGACAAACTGTTTTGATAAACGATTATTCGGTTTAAGGAATTTGTTAAGAAACAAATACATTTTAAATCTGAATATTTTCTAGTTTCTTCACTCCTCTGTGACAGTGAACTGAATATATTTGAGTTGTGGAAAAACCAGACATTTGATAGAAAAATAATCGTTAACAGTCCTAGTTGTTTCATATAGAGAAAGTTACTCAGTTCAAGTTTGAAAAGACTGTCAATCAGACAAGGTTTTCCATAACAATAGCCCGATCCTGGCGGACCGACCAAGGCAAAAAAAAATGAAAAGCAAAACAAGGGGATTGAAAAGAGAGTAAGAAACATACATACAGAGCAAGTGAGACAGGGCAGAGGGACAATAGGCATGAAGAGCGAAGGAGAAAAAGTTGAACAGAGTAAAGGAATACTGAGACGGCCAAACTTTGGAATAGAAAGTCTGCAAATGGTGAAAAACAAACAAAATGCTAAAAAAAAATGTTTTCATGGACTGGAACCCATTTCACATGCTGGGCTCATTATTGCCCCAGGCATCCCAGGCTCCTTGCTCAGGTGGAAGTGAGCAGCTGCCTTGGGCCATGATAACATATTTACCTGACTGTTAATGAAGAGAGAGTGGACTCTCCGAGGCCCACAGGTCACACCTCCTCTTGCTGACATCATCCACTGAGATCATACCATCTCTTCTCCCCTTCAAAGGAACAGGTCGTTGATATTCTTGTGAATATAATTTGTGGATTCCAAGTCCGCCCAGAGATATGTTGAAAGAGATAGGGTATTTTATTTTGTTAATTCTTTGTAGAATTATTACAGTACAAAGCAATTATGTGTATGTATATAAATATAATCTTTACATTGGTGTAACACAGTTTCACCACAGACATAAATCGATTTATGCTGACCTATTTAGCCAAAGAGGGTTTTTCAATTTCGATCATCAAAGAAAACAACAACACACAGACGATACAGTGTAGCTTCCTGGCGGAAGCATGCAGCTAAAGACACAGGGTAAAGCTAGCTTACCAGTAGCCTGCAGCTGCACTTTTCCAAACACCATAGCCACTGCTGGAGTCGGAGATGACTGAGAAACAACAGAACTGGAAAATCCTCCTGCGTGTGGCAACATTTTGCCTTCCCTGTGAGTTATGTAGACAACGAACGGAAAGCATGTGGGACTTCATGGTGCATTCAGGTGCACCTTGTAAACTCTGACAAACTCAGACTGTTGTTGTAAACCCTTCTGCCATCAAGTGGCTCTTATTGTGGCATAGCCGTCAGTGCTGGAAAAATATTATAAATATTTAAAATTTAATCGAATCGTGATCTCAAAATCTAAAATCAAATCGAATCGTGGATTTAGAGAATTGTGACATCCCTAAGTCAATCTGTCTGTGTCCCTGTCTATTTGCAAAATCACTATGAGATTCTCATTAGATATTCATTGTCCCCAGAGGATGAATCCTAACAATTTTGATGAACCCCTGACAAGACTAGACTATCACATAGGCAAAGCAAGGAACTGCCCCAACATATAGCAAAGATTAAATTAATAATCTGATTTGTTGTAGACATTCAGGCTCCTCAGAGGATGAACCCTAATGGTTTGGGTGAACACCCCTGACCTTTTCCTCTAGCACCACCATCAGGCCAAGACTTCAAGTTGATCACATGCTTTATCAGAATCAGAAATGAACTCAAACAGCGCCAAGAATAGCAAGATTATGAATTGTTCGGTCCATCCAACACTGTAGTACTGTGCAGTCTGTAAGAGCCACAAGTAGGGATTAGACTTTCAGTCTTGTTATTTCAGTGGTCAGTCTGTTGTTAATGGGGAGTAGGAGGTGGGGGTGCTCTGGATGAGTCAATGGTCTCCAGAGCCCCAGGAGGGCGATGAGACTGAATATACATGAGCTCATCTGAAATTCAGGTTTGAGTTCAGGACATGGCCAGGGAAAAGGTCAGTGTCATCAAACCTGGACTGGACACATTTTGCTCTTAGACCTTTTGTCAGGGACAGAAGAGGGAAGATTTTATGCTTCTGGCTCCAAATCCACACCCAGACTTCTAAGTTCCTCATCATCATGCACATAAGCAAAAACCTGCAAGGGTTGCGTCGGTGAGGGTAAGTTGCATCAGGCACCTGTGACGCGTGAAATATGATCCAGGAAGGCCAGTTAAAGTAATAGCTCCATGAGTTTGAAGGCTTGTAAGATGCCTTTAAAACTCAGCATACCATACCATACCAGTAGCGTCCTAGAAGAGGCCTGACTTGTAGTTTTTGTTGTTTTGGTCATTTGTGCTTCTACGATAAAAGTAGTCTCCATAGTAAAATTATTTATTCCATTTACTCCAGTTATGAACAACATGGATCAAAGATTTGTGGCTATGATTTAGTTGTTAAAACATTGTAGTGATGTAATATATACGATCGGTAGTCTGCACAGGGTGTTTATTTTGAATAAAGTTGAAAATCAAATGCACTAGACCTTCCACTTCCTGCCCGGCCTGTACAACGCCCTCGCGGCTCTGCCAAAATTAGACTTAGCGTGCATTTTTAGCGGATCAGAGCGGAGCTTTTGCAGCTTTTGGGACACTTCTGGGACATGCTGCGTTCAGCTGGTGGAATCACAAGCATAGTCTTGATTGGTTCCGGCGGCCGCGGCTCTGTCAGAACGCTGCACAAATGCAGTAGGTGGAATTTAGGGGTTAGGGTCACATAATAAGTTATAGATTTTACTGCTCTCCGAATTTATCATGACTGCAATTATTCTAATCTTTCATGGTGACAATAGCGAGTTAACGATAGTGATAGTCAGTTCACATTTCAAAGTAATCTCACAGGAATTCCTAAATATGATTGCCTTTGTGGCTATTAATGGAAAAGTGTCTTGTTTGCTTATCAAACATGAGACGACATTTGCCATCACATTTACGTGATGAAATGTCTAAAAGGGGGTTTTGACTGTCATGATACAGTGGGGGCGAAATGTAATTTCCTTTCCGTGGAGATTGCTCTAAATAGATGACCATAAAGATAATTGTAGGTGAGAGCTGGAAACTGGAAGCAAACTGGGAGCATGAGGGCGCAAATGTCACTCAGATAATAGTGTATCCTGCGGGGAAACACTGACCTTTCATGATGGATCATGGTAAGCTTTATGATGATCAGCCGTGGCTAAAGTGGGAGGAACCACTCTTCCTGCGGACTCGACTTCCTGCAGGGAAGACAAAAAAGCTGCATGGTTTAAAGAAGGAAAAATAACTAACATGGCAGTTGGTTAAGGAAAATTGCAACTGACTCCCGACAGATTGTATGAAATGGAAGAAAATGTGTTAAGCGGTGGTATTGAATTAAAATTGTTATTCAATCAAAGTGATATAAGAGCCCTTGACAGTGTGTAATTGCAATCAGTTGAATTGCGTAATTCAAATGGAGAGCCATGGGGAACCACAATTTGCCGAGCGAGAGAGAGAGAGAAAATAAGAGAAAGAAGCAAAGACAAGGGGAGTAGGGAGCGATTGTGAGGATTTCATTAATTTTATTTTATCACAACCACCTCTGACTATGTTTTCATCAGGCTGTGCAATTAATTAAACCTTAATATTGTTGATTTTATTATGAGCCAATGTGCCAGTGAATATACCCGATAAGTCAGGGTGACTCCTGAAAGTGCTACAAAAAATAAAGATTTTTGTAAAACTCTTTCAACTGCTAAACACCTGAACAATGGAAAATTCCTAATCTCTTCCTCCCACGCCCTCTTTTTAGTTTGCAAACAACAAAACTGCATCACAGCCGACATCTTGTGAAAAGTGAGACGGACCAGTTGCTCTGCTGAGTCTCAGCCCGTTAAACATTGGTTCTCCTCCTGTTCTCTATGATTACCTGTCCTGTATTTGAATATATGATTTGTTGTCCTCATTTATATTGCAGTACATATTTCTTTTTCTGTGTCTGTTGTCAGATAATGGAACAAGTATGAAATAGAGATTTAATCCGGGCTTATAAATATTACATGTTAACCAGCAGTTATTGCAACAGAGTATCAAGTACAGATTAATGACAGGAGCTGTACCGTATGATTGGTTATACTATCTCTGAAAAGTAATGATTTTGCAATTTCATTGACTACGTTTACATGAACATAATAGTCCAATTTTCTTCTACTTCTGGTGTACTTACAAACTTTCCAATCCATCGTTTTATGAGTGCATAACCTATATATACTAGTGTAGACCTTTGGTATCATTTCGGGCATTATTAGTGGGGTCATTTAAGAGATACAAACGTGGGTCCATTAGCCCCTGCGCTAAGCTATTCAGCGGCTAACGCTACTCTATGCTAACTCGCCCAATGTTAGACCCAGGTGAAAAAGCTTCTGGGGGGGTGTTTGGCTCGAGGTCATGGTGCAAAGGACCCTAGGGTAAATTACTCCGAACCATCACTTTAAGTTCACATTTTAATGGATGGAGAAAAAAAAAATGTATAAGTAAATTAAAAAAGAAAAGAAAATATTCAGACAACAGACAAAGAAAGCAGAGACTAAATACACAAGGTAACGAGGGTAGTAACGAGGAAAAAGGTGACCTGAGGGCTGATGAACAGGTGGAACACATCAGGGCGGGGCAGACAATCACAAAGGCGGGAAAACACACAAGGCAGGAAGTCAAACAAGACATGACACAGGAGAAACAGACCCTACAAAATAAAACAGGAAACTGAAGCATGAAAACACACAGAAGGATGGAACTAGGAAAACAAAACAGGGAACAAAGAAAGAACACAGGTAAAACATACCGCCCTGAACACATTTCTGTTTGTTCACTTTCAACTGCATCCTTTCATTGACTTTGTATGCAACCATACTGCCTCAAAAATATTCTTGTTGAATTCAATCTGAACACACATATTTTACTTCCCCAAAGTTAAAACCGCAAGATTTGCATTATTCCAATCCCAATGCAGTCCTCTATTATAAAGCATGAGCTGCAGTAAAAAAAAATAAAAAAAAAAAATGTCTGAAAGGACAATGTAGTTCGTCCTGGATTACAGATATTATCTAAAACCTAATTTGTAAAGGTGCCATTCTGGGGGGAAAAGGGGCTCAATTATCTTACACGTATGAACCATAGTGTATAATCAGACATTCAAATTGAATACGTTATGGCACAGAAAGGCAGTTCAAACCATTTGCTGAGTGCATGACAGATAAGGAGATACAAAAAGTAAGCAGACTGGGTGAGAGAGGGAAAGGGCAAACATGAGGAAAGAGAGACTTTCATCAGAGACCCAGAAACCAGAAAAAGAAATAATGAAGAAGAGGACGACACAAGTAGCTTCTCTGTCGTATCCCTCCATTATTTCACTCAGTTAGAAGAGAGAGTGTTCTGATTGAAATAATACATTTCGAGTGTTAGTAGTGCCACCTTAAGTGCTGATGGAGGAGTAGGGAGAATTAATTGCCTCCCTGACTCGATCTCAGCCAATGACATTATCCCCTGATTTATGAAACAACAGAGCTGAACGCCAGCCTAACCTTGAGACCAAGAGGTGCTGACTAAAACCCCATCTCTGTGGAATTCCAAAATAAATGTCAATTAGACAATTACTTCAGAATATGAATAATAATTACATTACATTTTTTTTATCATAATCTAGCTTTCTTTGTGTCTTGTTTTCTAATCTTTCGGACATCATGTTTTAGATTCTTACACTTGTTTTTGGTTTCACTCACTCACAACAATAATAGAGCATACATAAAACATAAAAAAATAATAAAAATCAAATAGCATGAATTACAGTCAGCTGTGGCTGCTGAATGCATCAGTGGACTCTTGCCTACAGCTGTGGCTCACTGCTTTCCACCATGTTGTGTTTCTTTGTGTCTAATTAATATGAAACAGAGGTGCAAAGAAATTTCCTACAACACTGTGCAACCTTGGTCCAACTTAAGTTGAATTGATCGGAATACGCTGTAGCTCACTGTTTGACCATGGCAACCATGCCTTTACTCAATAGTTGAGGGGAAGATAAAACAATGAAACACCATCCAGATAGTCTGGTTTGTAGTAAAATATCTACGATTGCTGGGCTTCTCAGACACCAAAACACCGCACAGCACGTTATAATAGTATGAGACAGGATTTTATAACTATGAAAAGTTGTCTCAGCGATAATTGACTCCCATGAAACCTGTAAAAAAATGCCATTCATGACATTAGGTAACCTACCAGGATCGTCGCACATTGTTCAACGCATGATGACGTCACATTGTATTGTGGCAAAAATTAAAGTCCCCCTCCACTGAAAAAAATGTGTTTTTATTATGTTTATGTGCCCTAAAGTTTATTGTAAGAAATGACCAAAAAGAGACACAACATGACTACAAAGAGACAAAATCCCACAAAGAGACAAAATGCATGGGGAAATTGTTGTTTTTTTTAAATTGAAAAATCACTTTCTTAAGGAAGGACGCCTAAACTCCTTGCCAGATACGCGCATCTAAGTCTTCCACAAAGCAATTTTTTTATTGTAATGTATTATTAATAGCACAGGAAAGGAGGGGGTATTTAGGATAGATAAAAGCCCCCTGTAAATACCAATCGGTTCCCTTTACTTTTAATTTCTACTGACTTTGTGATTTACTCCAAGGCTTTATTCCCAGGAGCGTCTGAGAAAGAGAACAACCACAAAAGTCAGCAGCGGAACCAGATCCTCGTCATTTGATGGGCATTGTGGGTGATTGGATTGTCTGTATCAGCTTGTTGGCGGGCGAGAGCCGCGCGGTGGAGACCCTGAAGCTGATTAAAGGCTGGCGTCGTCCGCCGCCCCCCTAAACAGCTTGTGACAGGCTGGAGTCCGGCGGGCTCCACGGAGGCTCCTGCTGGAGACGGGAGGTGTCATCGCTGCTTAGACTGTGTGTGACAGGCGCAGCTTTACAGAAGGACGGACAAAACTCACACAAATCAATGGCTGCTCAGCAGCAGCAGCAGCAGCAGCAGCAGCAGCAGCAGCAGTGTCACAGTTCTGGTTGGTTGCTGCTGTTGCGATGCGTGCTGGTTAGCAGTAGTCTGAAAGCTGATCTGATTGTTGTTAGCTGCTGGGTTTGAGAGAGAGGAGCAGGTATATATATATATATATATATATATATATATATATATATGAAAACCAGCTCCCCAGAACGTCCTTTTCAACCTTAGAGGACTATCTGCGCCGTTGAATGGCAGACCCACAAATAGCCGCCTTGACGGCTACATGCAACAGTAAACTCAGAACAAGGGTGACTTTGCTCAGTACAACACACAAGTCCCTAAAAACAAGTATGGTAATGGCTGCTAAAGATATCCAAATGCAAAATATACCAGATATTTCCCCAGAATCAGGGAGAAAACATAATTCAGAGCCAGTAACAACAAGAGATTACCAGGCTTTTACTTTTTGACATTTCTTTCTGTTTTTTGGGGGTTTTTTTTAGCTTCAAGAGCACTAATTAACCCTATTGATATTCAAAAGAAAGCATGCAGCATTTTACCTTTTTCAACCACATCATAGAAAGCAAAATACTTTGCACTGTAGCAAGATAAATGGAGCCTGGTCATCTATTTTTTCTTTTTTTTAAATCGTCATATATTATGCACTGAGCTACCGTGACTAGTGGTGATTGTAACACAAATTTATGCTAACAGAAGTTTGATACATCATGAGCCTTTAAATGTGTCTGTACACATGTATCAGCTAAAAGTGCAAAGTTACAAATTGGAAGTGTTTACTGCATATACAGTATCATGAGCACTGCAGAGTAAACCTTGGTTTTGGTTGGTTTTTATACATTTGAAATATGTACCATTCCAATACCAGCTAGCTTGATATTTATTCCAGCTGCAAAACACCTCTCTCATAATTACATGTAAGTGTAAAAGTGTAATCCCTAGAGGTAACACTGAGACAGAACATGTTTAAATTTTCTGGTGGAAGAACTGTATAGTTCTTACTTTCAAAATTTTAATTTTATGGGTTGCAGTATGAATCAATTAACCCTGCCACAACGGGAGCGTGCCTATGTTCCCACAGCCCTATGTTCCCACATTTCAATGATTGTTTTCAAAATTAGACCCCATGTTCCCACAGTTCCTTTTTCATAAATTTGTATCAGATTTTATCCCCCTAACCCTAACAAATGTTGTTGGAGGATAGGGCTTAAATTGAAGGGAAATGTAGGAATGCAAGACCTAATTTTGAAAATGTCCCAGAAATGTGGGAACATAGGGCTGTGGGACCATTGGGCTGTGGGAACATTGGGCTGTGGGAGCAGTAATTTGTTGTTGTTTTAACCTGTGAAGCACCTTGGTCAACCATGGTTGTTTTTAAGCGTGCTATATATAAATAAATTGATTGATTGATTGATTGAACATTGGGCTGACTCCGCCACAACACGACACCGGCAAACATACGCTAATGTTCCCTTACACAAAGCCTTGGTTGAATGCACCACTGATTCTTTGATCAACTAGCAAAGTGTGTGACAATAATGGTGGGCATCTAGAACAAAGAAACACAGCTACTAAAGGCTAGCCTAGCCAGTAACATTAATTATATTGTCTCCTCTCCCTGCTTGTTGTGTTTAACGTGAGAATGAGACCTAAGCTTGCCTGGATGAGTGTATACTTTCCTACCTAAGAGGGGTTGTGCTGTGTTAACTGACTCACCCAGCCGCTGTTTCAGTTCGCGTTCCGAAGCCGGGCCTGCTAGCTTTTGGTACCTCCCTCATCCAGATGGCCAGCATGCTCTGATGTGCCACTCCTGCACCTTTCCTGTAGGGTCTGCACCAACCCGCCCTTTGCTGTCGTCGTTCAGGTTTTAAAAGATGAATTTTAGGGCTGCACAATATGGGTAAAATATCTAACTGTGATTATTTTTGACTGATATTGCTGCAGCACCACAATGCTTAATCCAGAATGGTTTGACACATATTTTGCCTTTAACAAATATTGCGCCGCCCTGTGATTTGGATATTGCACTAGTCCATATTGCCATATTTCGATAAAATCGCAATTAATTGCGTAGCCCAAGTGAATTTCTTCCCTTTCCCGAAAAAATCAATCCCCCCGAATCTATCTTCACACCTGTAGGTCGCTGGGATAAATCAGCTCCACAACCACACCCCCTCATGTGTATGCATGTCAGGTCTGACCCTATCGGCGAACTACACTTCCTGAAAGATCTATCGTAACAATAGTGGCTTGTGTGAGAGAGCGAGTTGCTTGCGCTCCCTCCTCCCGAGAATGTGCAAGGTGACAGTGCAAGCCAGGCCAGACAAATGACCATTTGCACATACACACAGCCTTACGCTCAGGGTCAAGTGTCGCAGATCCATTATCAAAATCAGCCTGTAGAGGATCCAGGTGTCTAGACACAGAGCACATTACATGATTAAAGAGAGTTAAGACGCTGTGTGTGTGTGTGTGTGTGTGTGTGTGTGTGTGTGTGTGTGTGTGTGTGTGTGTGTGGTGCAGATGAGTAGTACAGAGCTCTCGTTAAGCTCCCAGATGAATCAATCCCCCAGCCAACTGTGGGGAAAAGGGTGCATCGATCTAGGCTTGGGGTTTTCCACGCATGGTGGTACTCGCCCACTCGCACTGCAACTTAGCCTGACGAGCCAGGTGATTTGTTACACAGAACCATCTGAGAAGCCGTCATTGGAAACTGTTTGGTAAAAGGGCAGACACTCACCTTAAAAATTCCTGGCTGGTGATTGGACGAACCATATATGATGACCAGATGCCGTGCTGCATCAGCCCCTGCAGAAATCTTTTTCATCTTGTCATGCACACTGTTCTTTTTCCTCTGTATGGTTTTCACCACAGATGAATGTAAAGTGATGCTCAACAATGAGCAGTATCTCTCAGAAGAAGAATGTAACTGTTTAACATCTGATCCTCTGTAAGTATTGTGTTCAGACTAAACGCAAAGGGAATTGTAGAGATTCAGTGACGCACTAAAATCAATAGAAAGACACAAGTGGACACAATAGACACAGAATGGTTCTCCGTGGCACGGATTGATGCCAAGATGCCAAGATATTTCAAGTTCAGTGAAATATTCACACCTTTTCCAATGCTGTATGGCTGTACTATAAGTGGGGAATAACAGAAAGAAGTTAGTTAGTTTCTCTCAAGCACACACACACAAACACACTGCATACACACAAATCAACCGCTTTGGCATGATACCCAGTTGAACTTCAGCTCCTCTTTTCACCCTGTGTGTTGAGCTCTCTGTTTTAGCTACAGAGTGAGGCATCTCACTTCTGTTCCATCTTTGTTGGGAGTCGCACATGCGCAGTAAGGACTACTAGCCAGTCAGAAGCAGAGTATGAGGGCGTGCCACGCTAGCAGCTAGGCGAGCATTATAACGTGTGTTACAAAGTGTGTTGCACGTTTGTCTCTGAAGTAAAGGCTGGACTACAATAGAGCTGTTTGGAGCAGTTTGTGAACAGTGTTTTCTGTTGGAGATGGTAAGTCCCTTTGGGGGGGACTTTGGGCTTTTTCAGCTTGTAAACCTATAACATGCACAAAAAGATATATAAGACAATAAAGGAAATCCAAAAAGCATAATATGAGCACTTTAAAGCGTCAAAAAGGGTCTTTTGAAAGAAATGGGGCTAAAAAATTCCAGCTGTTATCCAGTGTAAAGCTTGATTTACAAGAGGCAATTTGTATTTCTGCAAATTAAATCAAAATGAGTCCACTCCGACCAACTTCTGTAAAGACGTGAGATGGAAAGAGGGGGACTGAAAGAGGAAGAGATTTAGGTAAACATTAGAGAGGGGAGAGAATCTCAAGGACAGAGTGAGGAAAAGGAGAAGTAGATCCTCTAAAGAGATTTGGTTTAGCTCAACTCCCTTGTTGAGATGCCCCACATGCCTGCTCAAATAATGACAGAAAAATACTGCCTGGCAATCAAACCACATATAAACCTTTATCACTCTCAAGCTTTTGGCATTAAAAAAGCCCCTCAGAGTAAACATCACCCCATATAGCCAAAGCTCTGTGTTTATGGCCCTGTTGGTGCTGTATGTCTTACATGTTGATCACCACCAGATTGTCAGAAAAAAATCGATCTCAATCTGCGCCTCCCAAAGTCATCCGTCTTCGCACTCGCTCATTGGTGCATTTTACGACTGACTGCAAAGGTTTGAACCTGACCCCCCATTATTTCCCAATGAGCTACCACTGATCCATAACACGGCAAAGCAAAAAATACCAACATTGCCATATAACTAGAGCTGCAAAGATTAATCGATTAGTTGTCAATTATAATCACCAACTATTTTTATAATAGATTAATGGGTTTGAGTCATTTTCTATGAAATGTAAAAATTCTCTGACTCCAGCTTCTTTAAAGGTCCAATGTGTGCGAATTTCTCCCATCTAGCGTTGAGATCATATATCGCAATCAACTCTCTTGTGCCACGCAGTTCAAAGTACGTATTACAGCTACGGTAGCCATTCGGCGTCTCTTTCGATCCCTTTTTCCTTCATTAGGTCTTTTCATCTTTGGAGGGCAGCTCCAATGTGCACTCTTTTTTTATGATGACGCCGGTCTCTTGCTCTTTTTAAAATTCTATTTCTTTTTCTGGGCGTAGAAGAAGACTCCTGTTCCTGAAACTTTGATTTGAATACGTGTGGTTCTCCATGTTTTCTTCTTCAAATTTGCCGGGGCCAGGAAGCTACGATACCCATTAGCAGCATTAGATAGGTAGATTTTTATTTATCCCAAAAAATGGGAAATAACGGTGTTGCAGCAGCAAAATACCAGACACACAGCACACATACAGAGTATACATTAAATAATAGGAAACAATATACATGAAATAATAATTGAATACTACACAAGAAATATTTAAAGTATATACAAATTGGAAATAAAATGTACAACTGAAATTAGCAGCACCTGTGAGATTATCATGTGACAGCGAAAAAAATAGGAGCAATTTATCATGTATGCTAACATATTTCAAGATGGAGCATGAATACGGAGCATCTACCCCGGTTCATGCAAATGTAAATGTAAAATTTCAAGCCAATTGGAATAGTTGGAATTGATGGTGGAGGTAAATATTCATGAAAAAGGACAAGTTTGTGAACTGGCAACCCAGATTTTGATAATGAACAACTAAAAACGTTACACACTGGACCTTTAAATGTGAATGTTTTCTAGTTTCTTCTCTCCTCTGTGACAGTAAACTGAATATCTTGGAGTTGTGGACAAAACAAGACATCGGAGGATGTCATCTTGGGATTTGAGAAACACAGTTTGACACCAAAACAACTAATCGATTAATCGAGAAAGTAATCGACAGTTGAATTGACAATGAAAATAAACATAAGTTGCAGCCCTACATGTAACTGTAGCATGACAGCATCCACTGCAGGTGTGTGTCCAACTGGCCGCCTGTTTGAATCTAAAAAAGTGATCACAACCCGCCTTTGTTTGTCGCCACTGCTGAAGGCAAAAAAGCCTCCACTGATGGCAGAATGTATATCCCATCCCATTTTTTTTTCTTTCACAATGTCTTTATTGATTTAAGTTACACTCACAAGATAATGCTATTGTGTGTGCAACTCTTTTTTTCTAACAAAAAACTGTAGCTGCTCCCTGCTTTTTTTTATGAATTGGATAGCTGTTAATAATTTTACCATCACTGACTCTGGACTCCTTGAGGTAACAGTTGCTAAGCAGCAGAATTGCTCCTTACGGGGTTTCCTTCCACAGTGCCCTCTTTTCACACAATTTTGTTTAAAACCCTCTGAGGTCTAAGGGCATTTTCTCAATTTTTTCATATCTTCTTAAATTCATCTTTTAAGGGTATTTGCATAACAACTCAGCTTTCTGTAAGTGAGGCCCAAATTTGTCCTAAAACAATGTGTAAAGACATAATTTGACCCTTAAGCTGAAACGTTGAAGTCCACTTTTAGAAATTCTTCTCTTCTCTTTTGAAAATATACCTTTACTCATGTGGACAAATTGTTTTTGGTGCTTGAAATGAGTTTCCCAAAGTCTTAAGTTTGCAAAACGTAGTGTAATATATTAATAAAATAGTAGATACATGTATTATAAATGTCTAAAATGAAATTATGCAATATCACCTTTGTTGGGATCCATGGAACTCCAAAGATTAACTTGTTTATTTTTGCAACTTAATGTAGGTAATTCATCACAGTGACCAATAGGTCTGCTTTATTTCATATCAGAGATACATGATCTGCAAATTAAATTTATTGAATTGTAGTCATAAGATATGTTGTTTTGATAATAAAACCTAGAAGACAACAAATAAAGAAACACGGACTTGGAGTGACATGGATATTTAAAGTTTAATCGGTTGCACTTTACTTGAAGGTATCTACATAAGAGTGACATGACACTGTCATGAATGTGTCATAAACATTATAAACAAGTCAAACGTTTATGACATAACGCTTCTTTTAGTAAGTGTCACTTGTTAGGGTTATGGTTAGGTTTAGGCAATGGAATGTTGATTTGTCTATGGAGGGTTAGGGTTAGGGTTCATGTGTCATGACAGTGTCATGTGTTCATGACGGTGTCATGTGTTCATGACGGTGTCATGTGTTCATGCAACACTGCAAGACTCTCAGGATTTCATTCCGATATTGGAAATTAGTCTGCGACAGTGGAATCGCTTGAAAAGTCGTTTGGTTTAAGGTCGGCATAAGATGCACAAGACAAGCGTCACACATAGCTGAGCTAGCACAGGTGTTAGGTTCTTCTCTTAACTGAACTCGTTTTGTACATTGTAGCCGTCCCTCAGGGGTATCACGCATTGTTTCCCGCTGACCCGTTGCCCCTCCACACAACAAACATCCCAAACAAAGAGGCATCCGTACAGAGATATAATTTATGTTCGATGCTAAACACACAGCTGTGTATTTTTTTTTTTTACAGCTGTTACCTCTGGAAAACTTGCTGGAGTTGCAATCAGTCACAATTGATCACCACCAAACAAATCCCCAGTCGGCAGGTAAACTCCTGTGGTCTTTACATGTGAGCTTTCTGTTATTTGGAGTCATATTGCAGCCATTAGACGATACATCAAACGCATCATGGAGTACAAGAGTGGACAAGAATGCATATTAGTTTCCAGACTTCTCCATTTCACACCCAGCAGTCTCAGTAGCTTATTGTCCTTGAGTTTCGATGCCTCCCGGAATCTTCGCCACAATCTGCTAAAAAAAGATGAGGTTCATTTATCTTTTTAAGTGGGAGAAGCACGCTGAGATGTTTTGCCACTCGCAACAAACCACCACCTTTCCCCAAAACAAACTTGCCTGCAACATTTCCAAACCAATTAAGGACGTAATTAATGAAACCCAGCACCTGTAGTGCCAGAGCAATCACCGGAGAGGGGACAGTGAAAAATGTAGAAGTCAAATTAATCAAGCAAAAGGCACAGGCCTATTACTCACACCCCATCTAGAGTGGGGCACCGCACGCGGAGAACAGGTGATAGTTATCATTAAATTAGAGGGAGATCAGCAGCTCGGGCTGTTTCATCATGTGGGACCTAGATGAACTGCGGGGCGGGCGTCGCATTTGTTGCGGGCACAGTGGCAGACAAGGCAGCCCATATGTTCGATAGTCTAAGAGGAGTGGAGGTGAGGATGTTGGGATAATGATGGATGCAAATGTGAGTGACTCTGCAGCAGCAACACAACAACATCTGGTTCTGCATCGGGCTCTTGTGTACATCAAGGAGATCGTTGGTGGTCCCGTAGGTGAGAGCACACACACACACACACACACACACACACACACACACACACAGCCTGCAGAGTTGGAGAAAGTTGTTGGAATTAGAGGAACATTTGTAGCTGTCTCTCTAATTCCCTCACCACCAACAATGGCAGCAGAAGTGGTAAAAGGAAATCTACATTCTTTACTTTCAATCTGGATTCCAGAGAGACGCAGCTGTGTTCACTGATGAAGAAACCTGTGCAACAACAACACAGAACACTGAAAACCAGTGCAACAACTAAACCCTGCACTGGATCTATCTATACCTGAAATGTCACCTGGAAGATCATATATCATGTGGAAAGTGTGGTACAAAAATGGTTCAAAATATGAAAAAAAAGTACACTTAAACATCTTTCAATGTTTTGAACTGATGCAAGACAGACATTTAGGTCCAGATTTTACCAAAACAATATGTTGACCATAGAACAACTTTTTTGGACTAGAATAGTCTTTATTGTCATTGTACGTGCACAACAAAATTGGATGCAGTCCTTGCAGTGCAAAACATCAGCAAAAGTGCAAAACAGGTGAATGAATAAATATAAAAGTATGTTACAGTATGTTTTTTTTCTTAAAGGAAGTAAAGACACAAGAACACAGACACACCTCTCATACAATACAGTCTATACCTGGTGCCCAAAATGTCAACTAACGCTACGTTCACACTTGGCATCTTTTTTGACAAGAAAAAGTTGACTAGGGCGCTTATGTAGTAAAAAAAAAAAAGGTTGGCAGCGTTTTGGTTCCAAAAAGCAGTTGAGAGCGTCTTTTGTTGCTATAACAACAGCTACTGCTACAGTATCCTAGAGCGTTATGTGGAGCGGTGCTAACGTTAGATGAAACAAAGTGGTGGAGGGAGCTAGAGAAAGAACCGAGAGAGAGAGAGGTGCTAATGTTAGATGAAACAAAGTGGTGGAGGGAGCTAGAGAAAGAACAGAGAGAGAGAGAGACGTGCTAACATTAGATAAAATAAAGTGGTGGAGCGAGCTAGAGAAAGAACAGAGAGAGAGAGAGGTGCTAACGTTAGATAAAACAAAAAGCGAGTTCTCTGTACAGGGAGCACCCGGTCATATCATATAACTCACTGTGCTCTGACTCCATTTTTTCTTGTTGTTATGGAAACGACCAGTCTGGCTACTCTGCCTGTAATTGAGAGAGAGAGGGTGAATGACATGCAGCACAGGGCCGCAGGTCAGAGTCGAACCCGCGACCGCTGCATCGAGTAGTAAACCTCTGTATATGGGCGCGCACTCTACCAGGTGAGCTACCCAGGCACCCAATGTAGGGTGTTTGTTGATTTTTTTTTCAGAAAAGTTGAACTTTTTTCAACTTCCAAAAGACATTTTTCTGAGCTGCAGAAAAAAAAAAAACGTCTGCGCTGGTTACTCCATAGGATTATAATGTAAAAACAGACGCTGGCAGCTTCAAAAAAGACAGCGAGTGAGAACATAGCGTAATAGAATATATATACAATGTGGAACGTTCAACCAGATGAGTACAGAAAAAAAAAAGTACACTTACACGCCTTTCAGTTTTATCTGATGCAAGAAAAAGATTTGGGTCCAGATTTTTTACCAAAAACAATACAGATAATGTCACAGCTTCTTTTGATGCTGTAATTAAAAAGGTTTCCAAAATTGGTACAGACTGTTACATCAACGTTTATTCCAATACCAAAATGTTTGCTCGCTGCTGTTTATCATTCTTTCTTCAGTATTTTGTGTGTCACTGCAAAGAAACCAATTGTTCTGTTTGGACTAAATTTGACTGAAGCGTGTACTGCAATGGTAAATAAATGGTGGAAGGTTGCTGGGGCATGAAGTGAAAACAAAGGCTGGGCTAAGTGTACTGGAGTGTGAATAGGGTTGTGCATTTCAATTGAGTGAAGCGGTGTTGGAGCTGAGTGAAGCGTGAGGCGCAGCCCGTGGTGTTGATTAGTCTGGACGTGTGTTACGGATCGGCTGAATGCAAACGGCTCTGATGGACTGTGTGTAATAAACCATGATGACTTCCTGCTAATCCACACGCTGGGGCTCCCAGAGTCACTAAAGCCTAGCCAAAGACTGGGAAGCGGCCCAGTCGCCACTCTGTACCTGCTTTGGTCATGTAAACTGTAGTCTCGCTTTGCCAGACCTTCCTCCGCAGAGCTGTGGAGGAAGGTCTGGCTAGTCCACACACCATTCCGGGATAGGAAAAACGTGCTCTGGTTTATTGGTATTTCTTTAAACAAAATCACACTCGTCTTCGGAGACGCTAAGCACCGGACGGAGCCACGGCGCCTCTGCAAAATAGCCTCGGGAAGGAACTTGTTTTGGTGGAACGTGTGTACGTTCAAAAGTTGTTTTAGTCGTACAACAGAAAACTCAGATTGGACAGATAGTCTAGCTAGCTGTCTGGATTTACCCTGCAGAGATCTGAGGAGCAGTTAACCATAGTCCTTCTGGAGTTTAAAATGCCAACACAAAGAAAGAGTAGGGCAACGGACATGCGGCGGAATTTCCGGCAGCACCGGAGCAATCCCGGAAGTGGAACGTCGTGGATATACTAAATAAACCATGATGACCTCCTGCTAATCCACACTGTGGCACAGAGTCACTAAAGCCCAGTCAACGACTGAGAAGAGGCCCAGTCGCCAATCTGTACCTGCTTTAGTCATGAAAACTTCTAAATTCTGCTTTATTTTTACATAAAAATATAGGTTACTAAAAGAGACTTTATTAGGCCACTGTGACAAAGTGGGTGATTGACTCACCACTTGTCCCTTGGTGCTTATGTAGATTTGACCATATTTATTTTACACATTGCTTTAGTTGTGGTATTCATTTCACACACAAAAAAAAGCAAACGTAAAAAGGCAGTGGCCTTTTGCTGCCTAAGGAGAGGGAAGCTGTGCTGATACAAACACGTGCTTAGGAAAGATTTGAGTGTTTAGGTGTACAAAGAGAAGGTAGGTATTTTACAAACACGTGCTGTATTAACGTTTTGGTACAGCCTGTAGAAGAGAAGCCGCGTTGCCACAAAAACACGCTTTGTGTTCCCACAGCCCTATGTTCCCACATTTCTAAGAATTTTTCTTTTCACTGATAATTAGGCCCTAAGTTCCCACAGCCCTATGTTTCCACAGTTCCCACATTTCTAAGATATTTTTACCAAAATTAGGCCCTATGTTCCCACATTTCCTTTTTCATAAATTTGTATCAGCTTTTATCCTCCTTTCTCCCAATTTGGAAGCCAATTACACCCAACCTATTATCCAGTAGCAATGGACTACAGATGGAATGTAACCCTAACCCTAACAATCTTAGAAATGTCGGAACATACATGATACGGTTGATCATAAAATTCTCATTGATTGTCTTAGAGATCAAGTTGGTATTCAGGGCTTAGCCCTTAAATGGTTCTCTTCCTATTTGAAGGATAGAACTTTTTCAGTCAGTTTAGGGGACTATTCTTCTTCCGTTGCCCCCCTTGTGTGTGGGGTTCCGCAGGGCTCAATACTGGGACCAATTTTATTTTCACTTTATATGCTGCCTCTAGGTTCTATTTTTGATAAATTTGGGATTCAGTATCATCTTTATGCAGATGATTCCCAAATTTATCTAAAACTGAAACATGGGCAGGACAGTGCCATTCAGTCTCTTCAAGCTTGTTTGGCAGAAGTTAAGTGTTGGCTTGCAAATAACTTTCTCCAATTAAATGAGGATAAGACCGAGATGATTTTATTTGGAAATAGGGGGTGTGTGGATGATGACTGCCTGGGTTTGTTTCCTGGGAAAAAACTGTCTAGCGTGAGGAACCTTGGTGTCATTTTTGACTCTGAGCTTAAATTTGACCGGCAAATCAATGCTGTCGTTAAGAACAGTTTCTTCCATCTTAGATCAATATCTAAATTGAAATCTATCCTTACTTTTAATGATATGGAGAAGGTAGTTCCTGCCTTTGTGTCATCACTTTGGATTACTGTAATCTGTTGTATCTGGGTGTGAGTCAGGCTTCTCTGTCCCGTTTGCAGCTCGTTCAGAACTCAGCTGCCAGACGTTTAACTGGTACTAAGAAGAGAGAACACATTAATCCGGTTTTAATGAAACTACATTGGTTACCCATACGATACAGAATCCATTACAAAGCGCTGTTGTATGTTTTTAAGTCCCTGCATGGTCTAGCCCCTGAGTATGTTACTGATTTAATCAGCCAATGTCAATCCAGCAGATCTCTGCGATCAAATGATCAGTCACGTCTTGTAGTTCCACGAACACGCTTAAAGTGTAAAGGTGATCGGGCTTTCTCTGTTGCAGCTCCAAGGCTTTGGAATGACCTTCCTCTGTCTGTAAAAACCTGTCCTTCTCTGGGGGTTTTTCAGAGTGCTCTTAAACTCCCTTGTTTTCCTTAGCATTTCATAATGCTTTGTAAGTTGTTTGTTTTGTTTGTATTGTTTTTTAGGCTTTTATGTTTTTATACCTTATGTACAGCACTTTGGTTCCACTTGTGGTTTTGAAAGTGCTTTATAAATAAAGTTGAGTTGAGTTCTGTTGAACATAGGGCTGACCCTCTTTGTTGTTTCATTTGGTACAAGTAGATTTTGGAGTTTTGGCTCCAGTTTCTTTTGATATTTTCAAGTTTTGTATTTTTTTAATATTTATACTAGTTTGGCACCTGGCAAATCTGCGCTGTTTGGAAGTTTAAGAAGACTGCCTGCCTATCTTTGACACTCTGGCTGTCCAGAAAATTGCTATGAGGGTGGTATCTACATCCTTTCTGGCATAAACAAAATAAGTTAGTGATTATATGGCGAACACAGTACAGCTGCTAAAGTGTCCGGAATTTCCCTCGGGAGTTGACAAAATATATTAAAACTACATTTGATGGGTTGCAAGAAATATACTCCAAATACAAGCTCAAGGTTCTCTGTGTTGCATGCGTAATAAACAATGGTTTTCAAATCACTTCATAAGGCCCAATGTATTTTAAAAGACGACACTCACTCTGTGTATGAACAGATTGAACTACTGTTGTATGGCTTTTTTTTAAATTGTTTAAATTTTTACTGATGTACTTTTCTAGATTGATTTCTAGATTGCATCCAGTGGTTTAATATTTTGGTTTTAGATGTATACATATTTGATTTCATTCATGTCTTCATGATGTTGTTTTACTTGATGTTGTCTGTAATATTGTCTGTAAATTTGGGGTGTTTTATTCAATTTTATAGCAAAAAATAAATAAATAAATAAATGGTTAGGGTTAAGGCGCTCACACACCAACCCGATTATCTTAACTATTAGTCAAAATAATGTATAACCCTTTGACTCAGAAACTAGATATTATTTCATAGAAATAAGGTTTATTGACAATGAATTCCAAGGATAAGTGTAAAATTAGTGGGGCTGGTGAAAAGAAAGTGGCAAAAACGTCAAGCGTGTTAAAAGGTTGACCCGCGAGGACAACATGTGCATGGTCGACAAGACAACACAATGGATAATCTTGCAATATTCAACACCACAGTGGCAATGGAGTTTTTTATTTTTAACTGCTACTTTTAAATGCTTTCACACATTTAGTAAAGCCTCATTTGATGGTTCAGAGTAGCTGTAGGAAGCAGGCATCATCGCAGCAGCACATCAAGCAGGGGGAGGGAGAGGCTTCATCCGCAGATCTCTCATCAACACGGGCCACAAAGCTGTTTTACTTCACCAAAATGTCTTGCATAAATACTTAATCCATGCTGGCAGGTACTCATCAAGGTGGGTATGTGCCTGTTCAGTGCCATTTTTGGGTGTTTGTGTTTGATACAACATCATCTGCTCACAAGTCTGATGACTTTTTCATAGTAAAATACTGCAGTTGAATTTAACCCTCTGAGGACGAAAGTGATTGATGTTTAAAGTGCTCATATTATGCTCATTTTCAGGTTCATAATTGTATTTAGAGGTTTAATTTTCAAAAAATACCATATTTTTGTTGTACTGCACATTGCTGCAGCTCCTCTTTTCACCCTGTGTGTTGAGCTCTCTGTTTTAGCTACAGAGTGAGACATCTCACTTCTGTTCCATCTTTGTTGGGAGTCGCACATGCTCAGTACCTAGGCAAGGACTACTAGCCAGTCAGAAGCAGAGTATGAGGGCGTGCCCTGACAGTAGCTAGGTAAGGACTACTAGCCAGTCAGAAGCAGAGTATGAGGGCGTGCCCTGACAGTAAATAGGCAAGGACTACTAGCCAGTCAGAAGCAGAGTATGAGGGCGTGCCCTGACAGTACCTAGGTAAGGACTACTAGCCAGTCAGAAGCAGAGTATGAGGGCGTGCCCTGACAGTACCTAGGTAAGGACTACTAGCCAGTCAGAAGCAGAGTATGAGGGCGTGCCCTGACAGTAGCTAGGTAAGGACTACTAGCCAGTCAGAAGCAGAGTATGAGGGCGTGCCCTGACAGTAGCTAGCTAAGGACTACTAGCCAGTCAGAAGCAGAGTATGAGGGCTTGCCCTGACAGTACCTAGGTAAGGACTACTAGCCAGTCAGAAGCAGAGTATGAGGGCGTGCCCTGACAGCAGCTAGGTAAGGACTACTAGCTAGTCAGAAGCAGAGTATGAGGGCGTGCCCTGACAGCAGCTAGGTAAGGACTACTAGCTAGTCAGAAGCAGAGTATGAGGGTGTGCCCTGACAGTACCTAGGTAAGGACTACTAGCCAGTCAGAAGCAGAGTATGAGGGCGTGCCATGCTACCAGCTAGGTGAGCATTATAACGTGTGTTACAAAGTGACCACGTTTGTCTCTAAAGTAAAGGCTGGACTACAATAGAGCTGTTTGGAGCAGTTTGTGAACAGTGTTTTCTGTTTGAAACTGAGATTTGAGGACTTTCACAAAGTGAACATGGTTTCAGCTTCTTTACACATTGCTCTAGAAAAAATGTGGGCTGAGTTTGTTCCAAACATTTTGATATGAAACACACGGGGAATAACTTAAAAAGGTAAATTCAAGAAGATATGTGAAAATGCCCTTAGATATCAGAGGGTTAAGCAAAGTATTTGTTCAAACAAATGGTCCTTTCAGAATCAGAAAAGGATTTATTGCCAGGCAAGTAGCACTTTCGTAGAATTTAACCCAAATTATAGAATGACCTATGTTTCTAAGTACTTCATGTATATACTTAGTAGGCAACAAATGAAATTGTGAGATGTTATCTTTCTGATAGATATCTTATTGGTGCGGGGTGAGCATATGTTCCCACAGCCCAATGGTCCCACATTTCTAAGATTTTAATTAAAATTAGGCCCTATGTTCCCACAGCCCTATGTTCCCACATTTCTGGGACATTTTCCAAATTAGGTCTTGTGTTCCTATATTTCCCTTCAATTTAAACCCTATCCTCCCACAATTTTTTTTAGGGTTAGGGTTATGGTTAGGGGGATAAAATCTGATACAAATTCATGAAAAAGGAACCGTGGGAACATAGGGCCTACTTTTGGAAAAAAATCTTAGAAATGTGGGAATTGTGGGAACATAGGCACGCTCCCATTGGCGCCACTCGAGTACAATAGAAATAAATAGAATGGGCTTTTTTTTTAAGTGCAGTACTGTCTGTTTGTTTTGTTGTAAACATGTTTGGCTTTTTATCCACTCCAATGGTTAGTTTTATCTCACAGTTTGAGTCACGAGGTCCACCAAAGTCTGCTGCTCAACACAGATACCAAAATAACCAAATTCAGGCACCAAGCGGTTTCCATTTTGGTTTTGGATTAGTTTCTTATCTGTACTGTACAGATGGATACAACACTGCAGACACATTCAAATATTTGTAATTTTTGATTCATGAGGTTCTCAAAATTGGCCCTGCTCGGACACCAGAGACCCACAATCCCATTATACTGAGTCGACGATTGTGAACTACATTTGGAAATATGACTAATTCCGTTCTTTTTCTAATGTTTTATTTCTCTTTTTGCAGCTTGACTGGCATAGGAACAAACACACATCATTAAATCACCAATGTCCCACTGTCGTCGTCATTATGAAACTCAGTTTGATGCCAACATCTTTCATTAAAAAAAACATGCCGTCATTCGGGGGCCCCGACTTCCCTCGGTACGGAAATATGAAGCTAATCACGGACACAGTGCACGCCAAGCCCGGGGAAAGCAGCTCTCTGCTTTAGGAGCGTTTTCAAATAATACCATTAAAAAATTATAATTGATGAAGTCGGCTCCGAGCAAAGGCACTAAGCACTTTAAAAGCCTTCCGTCGTCTTACAATACAATTTCCAAATCAATATTTCATTAACTGGATAGAGGTGCAATGTTCCTTGTTAATAAAGAAGGTTTGGCTCAGCACAGAGTTTAGCTTTAGTGAATTTAAGGCAGGGAGTGGGCAATTATGTTCCAACAGGCCTTCACACACACACACACACACACACACACACACACACACACATATAAACACACACACGCACAAACATTCAGTATATTCTCTTCAGAAACACACACGCCTCGTCCTCCCCTGATTATTTCTGCGTTTATGGGCCGTTTTATGACTATAGAGTTTTTGATCTCCAGCGTTGTCGGGCATCAGGTGACTTTCCCCGTGGCAACAGCGAGAAACAAACATGAGCTCCTCCGACTTTGGACCTAATTCAAGTGACAGAGAAGGTGCAGCTGCCACTCCGACAACGCTGTAAATACAGAGTGATATTCGGGACAGAATTAGCTCCCATAAAGACTGTGTACATCACATTTAAAGAGCTGATTTGAATCCGGACCGATTTATGACCACTAAGATCATTCAACTCTGATTGGCTGGAGGGAGTGCATCATTTTAACCTAACCACACAGCTGTGATGGCCTCATCAGCTGTCAAATTATATGTTTAAAGAGGCAAGATTACTTGTTTCAGCTGCTCTTTATTTGTTAGTTCTATCTGATTTGACGTGGGTCTTTTGTTACATTTGGATCGCGGATTGTGCCTTTAAAGACCTGCTGTCACTTCACACTCCACATTTGTCTATTGACTTTAGATAAAAGTGTTGCAGAGAGCAACGTGGAATTTAGTATTTGTGTTTGTGAAGGCAGTGTCAATGGATCACCTTTTTTAACACAAAGGAAGTGATAAAAATCTAAATTATATAACAACAAATAGATTGTGTAGGACAGTTAAGAAACCCCAAAGGGCTGATAATAAAACCTCCCCTCCAGCATTTACAATGTATCCTAATACTATGGCTATTTGTTGCCTTAACATAATGAGATAAAAGAAAAGAAGAAGGGGCATTTTATCAGCATAGAAAATCTGCTTAGAAATATAGGAGATATTGGATAGGATAGAACAACACACGAGCAGGCAATCTGAAAAACTGCCGCTGCAACAATTACATTGTGTTTAACTTTTCCCTATGCGTGCGAACCACAGTTCAAATCAATGAACAAGAGACAGATTTTTGCTGTTTGTGAGTTCCCTAAAACATAAAAGTGTTTTCTAAACAGGACATAGACAGTGGCGGTTTATCAGGTAAAGCCACGTTTGAACATAAACAAGGCTATAGAATTACGACTATGCTAATTTTGCTAACTTTAACTTTCAATAATATGGTTAGGAAAAACTAGAATAGACAGTTAACTAATGTCACTCAGTTGATACAGTAGTGCACAGAATGCTCATGGTTACCACACACTGATCGCCTTTACTCTCGGAGCGTCGTATACCTGTCTGAGCTAGAGCCCGATGGATAAAGGATTTTTAAGGCCGATATCGATACAAATATTTGGTGATTTAAAAATCCAATATTCCGATATCGGCCGATATACAGTATATATATATATATATATATATATATATATATATATATAAATCCAGAAACTTGTTACAAAACATAAACAGATTTCCCTAACAAGTTAATTGTAGTTATTTATGAGTCCTCACTAAAATCATATATTGCAGTTTAAAAATAAACTTGTTTGTTTTATTGTCACAACAGAACATCAAAATATATTAAAGTTCTGATAAATAAAATGTATAAAAATACAAACTTAAGATATGAAACTTAAAGTCCTTTGAACAAAAACACAATAACAACAAAAAATCAGTGTAGCCAACAGGAACTTTGTAGAGCGCCCTCTGGTGGACAGACTCTGCAACACCAACACTCAGAACATGGTTGAAGGGGGTTTCGTCTGTTTTTATTTAATTTTTTTTAATATTCATTTATCGGCCATTATAAATGCAGATACTTATTTATTTATTTATGAACATTTATTAGAGGATCAACCCCATGAGATGCAGCATCTCGTTTTCATGGGGGTCCTCAGGATCATGTACAAAACAACAGAAGAACAGAACAACAGAGTAGATACAATCAAACAGAAAGAGAAGAAAAAAAAGAACAAAACAAAAAAAAAACACGCATGCCCACACTACACACACATAAGCTCTCAATATCCCTACCCCCATCCCTATCACATGTGAAAATGTTTGAAAAACGACTAATGTAACATATAACGTTTAAAAAAAAAGAGCTAGAAACATAGACAAGTATTCTGAAAATGTGTTAACAAAGCAGTTCGGAACAGAGGAAAAGACGTAAGTGAGCGAATCGATGCAGGAAGGCAGTTCCAGTCACGAGGAGCTCTAACACAGAAAGCATATTTACCAACTTCTCTATTAACTCTAGGGACAGTAAAGAAGATCTGTTCGTTGTGACGAAGGCTATATTGTGAACTGTAAGGCACTAAATATTGCAATAAATAATATGGATATTGAAAGTAAATACATTTAAAAATGAACTGAAGCCAATGATATTTTCTTCTGGCTGAGGGTGCAAGCCAGGACAGCTGTTCATATATCACACAATGATGTGTCCTATAGGGGCAGCGAAGGATGAATTGGCACAGGCTGTTGTATATCACATCAAGAGAATATAGACAAGTGGCAGTAGTGTTAGCATATATAATATCTGCATGGTCCAGAATAGGTAGCAACAACAGAGAGACTATTCTTCTCCTAACCTGATAGTTAAAGCAGTATATTGATTGATATAATGTCTTAAGCCAAAAGCTAAGTTTGTTGTTAAGTGCATGTACATGAGCTTTAAATGAAAGATCAGTTTCCAGCCAAACACCAAGATATTTCAATTTCTTGGTTGACTCTAGTGGAGAAGAATCCAGAAAATGAAGATTAAGATCATTTCTATCTTTCTTCTGGAAAAGCATACAGTAAGATTTTGATTTATTCAGCAATAGTTTATTAAATGACAGCCACTGCTGTACAGAATCTGATAGTTTGGAGAATGCCTAGTATCGGACTGCCAATATATCGGTCGGGCTCTAGTCTGTTCACCCGAGGAGCGCAGTGAGACACCGCGAATCCAAGCGAATACGCAGGCAAATTGTCGCTCACCGTCTGAAAAGACCTTTATGCAGTTTTACGGCAAACTGAGACTTGTCTTGACTTGCAAAATGATCTTTCAAATTGAAATTCATGGCTCAATTCGAACGGGATCAAAAATGAATACGTTTCTCCCCACTCACTACTGTACACATTTTTTTCCCGAAATAAGGTCAAACTGGGGTCCACTGGAAGGGGAGGGACGCCTCTCTTTAGTGTCTGCTCTGGTGTGTTGATGCAAAAACTCCACTTTACTGTTTCCAGAAGGAATCCTGGTGGAGGTGAGGTGGAACAACTGCTTCAAACTTTTATTTTTATTTTTGTTTTACTTTATGCCTATCACTCTGCAAAATTCACTTTACTTTGATTCAGCTTTAGATGGCTTTGTGTGGAGAGGGAATCACTGTGGGGTTTTGGCATCAATGCAAATGCAGTGGTGCTTGTCGTTCAGGGCCGTGTGCCTGGACATTTGATTAACTATTGTACATCTGAAATGAAATATTGGAATGCGAACACACACAGTATCAGAATTATAGAAAGGCAATTTTACTGTAACAGTCTTTAATAGCACTTTATTTCTCAGCCTGCTGCACACCGTCCCTGCACGGCTCGGCTCCGAGCTGAGCGCTGCAGCATGCGTGACAGATTGAAATATTGAAATTCGTCTTGATGAATTGACAGACATGCGGCGCACATACCCGGCAGGATTGTGCCTGATTGGTTTCTTTGTCTCTGGTTTCATGCGAGATGTGATCCGTTGGACGAGTCTGCAGACATGTTAAGGGAAAGCGTCCTCTGCAGCAGCAGCTGCTCTTTGAGCTGCTGCTGCTGCTGAAGCCTCTGACATACAGTGTGGAGCAGGAGGATTCAGATGTGATGCAACAGTGACACCCAGTGCAGATAAAATGCAGGGCAGGGATACATATCAACATGCATTTAAAGGTCCCATGGCATGAACATTTCACTTTATGAGGTTTTTTAACATTAATATGAGTTCCCCCAGCCTGCCTATGGTCCCCCAGTGGCTAGAAATGGTGATAGGTGTAAACAGAGCCCTGGGTATCTTGCTCTGTCTTTGAGAAAATGAAAGCTCAGATGGGCCGTTTTGGAATCTGCTTGTTATGAGGTCATAACAAGCAAGGTTACCTCCCCTTTCTCTGCTTTGCCCGCCCAGAGAATTTGGCCCTGAGAGAGAGAGAGACATCATGGCTTTCAAACGAGAAAAGTGGCAGTTGGTCAAGGCCACACCCCCACCCTCCACCTTGCCCCCCCCCCTCTCTCCTCCTCAATAGCTTCAGACACAGAAATGGCACATCAAAAGGAAAGCTCATTGTGGGACTGGCTCTAGTGGCTGTAGTTCTGCATCAAAGCTGAATTTCAGGAAAGAGACTTCAGATACAGTATTAGGGGACCACTAAGGTCTATATAAAAGAGACTTCAGATACAGTATTAGGGGACCACTAAGGTCTATATAAAAGAGACTTCAGATACAGTATTAGGGGACCACTAAGGTCTATATAAAAGAGACTTCAGATACAGTATTAGGGGACCACTAAGGTCTATATAAAAGCATCCAAAAGCACCATGTCATGGGACCTTTAAAGTGTTCATATTATGCTTTTTGGCTTTTCTCCTTTCCTTTATTTTGTTATATATCTTTTTTGTGCACGTTACAGGTTTACCAAGTGGAAAAGCCCATAGTCCAGCCCAAAGGGACTTACCATCTCCAACAGAAAACACTGTTCCAAACTGCTCCAAACAGCTCTATTGTAGTCCAGCCTTTACTTCAGAGACAAACGTGGTCACTTTGGAACACACGTTATAATGCTCGCCTAGCTGCTAGCATGGCACACCCTCATACTCTGCTTCTGACTGGCTAGTAGTCCTTACCTAGGTACTGTCAGGGCACGCCCTCATACTCTGCTTCTGACTGGCTAGTAGTCCTTACCTAGCTACTGAGCATGTGTGACTCCCAACAAAGATGCTACAGAAGTGCAATGCCTCACTCTGTAGCTAAAACAGAGAGCTCAACACACAGGGTGAAAAGAGGAACGGCAGCAATGTGCAACAAAAATATGGTGTTGTTTGAAATTTAAACCATGTAAACCTATTCTGATATAACCTCTAAATACAATTATAAACCTGAAAATGAGCGTAATATGAGCACTTTAATCATGCAATGAATGTAAAAGGCATGAACTTGTTAAGAAAAAAATAAAATAAGTGACATTTACAAATTACATTTTAAAGTGCAGTTTTCTGCCGATATTTTCATTCAACTATGTTTTTCTTGCGCCAGTTGAGATTTCGATGACGACAATGATACATTGTGCAGCCCTAATTTGTATCATAATTTGTTCTGGTCTGAAAGGGTTTCATGTTGAAATGTTAACTTTATCTTAGTACCCTACTCTGTATTCATGTTTTTTTGTAGAATTGTAAATGTTATACTTGTACCCTTTATGTCATATTTTGTTTTGTGTCAGCACTAGGAAAGTGTTTATTTAAAGGTGTAGTAGGTCAGACTTATAAAACTACCTTTCTGTCATATTTGCTGAAACTGACCCTATGTTCCAGTAGAACATACAGTAGCACCACCTACAGCCATGCACACAGATTAATTCTCCCTTGTGGGGGGAGGGGCTTAGGAGACCGTTTTGGGCTTTAGCAGAAAGGTGGGGAGGGACTAAGAAGTTGTCACATGTTCACAATTTTTGGCTAAGTCCTGGATCTTTGCAATCCTACCTACGGCACCTTTTAAATGTGTCTAAATACATACTCAGTGGTTAGTTACAACATCTAAATGATCACTTATCAGTAATCTCAATGTTTTTCGATCTGAATATGGTGTGTTAGTGATTGTGTGTATCCTGAGAGCGTGGAGCCAGGAGGCCTGCTGGATCGCGTTTGTTTCACCTCCGTCTCCCCATGATCAAAGTTTTTCATCCAAATGACATTTACCACCCGGCTCCAGACTTGCTGAATCCAATTACCTGCCAACAGTGTTTATTACAGCTTCATCCTTTCTTCTTCATCAATCCTCACTTGTTGTGCCTTTTGGACATTTTAGAAATCTGATTTGAGACCTGCAAACTTCTACTCGTAATTGCGTTACATAATTGTATTTTACACCCTGGTTGTCCTAATTTCAATTCTCACGTATCTGCTGTCAGTAGTGTCTCCTCTCTGAGCTTCATTTGAGTTTCTACACCTAATAGTAATGGCATACTTTTCTCTTGTTTCCTCTGCAGGGATGTCAGCAAGTCATTCAATGACAATCAATTCATACAGCACCTTTAAAACATAACAAAATGCAATTAAGAGTGCTGAACAGTGATTGAAAAACAGCCGACAAAAACAGAGATAAATGAAAAAGTGGATTTAGAGACCAAAGCACACTAAGAAAAATAAATATGGATAAAACGTAGATAGTTCAAAGTAAAAAAAACAATATTAATCATTATAAAATAAATACAACTGTGTAAATCATTATAAAAATAATTTAAAAAACTGTCTATTAAGACACTAAAATAAGCTTAAACACTCAAACTATAAAATTATAAGACTGAATGAGTAGGTTTTTAGTCCACTTTTAAAGTAGGTTTTAAGTCCACGTTTAAGGTTTCAATATTTCTAGTGAGTACAGACAGTTAAGTGCTGCTCAGCACCCATGGGAGCTGCAGGATAGCACCCTTGATTTGTGTTCTTGAACAAAGCGTTACACGAAGCAGAACAGGAAGGTATAGGGTTTAAAAGCAGCTCTGCTGTTCTGCTGATCTATACCTACATACAGGGGCCTATCCGGCTCTAATAACAAGGAAACAGGATCCAATGTTGTCCTCCTTCAGTTGTTATGAGAAGACAGAAGCTCAGAGTAGAACGGTTTAGGTGGTCCAACTACCCTGAGGAGGTATTCTGGACAAATCCAACTAGCAGGAGGAGACCCCGGGTAAGACCCAGAACGCAGTGAAGAGATTGTATTCAGCTGGTGGAGTCCCAAAGTGTTCCCTGGCCATTTCTGTCTCTTATATCTAGATATCAACTTAGATATAGTCTAGTGGATATCGTAAAATAGCATAAGTGTTGTATTTTCCTGGTTTTAAAGGCTGCGTTACAGTAAATGTATGTCTTTTTCTGAACTTACCAGACTGTTGTAACTGTTCTATTATTTCCCTTTACCCACTTTACCCTCATTATATCCACATTACTGATGATTATTTGTCTAAAAACTCATTGTGTGAATATTTTGTGATAGCACCATTAGTCAACACTACAATATCGTTGCGGTATCGATATCGTGATATTTGATTTTCTCCATATCGCCCAGCCCTAATGTCTTGTAAAGAAATTAGTAGACAGTAACAGCATCTGAAACACTGTTTTCAACAGTGAAATTGGGGTTCTGTGTCCGACAATTGTTGCAACTTTACGAAAACTGATCTGAATCTGAACCGCGGCGATTTGCCCCGTGTGCTGAGCTGTGAAGGACAGCGTTGATTGCATGTCTTTCTCAAGGTTTCTTATTCACGTTTTTGTGTGTGTACAACACCATGAAGAACAGGTATAAACCTGAATTAGTTTGAAGCCTTCTGAAACCTTTTGCTGACCTAGACTCAGATTGGCAGAACATGAAAAGATAGATGGATACTCAAAACCACAGCTCGAGTCAACTAAACTACACGGGCATTGAAGCAGTAAAGAGGTCAAAGAGAGGGACAAAATCCTTTAAGAAAGGGAGCCATATTGCATACACTTCCCTCCTGTTGTCCTAAGGGTCAAATTTGATCCATTTTCAAGAAGTTTCTATTTCAGAAATTTGGGTTTCCTTCAACCAAATTGTAAAAAAAATAAATAACATGGATGGTTCCATACAATACTCTTCAAAAGTTAAATAACTGATGAGTTCACTGTTTATCATTGAATGTGGGTGTTTTATTTAATTTTATAGCATTTGAAGAATTTTTTTTTATTAAAGAACACTGAAAAAAGTGACCGAAATGTAGGGAAAAAAACAACAAAAACGGCCCCAAAAACAAACGCCAAAGAAGAAAATCGACAAAGACATTGGAAAAAGTGACAAAGAACTTTGAGAAAAGTGAGAAAACATCAAAAAGTGACAAAATATGTCGGAGAGAGCTTCAAAAACAACAAAAATGTCCCAAAAAAAATCGACAAAGAACTTCGGGAAAAGTGACAAAAGTGGTTTTAACTTTAAATTTGGACCCAGAAAAACTAAAAGTTGCATGGTCCACGGGAAGACAACACGAGGGTTAACACCCTCATTCCTGATTTAGGGTGGGAAAAAAATATCGCTGCCGCAATGTATTGTTGTCTTTTGTGCGATATGAGAATCGATACGCTGGCGCCAAATATATTATTAAAATATATGCTGATATGATATTGAAATAAATAAAATAAGGCGCTCTGAATAGATTTCCCTGCTCCGAGTGTTGCTACTTCATGGCTACTCGAGGTGGCGCTCAACACATGAAAGAGGGAAACTTGAACAGACGTGACCTAGAGGAAGAGGAAGAGGTTTTCAACAGGATGCCGGACAGCAGTTTGAGGAAAATAACAGATGCCCCAGCCATGTTCAAGTCCAAAGTCTGGACCCATAGGTGCTCTATAGTTGTGTCATTTTAATTCCCAGACTGAAAAACTTGTGCTGCAGAAGTGTGCTGTTGTCTATCAGTTTGGACTCGCAGTAAATAAATAGAGAAAAAACCTGCACATAACCTTTTCACAGGCCTTTGTATTCATTGTAAGACCGATATCAGGATTATTATGATAGGATTATCTAGCAATATTTTGATAATTGCAGAATTGCTGTCATATCGCTGTGTATCGTGATATTATCTGTACCGTGAGCCATGTATTGTGTATCGTATCGTGAGGTGCCCTGTGATTTTCCACCCCTATTCCCAAAGGTATGAGCGAAGAGATTTTATTTGGTTGTTTCTAATGAATTTGCGACTTCCTTGTCTTTTCACTTCCAAAAATGTCTGCATTTCAAAAAATAAAAAAATAAATGTTCATTCATGCTTATTGATTTCATTTATGTTTTTCATTTTTCATTTTCTCGTTTTTTTCTTGTTATTCTGACTTTGGTGCAATTCAATTACTGTGCAATATCTGTATACTGTGCAATATCATTACTCTCATTGTTCAATATCTATTAATCATTGAATAGGATCACCACTATTGGGCAATATTCAAATAATGTGCAATAACACTGTATATAAAACCATATGTATATTTTTTTATATATATGTATATAGCGTCTCAGAATTGTGCACCTTATCCCCCTTTTTTGCACTACTTATTTTATTTCATGTTATATTTATTTTACGTACATGTTGGCACTGGAAAAGGAGTTGCTTTTAATCTCATTGTACAAGTGTATAATGACAATAAAAGGCATTCTATTCTATTCTTCTATCTTACAGTGTCTGGAAAGGTTGTGGTTGCCTCTGCTGAGAAGTATTTGATGCTCTGGTTGTGGGTACCTACTGTATAATGAACCCCACCTGTGTAGCTGTGTTGTTAGAGATTGCCTGGGAAATGGTTGTCTTGCCTGAAACGTGTGTGTACTTTTAAAAGATTTGGAGAATTGGAGCGCTGCCCTAATTGCCTTTATATATTATTACAGATAGAAGGATGAACATAGTAGAGATGGACAGCAGAGAAGGGGTTCCTGCTGCAGTAGTGTTTTTAAGAAGTTTCTTTATTCCTGCTGTGAAAAACATTGGAATACATTGTAGCTGACGTGAATTCAAAGTGACCACAGTTGCTATTAACAAGAGGGAAACCTTTTACAGCTGTCTTTCAAGCCTGCAGGCCATGTTTGATACTCAAAAGATCTAAAAGATCAAACGCGTTTAGGTGGAGTATTGTGATGAAGCGTGGGATGAGGCTAAAAAAGCCTCTCAGTTGTTATTTCCAAATACCAAATCAACTGAAATTATTGACCCGCAACAACAACAGACAAGCGCTTAAGTGCTTTTGTTTCTGTGACTTTCTTATTCTTCTTTTAAAAACACATCCCTGTCAGACAGATGAAGACTGTGAGCTTTTTCTTCTGGGAGAAAAAAAAAGAAAAGAGGTGTTTGGCTCTGTTGGAGGCTGTCCAAAGAGCTAACAAAGTGTTTTGTGTCTGGATTTGTTTTTTTTCTCAAGGGCAAAGCATCCAGTGGCGGCCAGCAGGCAGGCCTGCTCTGTGCTGTTTGTGCCGAAGATTTCATTTGGGAGCTAACACCATTTTGTGACAGCACACTGGCACCATGGAAAGACTGGGAGAGTGTGGGAGAGAGAGAGAGAGAGGAAGAAAAAAAATGGAAAAGATAAAAGGAAATTAATAACACCCTGAGGCGCTCCGCACACAACTGGCTTCTGATTTCTATTTGTTTCTCGATCCGGGCCTCCGACGGGCCGCCCCGGCGCGTTGACCGACAGCTGACATTAAAAACAAATGAAAGGAAGCATCACGACATCCCCATTATTTCATCCCGGTGTGTGTACGTGTGTGTGTGTGTGTGTGTGTGTGTGTGTGTGTGTGTGTGTGTGTGTGTGTGTGTGTGTGGCGGCAAAGGTTGTGAAGCACACACGCTCGTGTTCATAATGTTTTCTATGCACAATTTCACCCGTCATGAACGCCAAAGGCCAGAGTATTTAAATTTTTCCTCCAGTGAATTCCCCAACACTAGTAGCATGTTTTCTTGTCTTGTTGCTCGGTGAGCTCATGCTTGGAATGAGACGATACATAATTCACTTCATGTAACCAACTGGCAGAGATGCTGGCGGGCCAACGGAGAGGATAGGAGCTGGGTTTCTTATTTTGAATCAATTATTTATGGGACTTCTCATGAAATCCTCTCAGGAAAATAAATGTTTTACCAAACCGGTGACTCTTGACAAAAGACATTGGTATTCCAGTAATGGTATGTTAGTTTTGCACGTACTTGCAATATTTCTACGTATATATGTACGGAAGGGTGTTGCTGCCACGCCGAAAAAGATAAACGTATCATATTACGTGAAAAGTTTATTGTTAAAACAAGTTGTTTTTCACGTTTTAACAAGATAATTTCACGTTTGAACAAGATATTTTCACATTATAGCAAGATATTTTCTTGTGTAACACAATATTTTCATGTTTTTACAAGATATTTTCATGTTTTAACAAGATATTTTCACAGTATAGCAAGTTATTTTCCTTGTATAACAATATTTTCACATTTTAACAAGATATCTTCACGTTTTAACAAGATATTTTCACGTTTTAACAAGATATTTTCATGTTTTTACAAGATATTTTCACGTTATAACAAGATATTTTCACATTTTAACAAGATATTTTCACGTTATAACAAGATATTTTCTTGTATAAGACAATATTTTCACGTTTTAACAAGATATTTTCATGTTTTAACAAGATATTTTCTTGTGTAACACAATATTTTCATGTTTTTACAAGATATTTTCATGTTTTAACAAGATATTTTCACATTATAGCAAGTTATTTTCTTGTATAACAATATTTTCACATTTTAACAAGATATCTTCACGTTTTAACAAGATATTTTCATGTTTTAACAAGATATTTTCTTGTATAAATCACAATATTTTCATGTTTTTACAAGATATCTTCACGTTTTAACAAGATATTTTCACGTTATAACAAGATATTTTCTTGTATAACACGATATTTTCATGTTTTAACAAAATATTTTCACGTTATAACAAGATATTTTCTTGTATAACACAATATTTTAATGTTTTTACAAGATATTTTCACGTTATAACAAGATATGTTCTTGTATAACACAATATTTTCATGTTTTTACAAAATATTTTCAACATATTACAACATACAAAAGTTATAACAAAAAAATAATAAAGAAATCATTTCTTGTATTGGCCATGAGCCCCGTTCCCATTGGCTGGCTCAGTGGCTGATGGTGTAGTGGGGGTGGTTAGTGGCAAGATAAAAGGAGCAAATGTCTCTTTTCCTGCTTACACAATCACACTCACCACCTGCCTGTCGGTCTCTCCGTCTGTTTGTTTGTGGACGCTAAAGACGAGGAGAAGATCCACCATCTGAAGCTCTCGTTTGAAAATGTAAGTATGCACACACAAACATGACTAATCCTATTTAAGATAAGGTTAAGGGCTCTGCTTCTCAACAAGGGAAAGAGACATGCTGGGTAAACACGTGTTGAATGACAAGGAACTAGTGTAGAACCAGGAGCAATGTTCATACTCTATTGTGCCATTTGAATATGCACTATGCCAGTAATTTGTATGGCAATATTGTTTTGCTACATTCTAATTAATTTATTGTTGTAGTGCTGCAACAGCTTCATTCTACAATGTATGTCTTGTTCCTGTTTTGCACTTAACAAATAGGCTCATAAATGTTGCTGAATCTTTTCCTTAATCATTAATTTGTACCTCGATGTTGACGAGGTTTTATGAAACTTTCCTTTTGCACGTTGCGTTATGAGATAATGAGTTTTTAACGGTCTATACAGACTCTAAACTTGTTTTAGATGTAGACATTTTTTTTTGCTATCAATCTTTTCTAATCCTGCCAGTCCATAAAGTGAAAAGAAACTAACCTATGATAAGACTAAAGGCTAAATGTACTTCTGTTGAGCCAGACTAGGTCAGGGTCTCCCGCAGAAAATTTGTTAGTTAAGGTGGTAGGGTGGGGTTTGCCGTCAGATGGGAGGGGTTACTACAGAAGCTGTACTAAATTGAACAATTATTTATTAAACAATCTCCACCGCATTTTTTTATGCGTTCTGCAGAGAAGGGTTTGGAATGAAAGGGAGAAAACAGGACAGAGTAACACGGTGGATATCGCTCATATACATTTTTTTCAATTTATTTTTTGACAATGTAGTTAAGGCGGCAGGCGTGTGTCGCCTTGGCTGCAAAGTGCTGCGGGAGACCCTGCTAGTTCATCCATGGTGAAGTCTTTTTTGGAGTGATAATTATCAAACACACGGGTCCTCACTTGGCATCGTTTTATTTGTATTTATTTTCATGACAAAAACAATATGCAACACATAAATGTGGCCGTTGCCAGGTTATCAGTTGGCATCATGATGCAACTCTTTCCTACCAGCGAGATCAAAGGTTACGCACATTTCATGTAAGAAATCATGAAAAAGGTTGAGGTATGAAGTGTTTCTACTGTATTCCAGTGGTGCCATGGATGCAGCAGAGTTTCGACGCAGAGGGAAGGAGATGGTAGACTACGTGGCCAGCTACCTGGCGAACATCGAACAGCGGCCGGTCTACTCCGACGTGAAACCAGGGTATCTTCGTTCCCTGATCCCCACTGAAGCCCCACTGGAGCCTGAGAATTATGAAGATGTTATTAAAGATGTGGAGAGGGTCATAATGCCAGGGGTGAGCGTATACTTTTGTGGATTTTTTGATGCACACAATTCCGTTGTAGATGCACAGTTTCTCTTGTGCTCTTCTGACAGATAAGTGTAGAGAAAATTAGCTTGGCTGGGTGAAATAAGGCAACTTAGTTTATCCTGGAAATGTACTTCCGTTGATCCAGACTACTCAATAGTGCTTTATAAGTCAGTACACAGTACTGAAAAAATCATGCTCTGAGAATTCGATCACATTGTGTAAACAGGTTTGTGTCACAACCAAAAACAGCAGTGTATTTCACATACTAATTCTGTTGTTGCTAAAGAAGTGCCAGTCAGTGAACACCTGCTGTGGAGAGTGAGGAGAATGTTTCACTATTACTAAAACTGTAACTGTCAACAATAATTTTGGCAACCCTTTGTTCCAATTGACAAAATAAGGTTGTTTTAAAGTAGGGGTGTCACGATTTCGATTCTAAATTGAAAATCGATCGAAATGAGCTTTCAATTTCACTCATCGAAATTAGCTTTCAATTTCGCTCATCGATGTCGAAAGCAGGATCGGCGATTCAGACTCAGTATATCTTTTTCTCTCCACCCTGCTTGCGAGCGTCCGAAGGAAAAAAAAAACACACACACATAGACGATACAGTGTAGCCTACTGGCGGAAACATGCAGCTAAAGACACAGGGTAAAGTTACCCTGTGTCTTTAGCTGCATGCTTCCAAACTCCATGGCCACTGCTGGAGTCAGAGATGACTGAGAAACAACAGAACTGGAAAATCCTCCTGCGTGTGGCAACATTTTGCCTTCCCCGGGAGTTATGTAGACAATGAACGGAAAGCATGTGTGGCACAGGACTTCATGGTGCATTCAGTTGCACCTTGTAATTTCAAACTGTTGCTGTAAACCCTTCTGCCATCTAGTGGCTCTTATTGTGGCATAGCCATCAGTGCTGGAAAAATATAATAAATGTTTAAATCGAAAATTGAATCGAATCGTGATCTCAAAATCTAAAGCCAAATCGAATCGTGGATTTAGAGAATTGTGACATCCCTATTTTAAAGTGTTGCTTGTTTTCTGTTTTTCCAGGTCACCCACTGGCACAGCCCATACTTTTATGCCTACTTTCCAACTGCTAGCTCTTACCCTGCCATGTTGGCCGACATGCTGTGTGGAGCCATTGGCGGAATGGGATTCACCTGGGTAACAAACACTTTGCTGTGTCTCTGTATCTGACTCTGAACTTTATTTATTCATACACAAACACAGAACTTTTGAGATTAGTATTTTGGGTATGTGTTTCCAGGCTTCCAGCCCAGTCTGTACAGAGCTGGAGATAGTGATGTTAGATTGGCTGGGGAAGATGCTGAAGCTGCCTGAGCATTTTATAGCCGGGACTCATGGCCAAGGAGGAGGTGTAATTCAGGTGGGTGTCTTTGTGTCCTTATGCCTCCCCGCAAGCAGTCCAAGGAGTCCAACCCACCTCTGCTAACATGTACCGTATACTCTTCTGGGGTTTGAAACATTTGTAAAGCCAATTTTATAGACTTGCATGAACTAGGACTCGCAACTGAGTGCCCCAAAACCATATTCATCAGCTGTTGATATAATAAGTAACTGTTTACTTTATTTCCACCATCAGTTCATCCATGGTGAAGTCTTTTTTGGGATTGGTAATACATTAATAAACATGCAGGTCCACACTTGGTTTCATTTTAAATGTGGGGGTGACAAAGATCAGATATCAGTTGGCAACATGCTGTACATGTAAAGCTGGTTAATGATAAGTGATCAACTCATTCCTACCAGTGAGATCAAAGGTTACGCTCATGTGTGTGTGTGTGTGTGTGTTTGCAAAAGGTTTGTGTGTAACTGTATGCAGGGCCTAAAGTTAACTTTTTTTGGTGACCGGCCACTGTGGCAGGTGGATTTTAAAATCCACTACCCACACAGGCTTTTTACCAGCCAATATGTTTGCCATCATAAAGATGAAATACAGGAAATCCACAAGAATCGCTCATGAACTTGTTAAGAATACACATTTAAGTGATTTCAAGTTATTAACAAAATCAATACTGCACTATATAAAACAATATAATAGAACTATAAAACAATATTGCACTGCAGTACATTTGTTCTGTACTGCTGTCGTAAATCAGCCACTCACAAGAATAGACCATGCAGTTTCTGAATCATGGTTTGAGTCTGGTCTACATAAGTTAACATCATTTTGAACAGCCTATTGTAACAAATCAGAGTTGCTTGCTTCCTGAAATACTCCATATATTTGATTTGTTTTTGATTTTGTAAATACATGTCATACAAGTGTCTTCCAAGAAAATGAACTTGGTAGAAGTTAAAGTCGCCTTTTAGGATATTAATTGAGTAAATGTCTTGAAATATCTGGTATTTACTGTATGAAAAGTAATTTTCTGATATTATATCAACTTAATTATTAGAAGTAAAAGTAAAAACCTTTTGATTATGAACTTTATTGTTGCAAGTAATGAAGATGCTTAGGGGAAATGTAGTGTAGTATTCAAATTATTCATTGTTATTTAGGAAATGTAATGGAGTAAAAGTAAAAGTTTTCAGAAATATAAATAAAGTAAAGCACAGATACTTGAAAATTTGTATTTAAGTACAGTAGGGCACATGATAGTTTTAATTGTAAATTAGGTGTGACTGTGACTGTGGTTGTAAATTTGTATATTTTAATGTTTTGTATTTCACTTGCATGGAATTTTTATTGTGTTAATGAACTGATAAGGGACTACGGGCGGAAAATAGCACTTGTGCTACTATCTAGCACAATGCATCTCTCCTTGTTCTTATACAAGGTTAATGTGAACTTGTGCATTGTCCCTGTTTAAATAAAATGAATCTGAACAAAGTATTTGTAATTAGTTACATTACAACACTGATACAAGCAACATTCAAGTTTGGTTTGTATCCACCACAGTGGAGAGGCATTGCTTTACAAGTTCCCTCTTATTCTCCAACAGGGCACAGCCAGTGAGGCAACCCTGATGTCAGTGCTCGCTGCCCGCTGTAAAGCAATCCAACAAGTTCAGGCTTCCAACCCCGGACAATCGGAGGCTGAAATCCTCCCCAAACTGGTGGCGTACACCTCAGAGCAGGTTAGAACAAAAACATAGATATTTCCAATTTTATGTATGTCCTATTTAATGCAGAACTTTACCCACATTTCTGACTTCACACATACAGTTTTATTATTTACTATTTTTAGATATTACTTAAAGGAACACGCCAACTTATTGGGACTTTAGCTTATTGACCATATCCTCCAGAGTTAGACAAGTCCATACATACCCTTCTCCTCTCCGTGCGTGTCGTAACTCTGTCTGTTACGACACGCTAGCCTAGCTTAGCACAGATCCTGGAGGTAACCGGCTCCATCTAGCCTAGCTTAGCACAGATCCTGGAGGTAACCGGCTCCATCTAGCCTAGCTTAGCACAGATCCTGGAGGTAACCGGCTCCATCTAGCCTAGCTTAGCACAGATCCTGGAGGTAACCGGCTCCATCTAGCCTAGCTTAGCACAGATCCTGCAGGTAACCGGCTCCATCTAGCTTACTGCTCCCAATAAGTGACAAAATAACGCCAACATGTTCCTGTTTACATGTTGTGATTTGTATAGTCACAGCGTGTACAAATAACAAGGTCACATGACACAGCCATCTTCTAACTGTATACATACTGGGAACTATATTCTCAGAAGGTGAAGCACTGCTACTTGGGTGGAGTGATTTGCTTGCAGCACCTGAGAAGCCCCGTGGTGAAGTGCAGAGAGTAACAACGGGACTTTCCAGGTGTTGCGCAAGTAGCAGAAGTAGCAGTGCTTCGCCTTCTGAGAATATAGTTCCCAGTATGTATACGGTTAGAAGATGGCTGTGTCATGTGACCTTGTTATTTGTACACGCTGTGACTTTACAAATCACAACATGTTAATAGGAAAATGTTGGCGTTATTTTGTCACTTATTGGGAGCAGTAGGCTAGATGGAGCCGGTTACCTCCAGGATCTGTGCTAAGCTAGGCTAGATGGAGCCGGTTACCTCCAGGATCTGTGCTAAGCTAGGCTAGATGGAGCCGGTTACCTCCAGGAACTGTGCTAAGCTAGGCTAGATGGAGCCTGTTACCTCCAGGATCTGTGCTAAGCTAGGCTAGATGGAGCCGGTTACCTCCAGGAACTGTGCTAAGCTAGGCTAGATGGAGCCTGTTACCTCCAGGATCTGTGCTAAGCTAGGCTAGCGGTGGGTGCGTCAGACAGAGTTACAACACGCACGGAGATGAGAAGGATATGTATGGACTTATCTAACTCTGGGGGTTACGGTGAATAAAACAAAGTCCCAATAAGCCGGCGTGTTCCTTTAACTAGTTCAGTTAAAAAAGGCATTCAAGGTACCTAGGCGAGGTTTATATCTGCAAATATGTTGACTTGTGTAGACGGTCTGACTCAACAACTTGGCCATGTGAACTCAGATCATTAAAGGTAACATCAGCAACAGTGAAATAGTTTTCCAGTGATTTAGTGAGACAGAGGCATTAGGTCTGATCAGGTTTAATACCAAGCTGACTCTGTGATTGGGTTAGGGAGTCGCCTGAGGGCCACACAGACCTTTACAGGGAGAGCAGTGTATTTAGTTTCTACTTAAGAACAACGCTCTAATATATCCGTGTTTACATGTCTAAAGTATATATGCATTTCGGTTTTCATAGGTCGGTGCAGACTCTTATTTCCCAGCAGTAGTTTTTTTTTATTATAAAAGGAGTACTTTTGCTAAAATTTGACAAAAAAGTCCTGACCGTAATTTAAATGTTGTTTCACATTAAAAACTTACATTTTATGGTTTAAGGTTTGACATGAACACTATCCCACCCTAACTAACAAATTCTAACAAATAATTTCACCATAAAAAATCATACAGTATCCATGAATATAAAATTAGCGATTAATCTTCTTACCGAAGGAGGCGATTTAATCGTGCAATCTAACAATTTGCTTGAATTGCGTTTCTCAGAAATGTTGCATATATTCCCTCATAAGGCTCATTGCTCAGTGGAGCGGGCTTCTCTGATCGGAGGAGTGATGATGAGGAAGGTTCCTACAGACGACAATTATGCTGTCAGAGGGGACATGTTTAAGAAGATGCTGGAGGAGGACAAAGCAGCTGGACTCATCCCTTTCTATGTAAGAAAAAATAGCATCCATCCATCAAACCATCACAGTGGTAACACACATAGACAGACAAATACATGTCCAGCATTAGATATTGTAAATGTTTCCATTGAGTTACACGCATCTGTCATGCAATCTATATAATGCAATCATATAATATATATAATATAATCATATAATGCAATCATAGCAATCTATGTATGTACATTTTATATAACCACCTACACAACCGCTCACTGAGTTAACAGCTATGATAGAACATATGTGATGCCGCTGTGCACACCCCAAGGCTTCTGCTGAAGGATAACATTGTTAGTGCTGAACCTAATGCATGTCTATCTGGTTAACGACAACAATCCCTGTCTCAGCTGGACCCACAGATCACTATCAGGGAACAATATTCAGGAGGCTGCAATAGTCCTGCAGTTCTGAATAGTCTGTGTATCGAAAGTGATATCCAGATCTAAGTTTGAATAAAAAATTGACATCTGTGTCTGCTTTTATTAAAGCGATATGTTACAGTGGCTGCAATGACATGTGCATTTAAAACTGTCGATGTTGTGACAGTGAAAGTAGAAAATGGCATGGGTTACAAAGCACTTCAGGGTGTTTTCTTCAGTAATTTGTCTGTCTTTCAGCTGTGTGCGACCCTCGGCACGACGCCCTCATGTGGTTTTGATCACATCACCGAGCTGGGGCCCATATGTGAGTCTTCTGTCGCATCAAAACCCACTAGATATTTATATATATATATATTGTTTTACAACAGGAAAAGGATTGTAAAGCCCTATTGGCTTTATTAGCTGTACAACAAACACTTTGTTCTCATATTATACGGCTGATGCTATCCTGTTGTATGTCGATTTTAAGCCTGATGAGACTGATAAACTGACTTGTTTTTCTCAATTGTCTGACTGCTATTAAGGACTGGATGGAAAATAACTTTGTACAACTCAATTCAGATAAGACTTAGGTCTGTTTTATCATTATCATTCACGTTTTTTTATTATCTCGGCTAGACTCCTACGATTCCTTCAGCATATCATCCCTGGAACGTCTACAACTGATCATCATCAAAACGATTCATTTTAAGGTTCTTATTCTGACATATGGAGCCTTGAAAGATCAGGCTTTGTGTCCTTGTCTGTAAAAGGTGTTATTTTATTATTATTTAGGAAGGACCAGGATGCTAGGAAGGGAAATCCAAATCAAGTGGGAGACAGGGAGTGTGAAAGAAACTGCAATGTCCTGCAACCAAGTATTCCACTTGAGTGTGTGTGATTGAGAAAAAAACAAAAAAGGATGCATTCAGTCCGTTTTCCAAATATCCAGTATTAACTTCCTTCAGTATTCAGCATTAATGATTCCTCAATTATACCCAGCAAAAAAAATAACTTCAATTAATGGATTAATGTGTTAATATATGTATTTGAAATGCAGGCATCATAGTTTTAAATCTTGATTGACAACAGTAATTATTTTACAGATGTTAATCTCTATGTTTTCTTGTCCGTTCTAGGTAATAAGGAAAATATGTGGATGCACATTGATGCAGCGTATGCAGGGAGTGCGTTCATCTGTCCAGAATTTAGGCCTTTGTTGAATGGCGTTGAGGTGTGTACAAACATGCAAGTTCATAAAGTGCATAAACACTACAACATGGTAGGATTTCAACCTTGATCGTGGTGGTCAAAACAATTGATCAAAAACATGCAAGTCCTCACTTGGTTTCATTTTATTTTTTTATTCTAAATGTGGGGGTGACAAACATGTAAATGTGGTTAATGATAAGTGATCAACTCATTCCTACCAGTGAGATCAAAGGTTACGCTTGTGTGTGTGTGTGTGTGTGTGTGTGTGTGTGTGTGTGTGTGTGTGTGTGTGTGTGTGTGTGTGTGTGTGTGTGTGTGTGCGTTTGTCTTTACTACATTATGGGGTCCGCAATCTGATAGCACAGTCTCTTGGTCCACCTGCATGGATACATGTTGCTGGTGAATGACAAGACAACCCATGGGCATAACTTTCATGTAACAGTTGTTAGAGGTAACATAACATTTCTCAAGAGCAATTTTTTGGGGGGACACAAAATAATACAGCCAAAATTGTTGTTTAGAAAATCTCCGCAATTAATGTGGTTATGTTGTTTTAACTTGAAACTGTGAGTTGAAATAAAGCAGAAAGGTATGACTGTTATACTAGGCAAGGAAGTTTTCTTGCATTATTAAAGAAAATGAATTATTTGTTTAAACTTAAAGTATGAAGTTAAACCAAGTAATACAAAGTTCAATCAACTAAAAGAACAACTTTAACAAAACTAGAACACTGTTGTTACATCAACCTCATTGACTTTAATTTCTAAGTTGAAAAAAGGCAGTCTTCAAGTTGAGTGAACTTCGATTTTCAAGGCAGCAGGGGAACTTGCATTTCCAAGTTAAACTAACATGAAATTTATTACAGTGTACCAGCCTAATATCTCTAGGCTGGTAAGGCTATTTTATTCACTTTAAACATCAGATGAAGTGATTATTTTCTCTAATACAGATGATGCTGAGTCATTAATAAATTAATCAAGACAAAAACATGATGATAACCAATGTATTTCCATGAGTCCGCTATGTTAGCGATTATAATCATGACCTAGATTGTTAAATTGCTTGTCGGATAGTAAGTCACCCACTACAACTAACACAGCGATTTGTGTGTGAATTGATATTAGGATAATATTGTAGATCTGCCTTTGTGTGCCAAAAAATGATCTTATATCTGTTTTTCTTTTCCCTGTCATTTTATCTGGCCAACAACACAACGCGATAGCTGTTTAGATGTGAGTTAGGTTCCTACAGTAGGTTCACCAAGCGGTCATATTATAATTATTAAATTATCTTGCGTCTTCCACATAAAAATGACGTTTCGTCTGGGACAGAAAAGTGTATTACAAAAGATAGCCCACAATCAGATGAGAACAAATTAGGAAAGGTTTGTCTCTCTTTGAATAAACCCTGCCAGGAAGTGCTTATTTTCCTTAAGCTTTGCAAGATGTCGGCTGGATGTTTTCCTCTTTTGTATTTCTAATAAATTGTGCCTGTAGATCAGATCATTTTGTTGGTGAAAAATGTTGTTTCTGCATCAGTATTGGTAAATACATTTGTATTATTGTGAGTGTTTTGGTCTACACAAAAAAAACAAAAATGAACTCCTACGACCAATTCTTATTTCACTCCGGGCTTATATCTTCCCAAAAAAATCCAGCAGTATAATATATGCAGACCTTTCTGAAAGCCACTGATATTTAATAAAATCGTGAATTGATGAATTGTCAATGTTTTAAAATGCATCAATGCATCTTGATAACAATTTTTTTTCTCTTCTTTCTTTTAAAGTTTGCAGACTCTTTCAACTTCAACCCACACAAATGGCTTTTAACCAACTTTGACTGCTCCACAATGTGGTAAGTTATGCATGTCAATATACTGTGTGACACAACGACCTGTTTAACAAAAGGAGAGTTAGCCTATCAATGTTTTTCTAGCACCTTCTGTCTTTTTGTAATTTATCAGAAGATTAACCATTTACCTCTGAGTGACTCATGGTCACATAAAGTAACCATGAGTCATCCATTTAACTCTTGTGCTGTCCTCGGGGCGAATTTGAACCGTTTTCCAAAAGTTTTTTATAACAGAAATATGGGTTTCTTTTCAACCAAATTGCCCAAAAATATCATGGATGTGTGGAAACCATACAACATTCTTTGCAGTTAACATTAATGGTTACTTCCAATGAATTTTGGGTGTTTAATTCAATTTTATAGCACCAAAAAAGAGTTTTAAAACAGTATTCTGACTAAACTTTGACATAAACCTGTCTGTGATCCACTCAACATCCTCTGATCTTAACTATTAGTCAAAATAATTCATAATTTCTGCTTTTTTTAAACTAGAAAATTAAGGATAAAATGTCATTAAATTAGGTTGATTGATGAATTTAAAAAACATTTTGAAAAAAGTGACAAAAGCATTTAAAAAAAGCGCCAAACGCATCCAAAAACAGCAACAAAAACGTTGGCAAAAGCGCCTAAAAAAAATCTTTTTCAATTTTGAGCTAAAAAGGACAAGTTTATGGTCGACGGTAAGACAACACAAGGGTTACAACTGATATCCATCTACATGTCAGTCATTTGCATAGGATAAATAGAACTACGCTTCCCATCTGCCCCTTCTGTCAGCAGCAAACAAAACGAGCCATGCTCTGCACAAGATGGAAACCGATATTTCAAACCTTGACATGTGTTCTTAATACCTTTTTCCATCACCTCAGGCTCAGTCTGTCACTCAGCAGTAGTCTCGCATTGCCAGACCTATCTCACTAGGTATCTCTGGCTACACTGTTTATCTATTTTTAAAATGCCTTTATTGTCATTGTACTTTACAATACAGCGAAATTAAGAGCGCTACTCAACTGGGTGCATACAATAAATACAATAAATAACCCTTACAGGACATATAAAACCGAATTAAAACAGTGAAAGAGCAATGATCAGATAAATGCAAGTATCGAAGTGCAGGAGGTGACAGTGAGTGACTGGGTTTGTCTAACTACATTTGTTTAGGGAAACTATTGCATTTGGGAAGAAGCTATTTTTAAATCTGGTGCTGCTGGATTCTATAGACCTATAACGCCTACCAAGAGGGTAACAATTGAAACAGGTGGTGGCCAGGATGAGTATTGTCCTCGATGATGTTCTTGGCTCTTGAGAGAGTGTGGCTGAGTGCAATATCTGACAGGGAGGGGAGTGGGCAGCCAATAATTTTTTTCTGCAATCTTGATAATTCTCTGCAGAGCCTTTTTGTCTGCAGCAGAACCACACAGAGATGCAGTATGAAAGGATTCTCTCAATGGTGGATCTGTAAAAGGACACCAGCAGCTTTGCATTCATGTTGTTTTTCCTGAGTATCCTCAGGAAGTGAAGGCGCTGCTGTGCTATTCTGGGATAGGGAGAAAAACGCTCTGGCTTGTGTTGTATATCTTAACCAATCACAATCGTCCTGGGCTTTAAACCAGAGTAACTGCTGACATACTTGTTGCCATTGAGATATCTTCCTGTTTTAGTTGTCTGGCACATACATAACTATTACCGTGTCAGATACTTTTATCAAAACATGCAGGTTTCTATATTTGTCACAGTTTATGGTTACAATTTATTAACAGTACAGTTTTGCTATAACCTTTTCATTAGGGCTGCGCAATTAATCCAATTTTGATCGCGATTTTGATTTCCCAACGATCACAAAAATATAATGTAATCAAGATTATTTTGCACGTTATATTTTGCAAGTAAACTCTTATTTTGTCTTGTGTTCTGAAGGGAAATTCAAAAAGGTTCAACTGGAAAAGTATTAAGGGAAAAGTCACAGTTCAAGGCGTTTTACAACGTATGAATCTAAAAGATTTTTTTGCATTATTAAATAGTGCCGTATACATTTTGTTTCTGCTTGTCAACACCGATTATCAGGGTGAAGAAGAGAGACGACATCATTGGAGTCTTCAAGCACAGTGATCAACCGTTCTACCTGAAACACGAACACCAGGAGTCAGGTATAGAGTAAATTCACTTAAAGTATTTGAATCGGTGATCCCGGATCAGGTTGGATGAACCTGGGGTCTACTGCTTACCATGACAACAATGTTAAACTGTTGGGATCGTGTTTACTGTTCACATTGTGAGGAAGGTGGTTGGTGTGCCAATATCCACACATTTCCGATTCAACAATAGCTACTGAAGCCTTGTATCAACATCTTAAAGGGAAACTATGCAGCTTTTTTAGCTTAATGTACCTTAACTGAACAGCTTCGGAGTCATTGGAATGTTTATATGACTACGAGTTGAATGGTGGTCGTGTCGCTCCCCCCTAGCACCTGTTAGCGGAAAAACCAACCTCGCAACTTTGGGCCGGCGAGCCGGCAGCCTCAGCATCAGGAAGTATCGTGTGATATCAGGTCTCGCCATGTAACGAATTGCTTCACGGCACTGCACACATACAGCAACCGGCTAGCTATAAGAACTAGGTAGAGATGGAGTTTTTCACACTCTCGTCATGGCTGAAAGACAAAAAAGAAGCAGAAAGCTAGGAAAGCATTGTTGGAGGAACAGAGACAGAGGAAACAGCAGACTGACCGAGGGAGGAGTCAGACACAAGTTAACATAGGAGCTGCCAAATATCTATTCTGAAGCTGTAGGGGGAGCTCTGTAGAGAAAACAGCGAAAGAAATGGCCAAAACAGCACAGCGCCCCTTTAAAATGTAATGTAGTGTGTAGCCTAAACAAGATGATTACAGGCATGAAGATGACCGTGTGACAACCAGACGGGTGTGTGTTTTTGTTGGTGAGTTTTAGACCTTCCCCCTCCTGTTGTCTTTGGGTCAAATTTGACCCATTCTCAAAACGTTCCTATATCAGAAATTTGGGTTTCTTTCAACCAAATTGTCAAAAAAAAATAATGTGGATTGTTCCATACAAAGCTCTTCACAAGTAAAATAACTGATAAGTTCACTACATTCATTGAATTTGTGTGTTTAATTCCATTTTAAAGCATTTGAAAAAATTAATTAAAATTTTTTCATAAAAGAATGCTGAAAAAGGTGACAAAAATGTCGTAAAAATCTTCCGAAATGTGTGGGGAAAAAAACTACTAAAACATAAAGTAAAGGGCAGAAAAATATTGATAAAAACATCTGAAAAAGTGACAAAATGTCGGAAAAGATTCGAAAACACTGGGAAAGTGACAAACGTCCAAAAAAGTGACAAAACGAGAGCAAACAAGTGATTGATTCATCCAGAAAATATTCCACGGATCGACAATGGAAATAATCTTTACTTGCAGCCCTAGGTGGAAGGCAATCCCAAATACATCAGCTTTACAAGTTTATAATGTTCAATGTCAGAGTTTCGTTGATTCAACCTTATCGGAGAAATTGCTTTTGTTTTTGTATGATAATTTATTAGATCTGATGAGATGGCACAATGACCCTAAAATAGTTTGAAAAAGCGGAATTAACGGTATAAGCATGTGATGTGACATTTTTAACTGATTTCTGTTGTTTCTTTCAATAGGGCTGGTCACAGACTATAGGGTAAGATGAATCATTATTCCTTTTTCATTTTTTCAAGAAATCAGATAATTCCGGTTAGCACCAAACTCCAAGAGGTTAAAGCTACAACCACTCCTCTCTTCTGCAGAATTGGCAGATTCCACACGGAAGAAGATTTCGCTCACTAAAGCTGTGGTTTGTCTTTCGTATGTATGGAATCCAAGGCCTGCAGGCTCATATACGCAAGGTAGGAGACACATTACAAGACAACCGCTTAAGCGCTCACAGCCCGTATTCAAAATTGTGCCTTTAAACGAGCCTTCCGGACTTCTGTACGGTTGTGATGTCACAAATATATTACGTATAGGTAGAAAGTACCGCTACAGTGCCGTTACAGTCAATCCCTGGCTGCAATGACGGTGCAGAGACGCAGAGTACACAGATGCAAAAGACCCAGAAACGCTGACCAATCAGAGCAGACTGGGCTTCTTCAGGAGGGGGTGGCTTAAAGAGACAGGTGTTCCAACAGAGCGTTTCAGACAGAGGGTGAATACAGGTATATTCAGACAGGCAGTATGAGGAAAAATATTGAGTTTTTCTAACATTAAAGCCTGCAAACATGTTCTAGTAGAAATACAAAACACTAGTATGAACCTGAAAATGAGCATGATATGGGACCTTTAAAGTCAGTTCATAGGTGTTGTTGATCCATGACTTTTACAATAGTATTTCTTTATTTCTTAACTGCTCAACGGCTTTTTCAATGGTTTTAAAGACACATTACAAGACAAAGCTAAAGTTATTAATCAGAATAGTGTTTCATTTGGTGCTTAAAGTCTGATCATTTGTTCAGAGAAGAGTGAGGTGTTGGTTTACAGTTTGGGGAAAATGGAGAATTATTCCACAAAATGTGTGTTAGCCTTTGAAATACCACCCATTTGCGGGTCGCTCTGGTAACTCACCTGGTAGAGTGAGCGCCCCGCGTACCAAGGCTCAGTCCTTACTGCAGCGGCCACAGGTTCAATTCTGACCCATGGCCCTTTGCTGGGGGTCATTCCCCCTCTCTCTCCCACTTTCCTGTCTTAATATTTGTTATCAAATTAGGCAATAAAAGCCCAAAAAGAAATCTTTAAATAAAAAACACCCATTTGCTATTAGCAATATCCGTGGGATAATCCTGTCGTTTTAATAACTTAATCCAATTCCTGACTTTGTTATAAATGGCTAAAGGATTAGCACATTGCTGACAGTGGTGAGCATTCTGGCTTCCTCTTTTGTTCCTGGAAAAAACTAACTTCTGATAATTGCATATGCCTGGTCTTTATGGCAAATGCCATCCCTTTGCTCCCTCCCATGCCTCACCCCAACTTACCCTCCTTACCACTAAAGTCCCTTTACTGCCCTCATCTTTGCCTCTATTAGCATATCCTTTTCATCATATGTCTGGTTTGCATCTTCTTTTTATAGCAACATTTTACTACATTTCTTCTCCAATGCCCATCCTCCATAGCCTGGTCCTACCAGACTCTGGTACACTAGCCTGGTCCTACCACGCTCTGGTCCATTAGCTTGGTCTTACCAGACTCTGGTACACTAGCCTGGTCCTACCAGACTCTGGTCCATTAGCCTGGTCCTACCAGACTCTGGTACACTAGCCTGGTCCTACCAGACTCTGGTCCATTTCATTAGTACAGAGAGTCTGGCCTCTCTCCATTGACAAGTGTTAACTTCCTTGAAGGCGTGTGCTCTGCTGAAGTTTAAAACTATTGGATCTGTCCAGAGCCACTCTGGATCTGCCATAACCAATCGCTAACGTTTGGTCGTGACGTCGGCTTAGCATCGCTAGTGTTTGCCTTAGCCAACTCCTTCACCGCTAACGGAGCGAGCTGGAAAATCAAACTGTTCCTGAACCCCGTGGGGAGGAGGACCACGACATCATGGCCCCCCAACACAACTCAGCAAAGATTGTTCTTGCTCAGGCTTTAACTTTATGGATATTCGGCAGCGTTGCCACAACGGACCGAATGGCTTCGCTCGCATCTTTCTCCGCCGCCATTACGGAACTACAACTCAAAATAGCGCACAACCTCAACGTCATCATTCTCAGCAACTCCCTCTGTTCGCTGATTGGACCGGTAAAGATTTGGCCGGAGAAAACCCAAGAAAATACCACAAACCCAGACGTGGTACTGAAGGAAAATGAAAATTGAACGGAAGTATGTAGGAGGGCGGAGCCAGGCTACATCCTCCAAACCCATGCCCATCCTTTCCCTGTTTCTTTCTCCATGTTTCAACCCCTTCACCCTGAGCCTGTTTTGTGTTTACTCTCCATTTTTAATTGAAACAGCTTGAACAGTGTTTTTGGTCCTTGTCAGACAATATGTCCAAATGGAAATGGACGCATGTGATGAAGTGATTGTGACTTTCCTATTTCTTAGCAAAGAAAAAACACATTTAAATTCTACTTTAAATCTACTTTACTTCTTTTTTCTCTTTACAGCAAGTGGCCCTGGCCAAAGAGTTTGAGAGTCTGGTACGAGCAGACAAGAGGTTCGAGATCTGTGCCGAGGTCATCATGGGACTGGTCTGCTTCAGGCTCAAGGTAACCACATCCAATGTTATAGAACTACTATTAATTGATACATCCAGTGTGGTCTTTTCTACGAAATTTCAATACCCAGTCAAATGAGCACATCAATCCCAATCAAGGGAGCCACAACCAATCCAGATCAGAGTTAAACACAAAGCCAGCCATAAATAAGAGATAAATGAGATTAAATGAGATTAAACATCAAATACCCTTGCTATTTCTACAGTTGTCCAACTATCTATCCGACTATCCAAACTTTAATCTTTAATCTCTGCACTGCTTTTGGGTCTGATAGGAAGTAATTGTAGGCATAGAGCCATCTATCCGGGTTTGTGTTTACTAACCCTGATCTGGATTGGTTGGGGCTCCCTCTGTTGGGATTGATGTGCTAATTGGGGATGATTTACTCCACCTATGCAGTATTGGTTGTATAATTAAACCCACCTGTGTGTGGAGTATTGTTTGCATTTGCTGTGCTGCCCGAAATGTCTGTTGTGTGGCAATAAACTCAAATTGGAGTGCTTTCCTATAGTAGCTTCATTCATGATTAATCACGTTTAGGATTCAGCACCCAGCATTCAAAGCTTTCTGAATGCATCCAGTCCTATTTTTCTATGAATTACCCTGTAAAACCCTTTTTTTTTATTAATATTATTATTTTCGGAGTGTTGCATACATACAGTACATGACATTGCCAGTTCTTTCTTGTTGTTGGTTACGTAACAATATGCTTAGTGAATTTATATAATATATATAATATAATATTGTTTATAAACCAAAATGGTCACAAAACTCTTCTTTTTGTTTCTCGTTTCCCCCCTTTTAAATAAGATAAGAAAATATTTATAAGAAATAAAATTACATAAATAACAAAAAAAATAAGAAAGCCCTTACTCATACATACATTGGTAAAAAAAGTATTTGAATAGTTAGAAAAATAGGATATTAAAAATAAACACCCACACGTGCCCATATAAGGGTACTTCATCAATATTCAGTTAAATATTCATTTCAAATCTTCACCATCATTCAATGAATATACAGTATGTAACCTATAGTATACGTATAGTGTCTACTAGGCAAGACCAAAATCCTGGCTTTTGTGGGTCCAATCCAACATGAGCTTTCGTCTTTGCCCCCTCCTCTCAGGGCTCCAATCAGCTGACTGAGCTCCTTCTTAAAAGGATCACCGAGAGCAGAGAGATCCACCTGGTGCCCTGCCAGCTCTCCGGCCGCTTTGTCCTGCGCTTCGCCATCTGCGCACGCACCACCGACTCAAGACACATCCAACAGGCATGGGGGCACATCACGCAGCTGACCTTTGAGATCTTGCAGGAACCTAATCATTAACCAGAAGGCTAGAAAGAGGCTGTCCGCTCTGATGCTACAAATGAGGGGCCAAAGTTAAGGCTGAGATTCTAAGGCTACATTTACATTGCTACGTTTTGGTTTTAAAAACGAATGTTTTACGTCTCGTATTCACACTGCTCTGGCACTTCAGAGCCTCTAAAGCGGAGCCATTTGGAAACACTTCTGACGCCGTTTTGGTTTGGAATCTGCGGGGTTGTTGTTCAGTCTCAATGGCCGCAAACGGAGATCTTTGGCAACACCGACACTGACGCCAATGTTTCACCGCCTGATTGGGTCCCAACGTCTCGTTCTCTGAGACTAAGCTACTAACATTACCATGGCAACTACCAGTAAAGGAGAATGTTGATGAGATATTTTGGTTTGGGCGTGTTAGTTTAAAGGTACCATGGCATGAACATTTCACTTTATGAGGTTTTTTAATATTAATATGCGTTGCCCCAGCCTGCCTATGGTCCCCCAGTGGCTAGAAATGGCGATAGGTGTAAACAGAGTCCCTGGGTATCCTGCTCTGTCTTTGAGAAAATGAAAGCTCAGATGGGTCAATCTGGAATCTTCTCCTTATGAGGTCATATGGGGAAAGGTTACCTCCCCTTTCTCTGCTTTGCCCACCCGGAGAATTTGGCTCGCCCATGAGAAAGAGAGAGACATCATGGCTTGCAAACGAGCATGGCATGGCAGTTGGTCAAGACCACACCCCAACCCTCCACCTTGCCCCCCCCTCTCGCCTCCTCAATAGCTACAGACACAGAAATGGCACATACTAAGGAAAACTCATTGTGGGACTGGCTCTAGTGGCTGTAATTCTGCAGCAAGGCTGAATTTCGGGAAAGAGACTTCAGATACAGTATTAGGGGACCACTAAGGCCTATATAAAAGAGACTTCAGATACAGTATTAGGGGACCATTAAGGTCTATATAAAAGAGACTTCAGATACAGTATAAGGGGACCACTAAGACCTATATAAAAGCATCCAAAAAACACTTGTGTGCACGGAGATCACTTTTGGCTCTAAACTTCGCTTAGAAACCAAAACGTAGCGATTTAATGTAGCTTAAGATCCTGATTTTAATGTTGCGGACGTAACATGTCATAAAGGGATTGGGCAATGACTTCACAGTCAAGTTATCCAGTCTAGTAAGCAGTGGTCAGTACATTTACTGCTTTCGCAAATTAATGTATGTGTGTAGCTAATTTTCAATAACCCAAATGGGTGTAAAGGGAAAAAATGCAGGCTCCAAATGTTACATTTTCTGTCTGCAACTTTTTCTCTCAATTGACTTTGCTTTTTATTTCTCAATGTTTAAGAATTATGTTCTTGTCCTCATCATAATGCAGCGCTTATGTGTCTTCTATGTAAATGGGGTGATTTCTTTTTTGTCACTTTTTTCAATGTTCTTTTTTTCAAATCCTTTAAAATTGAATTAAACACCCAAATTCAATGAAAGTAGTGAACTGATCCTTTATTTTATTGGGAAGAGCAAGTTATGTTAAGAAGAAATGGAAATGAATGGATGAGTTGTAATAGTGTGAGAAAGGTTACTTTATGACATTACTACTGTTGTTTGGCTACATTTTGTGGATGGCTTCATAGAGCCTGTGGCGTTAAATAATAGATATAATAAAAATAACATTGCTCCTATTGTTCAGGTAAACCCCATTTTATAAGTGTATTCATTTATTCATGACCTCATTAGTAAAAAAATCATATATTCATCACATATTTTTATGCCAGTATTTCCCCAAACCGTAGCACAAGACAATCACTCTTTCACTGTAGGTCAGTTGGATGAGAATAAAATGATGCTACTTTTGGGGGTACATAGGCCCACGATTTGTTTCTTTACTGAGTTTATTCCCAAACATTCGAGATATACAGAGAATTTATTAGTGTGACAGATTTACCATAATCATTACTATTAGACTTATTATTATTACTAATTACACATTATGTTTCTGCATTCAGACAGAAATAAATGATCAAATGGGTAGATGGTGCAAACATGAAATATTCTCCGACGGTCAAACCCAGATTTGATTTGATCGAATACCGAATCCAACTCCCATCCTCAGTCCATTAACACAGTAAACACATTAATGAAGTAAACAACGTCCACAGCAGTGTATTTTTTACATTTGTTAGGGTCCTTGCCACCACGAGACAAATCAGCATTGCAAATTGAACATGTAGCTGGACTTGAATGGCCTTCTTTTGACTGAAAGTACTGCCAAACAACAACTTTTTCTGCTCACGAGTTCCATTTTCACTTTCTCACAGCCTGCTGCATTGAACGCTCCACCTACGTAACACCTTCCCATAATCAACGGCGGTGTCATTACATCGACCAGCGCAGTGCAAGCGTAGGGTTCTGTTCGGTTGAAAACATTTTTTAAGGTTAGGCAGAAACCAAAACCCGTCAAAAAGCCCAATATTAGTCCGAATCTGAATCCTGGATTTGGTGCATCCCTAATTAAAACAAGACTAGTGTGCTGCCTCTTGTCCACATCCACAATCAAATATCTGTCATTTCATGTCACTGTGGTTTCATCACCAAACCTTGTTGTTAATTCATGTGATTGTGTCAAAGTATTGCTGATCAAGGTACTGCGGTGTGTGCTGCATGCAATGGTATGGGTTTAATACAGTCTTTCTTATTTTAATAAAGTGTACTGTCGTCTGCACGGTGTGTGAATGTCTCTTTAATAGTCTTCATTAAAGGTTTACAATATATCAGGCTCACGACAAAAAATTTTAAATTAATAAGGGTACTGTCTAACCAATGGACTATAGCAACTTATTTTCATAAACGGGTTTGTATGATATCGTACGCAAATGTATACACACCAATTCGTATGATAACCTCTGGCTCCAGGGCAGCTATTGCTAGTTGAGTTTAGCCGACAAAAGGTGACGGTGACCCGGGGGCAGAGCTCCGCCAGATGACGGTTATGTCATGGGCCGAGTCAGTTGAGTTTTAGTCGATGCCCATGAAGTTCCACTTCCTGGGATTGCTCCGGTGCCGCCGGAAATTCCGCCGGATGTCCCTCTTTTCAGCTAGATGTCCCTTACCTCTTCCTTTGTGTTGCCGTTCTAACCTCGGTGGATTTGTGAGGACTATGGTTAACTGCTCCTCAGATCTCTGCAGGGTAAATCCAGACAGCTAGCTAGACTATCTGTCCAATCTGAGTTTTCTGTTGCACGACTAAAACTACCTTTGAACATACACATGTTCTACCAAAACAAGTTCCTACCTGTCAAGTTTTGGAGTTGAAAATAAGGGAAATTTTCCGGCACCCACCGCGAGCAACCCCACCACCCCAACCAAGCTCAAGTATCCCTTACATTTTAAGACAGTTGTACAAGAAAGCTAAAATCTCCACTTGATGAAGAATGCTGAAAACATTTACTATTTATAACATTGCTTGTCTTTACATTTACATTTTATTCTCATTCCACACATTCTTTTCATTTCATATTGCTTTTCTTTTACAGTTTTTCTTTTCATTTCACATAACTTTTATTTACTCTTTTAGTGAGTTATTGTACAAATTTGTTGCAGACTTTGCATTCTTTAAGATTGTTTTGAAAGGAGTGTATTTGTGGGCTGGGCCAGAGTGGTTCATTTTACATGAGAGTAGAGCGCAAACAGTTCTGTTGTCTAACGTCATCCTATTCTCTGTAACAATCTTTCGTACCATGCTAAACACCCTTTCTCAACTTGCATTGCTATGGGGAATGCATAGTAAAGCCTTCATAAGTTTTGGCAGCGCACCGTCTCTGTTGTAGCGTCCATCATCCGTCACTCATCATCTGACCTCACACACTAACCTCGCGACAACTGCCACCTACAGTACCTGTAGTAGGCTACTGCAGGTGACAGTTATTGCGAGGCTAGTGACAGAGCTCAGATTGGGAATGTTTTTTTTGTTTTTACTCCGCTCGGGCGGGAGATTTACGGGAAAATACTAATACGGGAGGAGGGCGGGAAAGAAGGGTAAAATACGGGAATTTCCCGGCCAAAACGGGATACTTGACAGGTATGCAAGTTCCTACCCGAGGCTATTTTGCAGAGGCACCGTGGCTTCGTCCGGCGCTTAGCACCGCCCAAGACGATTATGATTGGTTTAAAGAAATACCAATAAACCAGAGCACGTTTTTCTCCCATCCCGGAATGCTGTGTGGACTAGCCAGAACCCTCCTTTCGCAGCGCTGTGTAGTTGAGTTTAGACACCAAAATGACTAGCTAAGATTAGGGAAAAGATTGTGGTTTGGCTTGAGACACTCTCGAGGAACTAACACACGTTTCCTGGGTGAAAGTCTTTTGTTTTCCCCAGAAAAGCAAACTCCGCTCCCTGGCTTGTGTTTTATCACCCAAACATCCACCCGACCTCCTCCCTACATGGCCCACAGCGTTCTTATAAAGCAGCAGTCAAATGTGGTGCATACAGCAAAAAGAAATATGTGAAATGCTTACGAACTGCAGTGCTTTACTTTTCGTAGCTATATGTACGAATGGTTCATGAGAACCGCCTGAGTATACTAAAGTATGAAATAACTCTGGACACAACTGTTGCAACCTCTTAACACAACAATGGCTCAAGCAAAGACCAACGCATATGTGAGCCACCACCATGAACTACTGGATGCAAGCAGTGGTCTTGCTTTCCAACGTATTACTGAAAATGTAATGAGAATGCAGTTTGATGTGATCCTGTTCTCCCTCTACTGCAGTGTGCTCAATAGAAGATGACAGGCGTACACACACACACACACGCACACACACATACGGCAAAATATTCACCCATCCATTACTCAGCAGTGTTGCTGCTTCACTTTGCAGAAACATGCTCTTATCTGACGGAAAGCGCAGATGCACCAGGAGCCTCTGGGGTTTATTGGCCGCCGGGCGGAGGCAGTCATCTGTACAGTGCCGACTAATTGGTATAGACATTACACAAGTTGTATCTGCGTGTGTGTGTGTGTGTGTGTGTGTGTGTGTGTGTGTGTGTGCGTTTGTAGCCTGTCTTTTGCACGATTAGTTGAGTTGGAGAGAAGGGACCGGGTGGTTTGTGGAAAACAAAAGTCAAAGCAGTATTTTGTTGTGTTCTGTGCTAGGAAGGAACACCTTTTAATGAATTATTATATATTACCAACTTCCTAGACCCATCCAATCATCCAGTTAGTCTCAGTGTATTTTAAAGGGACACTCACCAATCATCTATGGATTTCCTCAGAAGATTCTTTCCACCTCAACAACAGCTGGTGGCATAGGCGTAGATTTCAGGGGGGGGTTGCAGGGGATAATCGCCCCCCTAATTTTTAGAAGAAGTAGATTTGTACCACTCAAAAAATATGAAAGATAACCCGCTCGCTAGAAAAGGTAAAAAATAACCATCTAGGGCGCTCAAATCATGCACGGAAAACTGGAACTGTGTCTACTTTGTTACGTCTGGGGGGTTAAAGAACACAACAGGAAGTGAAACGTAAAGATAGATTTATGTAGATTTAAACTTTGCAGCTCCTGGCTTTACAAGGTCTCATTCTCTAACAGATATTTTGTTGAGATGTACATGATTCCTAAAAAAAAATGATGATGATGTTTTGACTATGCAGAAGTTTTGAGCAATGCATGACAACAATAATTTCTTTTACATAAATGAAGACATTTGCAGCATAAATTGATGCAAAAAAAGGCACACATTGTTCAATAAAAATTCACCAGAATGCAGGAAATTAAGTGTTTGATGCTTTTTTGACCAATCTTTGTGCAATTAATCCATACTGTTACATCCAAGATTGATACACTTTATGTCCATAATTTATGACTTTTTGGCTGTTTATCTCCGCCTTTTGCCGCTAACTCTGATGCCAACCATCTATTTTGTTTCCCATGATGCTTTGGGTTACTTGTTTTTGTCTTGTAAACCTATGAAAGGCAGGTCCGTCACACATTACGCCCATATAAGGCCGGCAATACGTCATCCAGGGAGAACAAAGATTGTTTATTGTGAGGAGAGATCACTCAAAGTCAGAATAGTAAGATGTGACCAAAGACCGTTCTAAACCGTTCTAAACCGTTCTACAGAGAAGAATAGCATGTAAACTGTTTGGAGTTTTGGCCTAAATATGGACTTTTTCTGAAGAAATGTAAATAGTTTGTCCTTTATTTGAGTTGTTATTTTTGCACTGGATGACTCCAAATATATAGGAGAACTGTTTTAGACAACACATATGCTTGTGAAATCCACCGGAGTTTAGAACGCCAACACAAAGACAGCGGGAAGACATCCTGCGGAATTTCCAGCAGCACCTGAACAATCCCGGAAATGAAACGTCGTCAATATAGACTAATCAACACCAGATAAATAAATTGTAAATAATTTAAAGTGCTCATATTATGCTTATTTTGAGGTTCATAATTGTATTTAGAGGTTATATCAGAATAGGTTTACATGGTTTCATTTTAAAAAAACACCATATTTTTGTTGTACTGCACATTGCTGCAGCTCCTCTTTTCACCCTGTGTGTTGAGCTCTCTGTTTTAGCTACAGAGTGAGACATCTCACTTCTGTTCCATCTTTGTTGGGAGTCGCACATGCTCAGTAGCTAGGTAAGGACTACTAGCCAGTCAGAAGCAGAGTATGAGGGCGTGCCCTGACAGTACCTAGGTAAGTACTACTAGCCAGTCAGAAGCAGAGTATGAGGGCGTGCCATGACAGTACCTAGGTAAGGACTACTAGCCAGTCAGAAGCAGAGTATGAGGGCGTGCCATGACAGTACCTAGGTAAGGACTACTAGCCAGTCAGAAGCAGAGAATGAGGGAGTGCCATGCTAGCAGCTAGGCGAGCATTATAACGTGTGTTACAAAGTGACCACGTTTGTCTCTGAAGTAAAGGCTGGACTACAATAGAGCTGTTTGGAGCAGTTGGTGAACAGTGTTTTCTGTTGGAGATGGTAAGTCCCTTTGGGGGGGACTTTATAGGTAAACCTATAACATGCACAAAAAAAGATATATAACACAATAAAGGAAAGGGGAAAAAGCCAAAAAGCATAATATGAGCACTAAAATCTTCCACCAGATGTTTTCTGCATGTTTGTGCTCCAGAGAGGTGGAGGGAGATTAGGGGTAAAGAGAGAGACAGTCAGGTAGTGAAAGTCTAGGGGAGATAAGAAAAAAAACACTTGCTTATTTCAGAAGTCAGTGCTGCTTTGTGCTGTGGGACCGAGCCGGCCTCCGACCTGAGATTGGGGGCACTTGTCTGCTGAAATTGGGGCCATCAGGTGGCATTTTATTTGAAAATACACTCAAAGCTGCTCCGAGCTGACAAGGGGCTTTGGAGGGCCGTAGAGCGACCGGCAGATACACAAGCTCCCTCATATCAGGAGCAGGAAACTTAAAGGCCAAATTACTAACAGCAGTGGCCAGAAAGCTCTGGGCCCTCGACAACACGGAGACACTGTGACCTTTAGAAAAATACACATTCTCAAAGAGTACATTTTTTTTTCTTCATATCTTGTCCTCAGGTTGGTTTCTCTAAGGATATTTTCTTTGCCTCTAAATTCAATTCACGAGCAGAATAACCGACAATAATGATGAGAAATTCAAAAGAGAAGGCAAATTATGAAATAGATGAGGACAAGAAAGACACATAATTACATTCTGCCGAAGTTTTTTGATTAAAAATAAAAGAAGCAAGGACTACAAAAAAAGCAAAAAATTAAATGGATAAGCAATTTACAATTTATTGTCTGTCCTCCGATAAAAATTACAAAATGTTTAAAAGGTTTTCTGATGTGTAATTGAACATTAACAAAATGATGGTTGTATCTTATTTCAAGGGCGTAGGTGCAAAAGTCTTCATTTATGTAAAGGAAATTATTGTTCTCTTGCATTGTTCAAAACTTTCTGCATATTCCAAACATCACACGTTTTTCGGGGATGGTTCTTTAAGAATCATGTAGATCTCAACAAGTCTGTTAGAGAATGAGACCGTGTCAAAGCCAGAAGCTCCAAAGTTTAAATCTACATAAATCTATCTTTATTTTTCACTTCCTGTTTGTGTTCTTTAATCCCCTAACATAACACAAGTAGACACTATTCTTGTTGTCTGTACATTATCAATGCCCTGAACAGTTATTTTCACTTCTATTGGGGGAACGGTTGTCTTAAATACCCCTCCGTCCAGAGATAATAAAAGCTATGCATGTTATTGTATTTGGTACCACGGTGGCTCAGTGGTTAGCACTACTCCAACTGGCACAAGCAAGTAGGCACTGCATGCATGGACCCTTGTTCTATTCCCAGTCCAGGCCAGGCCGTTCCCACTCCGAACTCGCAAAATAAGGACGTTTGGGTAGGGGTTGTCAGTGTCCGAAAAAAAACCCGCCCTCCAGCGTGTTTGTAGAACGCACCTGGGAGAGCAGCAGCTACACAGGTTTTGAAGATGACGTAGCACTAAGAGCGACTACGGTAGCGAGTAGTATGAAAGGCCAAAAATCCGCGTAGGGAGGTTGGTTGGTCGATGGGTCAAACAACACAGGACTTTCACCCAGGAGACCGTGGTCGTGTCCCGCGTCACGTTTCCTAAACCCAACCGTCCCGTTCTTGTCCCACATGTCATGGTAACGTAAGCCCACCACCATCTTTTCCTTAAAGGGATACGCCACCGTTTGTTGAAATAGGGCTTATCACGGTCTCCCCTAGCTGTAGATAGGTGGGGTCTCCTCTAGTTGTAGATAGGTGGGGTCTCCTCTAGCTGTAGATAGGTGGGGTCTCCTCTAGCTGTAGATAGGTGGGGTCTCCTCTAGCTGTAGATAGGTGGGGTCTCCTCTAGCTGTAGATAGGTGGGGTCTCCCCTAGCTGTAGATAGATGGGGTCTCCTCTAGCTGTAGATAGGTGGGGTCTCCCCTAGCTGTAGATAGGTGGGGTCTCCTCTAGCTGTAGATAGGTGGGGTCTCCTCTAGCTGTAGATAGGTGGGGTCTCCTCTAGCTGTAGATAGGTGGGGTCTCCCCTAGCTGTAGATAGGTGGGGTCTCCCCTAGCTGTAGATAGGTGGGGTCTCCTCTAGCTGTAGATAGGTGGGGTCTCCTCTAGCTGTAGATAGGTGGGGTCTCCTCTAGCTGTAGATAGGTGGGGTCTCCTCTAGCTGTAGATAGGTGGGGTCTCCTCTAGCTGTAGATAGGTGGTGGGGGTCTCCTCTAGCTGTAGATAGGTGGGGTCTCCTCTAGCTGTAGATAGGTGGTGGGGGTCTCCTCTAGCTGTAGATAGGTGGGGTCTCCTCTAGCTGTAGATAGGTGGGGTCTCCCCTAGCTGTAGATAGATGGGGTCTCCTCTAGCTGTAGATAGGTGGGGTCTCCCCTAGCTGTAGATAGGTGGGGTCTCCTCTAGCTGTAGATAGGTGGTGGGGGTCTCCTCTAGCTGTAGATAGGTGGGGTCTCCTCTAGCTGTAGATAGGTGGGGTCTCCTCTAGCTGTAGATAGGTGGGGTCTCCTCTAGCTGTAGATAGGTGGGGTCTCCTCTAGCTGTAGATAGGTGGGCCAACGCATTTTTTTTGCATGCATCGTTTTAGTCCGGTGCAACACCGGACAGCGCCACCACTAGTTAGCTTAGCGTAGAGAATGGAATCCTATGTTGCAGGTTAGCATGTTGTGAGTACAAGTGAGCCAACATCAGACAAAAAACAACCTAATTACTTGCACTGAGACAAAAAATGCGTTGGCCCATCTATCTACAGCCAGGGTAGACCGTGATAAGCCCTATTTCAACAAACGGTGGCGTATTCCTTTAACCTAACTGCGTCAAAAGTGACGCCAATAGTCCTGACCCAGCGCATTTAGATAAAGCACGTTTCGATATGACGCAAAAGGAGACTTTTAGCGTCAATAACAACGCCAAAGGCACCTGACAAAGCATCTGTATTTTACGAGATGGGAGTGAGAATGTGAGGAGTTTGCATGTTCTTGCAGACTTTCTTTGACATACTATACTCTGACTTTTTTTTCAATGTACTATACCATAACTTTTAAATCTTTTTTTAAACATACTATACTTTGACTGTTTGATCACTTTCTTCGACATACTATGCTATGACTTTGTATCACTTTTTTTTTTCCGAAAAAAGTTTAGGGACCGTTTGGTATTTATGGAATGGACTACTGGAGGAAAATCGGGCAGGGTCATGTCTTTTTATTCTTTTCTGGGGGGAGGGTCGCCCAACATTTTTTATTCTGGGAGGCGGGGTCACCCAACTTTTGTATTCATGAAAAGAGCAACATTTCAAAGTGGCTTGTTTGGTGCACATTTTTCCATGTAGCTCTCAGTCTTGGCCCCCCATCAGCAAACCAGTATAGAAAGCATCAATGAAATGCTGGGGAGGGTCATGCCTCTTTTCCTAATCATTTTGGAGGGTCATACAAAAGGTATTGTCAGCAAAGGGAGGGTCAAGTCTTTTTTGATGAAAGGTACCAAAACCCTTCTGGTGGCCCCTTAAATAAATAACGAACAGTCCCTTAAAGAAGCCTGCCGTTACCAATGAAATCATGAAGTTCTCCCTCTTTTTGGCTAGACTGACGCCTCCTAGCGAAGCCAGTCACTTTGACCTAATCCTCTCCCGTTTTTTCCGAAGGCGCTGACGCTCTGAAGATGTCTGCAGGACAGATTCCTCAGAGCTGTGGTCCAAGTGAAGAGATGAAGAAGAGTGAAGCTGACAGGTTTGTACTCCTGGGACCCATCACACTCAGGCTGTGACAGTATGGAAGACACACATTTAAGGCTCTAGTTTTGTGTGGCTGTGTGGCACAAAAACATAAAACCTGTTTTTTTTTTTTTTTATTCCTGAGGTGCATTGGGATTTCTTTTCTCGCCTATTTGGTGTTTTGGTAACTTGCTGTGTGCTGCATGTGGAAGAGAAAACAATTGGCAAACTACAATGTTTGCACCTTAAACCATAAAAACAGTTTCTTACCCTCTGCAGTCAGCCTTACCAACAAGGCCCCGGGCCCCCACTTCCCCCCATAATTCCCCTATTGATTTTTCTGTGATGAACTGTACCTCTCATCTATCAGCAGCAGACTCTCCTTCCTGTTCCAACTTGGTCTTATTTTTTTCTTCTGTTCCAGCCTATTTCCTTTTAATAATTTATGAATTATAAATACAGTACAGGCCAAAAGTTTGGACACACCTTCTCATTCAATCCGTTTCCTTTTTATTTTCATGACTATTTACATTGTAGATTCTCACTGAAGTGTTATGTATTATGTAATTATGTACTTAACAAAAAAGTGTGAAATAACTGAAAACATGTCTTATATTTTAGATTCTTCAAAGTAGCCACCCTTTGCTTTTTTATTAATAAAGGAAAACATTCCTCTAATTAACCCTGACAAAGCACACCTGTGAAGTGAAAACCATTTCAGGTGACTACAAAATATGGTGTTTTTTGAAAATTAAACCATGTAAACCTATTCTGGTACAACCTCTAAATACAACTATGAACCTGAAAATTAGCATAATATGAGCACTTTAAAGGTGGAACTACCGTTTTTTTCAACCTGGACCCTATATTCCTATGTTTTTGTGTCTAAGTGACTAATGGGAACAACAATCTTTGACATTTCACCAGTATTAAGCAGGATCGCTGCCATGTAAGTTAATAGAGCAATTGCCCAGCTTGTTAACCTTCACAAAAGTGCTTGTTTTGCCACTGACAGTCTCAGATTAATATTCAAAGTGTCTGACAACATTATGGAAAGGATTTCTAAGGAGGTCGACCTTTCTCTTAAAGAGTAAGATCCTTTTTTTAAACATAAAAACAGTGAAATTGCGTTCGTTAAACCCACCAGACTCCGTGTAAATAAACAATAATTTTAGCATCATAAAATACACTTCATTTAAAGTCGACAGAAACAAAATAAAACTATGAAACGCCGTTTGGGGTCATCTTCCCACTTCTCCAACCATCACAACTCTAGTTTTGGTTGAAATAAACACATAGTTTACCGAGTTACATGAGAAAATATGTTGCCTCTAAACACGCTAAAAGTACTGCTTTTCTAAATGGAGTCTGGTGGGTTTAGCGCTAGCGAATTCAGAGCTGTTTCTGGTTGAACAGAAAGGTCTCAAAGAGGTTTTAAAGGTCTATATCTGAAAGGATCCTTTCCATAATGTTGTCAGACACTTAGAATAATAATCTGAGAATGTCAGTGGCAAAACGAGCACTTTTGTGAAGCTGGATAATGTCCCTATTAATTTACATTGTAGCTTGTTTCTCTGCTGCAGACTGCAGCAATCTCGCTTAATACTGGACTTATGTCAAAGATTGGTGTTCCCCTTCAGTCACTTAGACACAAAAACACAGGAACATAGGGTCCAGGTTGGAAAAAAACAGTAGTTACCCTTTAAACTGTTTTTAGTTTAATTTAATTGCTACCGGAGTTAACAATGATTTCATATGAAAGCTTTGATAAAAACAATTTAAAAAAAAATGCTTTTGCTGAATAACAAGCAGTAAAGATCTCTTAGTCAGATTGTACAAGATTATGTTTAATGCATCCCAGGGAGGCAGAGATTTTACTTAAACTCATTCTATGCAATGTCTTCGACAGATACAATTAGATTTTTATTGACATAAAGGACATAAGTAACTGCCCTTTATTAAACACTGTTGGACTTTCTGAAGTAATCATCACTTTATTCAAAACTTCATCACTGGCCGTGGTCAATATTATTTTAAAATAATGTACAAGACAGTGAAAATAACAACAAAATGAACAAAGCTATAAAGGGTCTCATTATCCAGTCGGTCATTTGTTTATTTATAAATGTGAAATCTCTCACTCTCTCTCTCTCTCTCTCACGCACGCGCACATACACACACACACACACACACACACACACACACACACACACACACACACACACACACACACACACACACACACACACACACACACACACACACGGTCTACAGGCTGTGGATGATGGTTCGGTTCTTCAGGTTCTGGACGTACTCCTTGGCCTGGTCAAAGCTGGTCTTCTCCTCCGTTTTGGGCGGCGAGCCCTCTACCAGCTTGACAAAGTAGTGACAGTAAACTTTGTCCATGATGCCAAACATCCCGCGGCCGTGGTAACGGATGCGCTTCAGGTACTTCCCTTTGCCGGAGTGGGACTCGGCTGCAGGAAGGGGGGCGGGGACGGTGTGATGAGATATACACAGAGAGAGAGAGACAGAGAGAGAGAGAGAGAGACAGACAGACAGACAGAGAGACAGAGAGAGGCAGAAAGACAGAGAGGCAGAGACACAGAGAGAAAGACAGAGAGAGAGAGAGACAGAGAAAGACAGAGGGAGAGACAGAGATAGACAGAGAGAGACCGTGACAGACAGACAGAGAGAGAGAGAGACAGAGGCAGAGAGAGACAGAAACAGAGAGAAAGAGAGACAGACAGAGAGAGAGACAGGGACAGAGAGAGACAGAGAGGCAGAGAGAGACAGAGAGAAAGACAGACAGAGAGAGAGAAAGACAGACAGAGAGAGAGAGAGACAGAGGCAGAGAGACAGAAACAGAGAGAAAGAGAGACAGACCGAGAGAGAAAGACAGAGAGAGAGACAGGTACAGAGAGAGACAGAGAGGCAGAGAAAGACAGACAGAGAGACAGAGATAGTACTTGATTACAGATTGAATTTTGTGTAGAGGGGCCTCTGAAAGGAAACTCATCCAAATAAAGATGGTGCTGAGTTTAGGCTTAGCTGTAATAACATCTGCAGCTCCACATCAAACCATCTCAACTCAAAAAGAAATCAGCTGCTTTTTAAACCCCTTAAATATCTAAAGTCTAAGTCTTTGAAAAAAAAACAAAAAAAAAACAAAATCAAAAACATCATCATCATCATCACTTAAAGAGCAGACTCAACTAGTTTCTAATAAGTTACGTTGTGTTAATAATGTGCAGTTTGTTCCCACAGTGACCCTTACCTACATACAGGTTGGATCTGTACTCAACGTTGTGATTTTTGACCGCCATCTCCTGAGCTTCCTCGAGAACCTGAACAAACGGACAAACACAGAGCTGTGACATCCATAAATAAACTTCTCGTGTGCGTGGGTGGGTGTGATGGGGGACAAACAGGGCCGACTAAAGCATGAACGCACAACAGCTCAATGAATAAAACCTGATCGGTCACAGTAGACATTTTAATCATACTGGAAGTCTTTTCCTTTGTCTGTTTTTATCTGATTTCATGGGTTCTAATTGGCATTTAAACTTGTTGACAGACACAGACAGACAGACAGACAGACAGACAGACAGACACACACACACACACACACACACACAGAGTAATGAAGGGTGAACATGCAGCTTTCAAACCTCTTTCATGATCTTCGCCCCTTTCTTGTCACTGAACTGCAGCTGTGCAATGGCTTCGTCGATGCTCATCCCTCGGATCTGCGAAGGAGAACAAACGGCGAGATGAAAACAACAAAAATGAACGTGACCACAGTGGCTCTATGAAGAAAACAAACAGAAAAAAGGCCGGATGCTGCAGATCAGATTAACAAGGAGTTAAAGGTTTTACAGGTGAGGTTGTTGGCACCAATTACCAGCCAAATGCTGGTCAAAAAAATAAGTGGCCGGCAGAATCGTTTCACTCACCTGCCAGAAAAAAAACACAATGGCATTTTATGGAGTGGCTGGCCAAATTTGAGCCTTTACTAGCCATTTGGCAGGTGGATGAAAAAGTTCATTTTGAACCCCGTTTACAGCCATGGAGAAGTATTAATTTTTGGTGTTTTAATAACGCCAAGTGTGAAATTCTGGAACATGGGTGCCAGACAATAACGATATACATATGCCAGATATTTTTCTTCCATCAATTGAGTGCAGTAGATCATGACTAAATAGTGCAATTAATGTTTAACATTGTTAAATATAATTAATAATTAGTAATTCAACTTCACATTTTCTGGCCAGGGACATCACCCAGCCCACCCCATTAATGTCCAAATCTCCCCCAAAATGGTCTCAATCGTTTGTGCTAATTTGTGCTGTTAAAAAAAAACGAACATTTGTGCTACTATGTTTCTTAAGTTATAGCGCTTTATAGGTTACACGTGTGACGTCACCCAGCCCCCCCATTCATATTCGAATCTCCCCAAAATGGTCTCAATCGCTGATTTGTGCCGTTAAAAGAAACATTTGTGCTACTTTGGTTTTTACGTTATCAGGCTTCATTTGTTACATGGCTACTATCTGCGCTGCAAAGGCTTCTGACACCAGCCATCGCTCCCATGAACGGGACCTTCTAAGACGCTTAATGTGTAAAAGCTTAACGTGGTCACCAACACTTAAGCCTGTCAAAAAACTAAGCCGAAATCCAACGATTATAGAAGTTATCTCACGTTAACGTTTTCTTCTTCATTGGCGCCTATGGCGAGGAAATAGCTTAACGTGATTTAATGTACCTAAACAATGATCAACGATTACCAAATTTCTCTCTCATATTGGTCCTCATAACCACTGACAACTTACAAAAAATCTAACCCGAAATCCAATTATTATGGACGTTATCTGACATTAAGCGTTTCTGCTTCACATTTTCAGCAGGGCAGCGGAGCAGCTGTGGATTGACTCTCCACGGTTCTCATGGGCTTTATACGGGGCCAGCTTCACGCAGGTTTCTCTCACAATGTTAAGGATAGTTGCAAAATATTCCTGAATAAACTAATGACTTGGTCCTTGGACAATGGCCTGACTTTCCATCCCATTTCTTTAACCCTCCGGTTGTCTTCGGGTTAAATTTGACCCATTTTCAAAAATGTTTCTGCACCCCAAATTTGATTTTCTTTCAACCACATTATCAAAGAAAACAACGTGGATGGTTCCATACAACGCTCCTCACAAGTACGTACACTCTTCATTGAATTTGGGGGTTTTATTCGATTTTATAGCTTTTTTTCAAATGCTTCAAAAAAATTAAATAAAAGACAAAAAAGTGAAAAAAAAAAAAAGAAATGGACAAAACATCAGGAAAAGTGACAAAAACGTTGAAAACGAAACGAAAAAAGAAACGTTGAAAAAAAGTTTTAATTTTAACGATGGGAAGACAACACAAGGGTTAAGGTCTGTTGACAGCCTTTAAAAACATCCCTGCTAACTAACAAGAGTAGATTCATCGCTACCGCTATTTTACCCTAAAATCTCAATATCTTTTATCGGCTGATTATCATCAACGGGCACCTCTGTCAACGCCTGTTTGAAACGTCAGCTTTGAGTGTTTGACTGAGGTGATTGGTGCAAAATAACTCGCTAAAGTGGAGATATGATTGGACTTGACTCCAAGGTATGATATATATGATGAGGAATTCCCCCCCACGGTGAGTCTCACCATTTTGGCCAGGTACCACATCTTGTCTTTGCTGTACTTAATCTGCCTCCTGCTGTGATGGATCTCCTGCAAATAAAACAAAGTATTCAGATGTTGTTGTTTTTTTTAAAAAGACGAGCAAACTTCTGCGCAGTTTAAAGCTTTAGTGCGTAACCTTTTTTTTTTTTTTATGTCCATCTGTGGTTAGCAAATCTAAAGAAACTCAAGTATTACACTGTCATTTTTAAAGTCAGGTCAGACACCTGAACGGGATATCCTCTCACTCTGCACTTCATGTTATCGGCCGAGCGAAAGACTTACTGCTGGTCTGCGGATATCACCCGGTAGCTGAGGTGGAAACACCTTCCGGTTCCTCCTCTCCCAGTCCTTTGATTCCAGTGAAGTGCTGGTGTGGAGACATGAGAGCTGCTGGGGACCGCCACCCAAAACCTGCAACCTGGAGACACATTTAAGAAAGGAGAAAAAAAAAAAAAAAGACATTCAATTTAATGTGTGTTCCAAACCAGCTCAGACACTCCAGACACACACACACATACACACCTGAGTCTGATTGTAAACAGATCATCCAAAGTAATAGGCCCCCCTTCCATCAATTGAATCACTGTACAGTAAGGGTTGCACGGACTAGTCGACTATACTTCCTCCACAACGACGTTTTGAGCTTGAAGTCGACTAGTCGCTGATCATGTGGTTTTGTCTAGAGATGCACCAATCATAGACCGTATGGCACCGATAGACCGGCCGGTGACCGGAATTGGCCGGTTTTCACGTGCTCGGCCATGACCGGTGGCCGGCAGGTCAGTCTGACGTATGCCGATTTCATGCCGGTCAACGCTACAATTAACTGACAACAAAAGTTATACGAGTGACGCACGCACACACGGACGCGACAGCACATTCTCTTTTTCCTTTCTCTCAACTTGGCGTGTCCGCGCTATTCTCGCACATGTAGGAAACCTCGTGAATTAACCTGCAACATGTAAGCTGTTTGGAGATTCTTCAGCATGTGTGCAGAAGATAACAAGTTTGCAATATGCAACACCTGCAAGGAAAAAGTAGGGCCTGGAGGGACGACACCAAAAACCAAAATCAAATTATTTTTAGTGTGATATTGGATGTGAAAAGAAGGAAATGGTTCTAACATTGCTCATTAGATGTGTGTGAATGTCCCACACCAGGAGTCATTTATATAGTTCTATTTTATAGGGATCCATTATCTGTTCAAAACATGTTCTATTAAAGAAAAGACAGAAAATAAATATTTGTGTGTGCTGTAAAGTGGTTAGAAAAAATGAAATCAGAATCGTCTCAAATCGGTATCGGCTCGCCTAACTCAAAAAAAATCGGAAATCAGAATCGGCCTAGAAAGTTGTAATCGGTGCATCTCTAGTTTTGTCATTAACAACATAGACCTGTAGTGCTTCCGTTTCTTGATTTTACGCTGCCAACCTTACACCTGGCCAGAGGTTATGGATGAAAACTAGCCTCCTGGCTAATTTACAGTAATGTTTTTTTAGTGTTTTCCTGAGAAGTAGACTGAATAAAACAAATGTAAAAAAAAAAAAAAAGTAAAGACAATGTAAAGACATTATAAACTGAGCTTGTAACCATGTCATACCACAAAGTTTAGCTACTGGCCAAAGCATTTCTGTAGACGACAAATACATGGATTTGGACTTTTCTTCTACGATAAAACGATTTAGTATTAACGTTACATGGGTTAATAAATAAAATAAAGAGTCACCACTTACACAGACATTAGGGCTGCACAATATATCGTCTTTTTTTAATCATCATCGCAATATCAACTAGCGCAATACACACGTCGCGAAAGGCTAAACTGATTTCTTTGTAGAAAGAAGAAAATATCAGAAGAAAACTGCACTTTAAAATGTCACTGTCATTCTTGTTTTAGTTGCGCTTTTATATTCAATGTAATGTTCAATTTGTCCATAAAACAATTTCTTTACTTTTATTTGATTTTTAATTCAACAAGCAATTTGTTGTAGTGTAAAATAATACTAAGAGCAGCAGAAAGGTAGAACTGAGCACGTTTTAACATCTGTTTATGTATCGCGGGTGATATCGTTATCGCGATATTCAACAACATTATTATCGCATATCGAACATTTTCCTCATATCGTGCAGCCCTAATTAGACATCCATTATAAATGGCTCAGAAACTGACACCATTTACAGCAAAGTCACACTGCAGATCTGTATTTCCTAACCTTGAAGTTACTGGCCAACAATTTGTCGTCTCCGAACTTCTTTCTAATTCAAATCAAGTGGTTTCCACTGTGCTTAGCTTAGCTTAGCTAACGTTACTTAAAGCCATAGATATATATGAATTAAAGCAGCCCCACAGACGTTTGTCCTTCTGCAGAGACAGTTGGGATTCTACCGACATCAATGTAACTTTCTTACCTCGAGCTCAACACCCCAGAGATATTCCTAATAAAGGCCATGCCTGAAAAACAAGTACGAATCAGTTAAAACATCGTCGGCAGACACAATAAATGTTATAACATGGCAAATGTGTAGTTAATTGGGCTGCATTTCTCTTACCACGTCCTGTCATTGCAGTCGCCATGTTGCATTTTTACGACGCTATTGTTCGCTGACGGTAGTGATGTTTACAGTAAGAAGAGCGAAAACTATTTACCCGTTTGTAGTCTTCACTGCGTATACGAACTATTACGTTTGTTTATCGGTTATTATTTGTAAGTTGTCTTACAAGTAATAGTATAAGATAGTGGTGGAAAAAGGCAATTTTGCTTTGGGGAAAAAAAGCAAACCCGACATGGTTTGACCCAACTAGGATTCCGTACTAGGCAACGGTAGGACTTACGACACCACGCTGGCCGTACGGCCGGTAGTGTAGTCGCTACGACAGTGCAGGTAACATGTGTGGAGTTTGGTCTAGCTTTATCAGACTTTATTAGAAATTGTATTAACTTTAAACGACCGGAGGGCGTCATGCACGAAAGGTCGCTTCCCGCCTCGCCCAACTGGTACTGCTCGCGCTGCAGTGACGTCAATAGCAGCGGTTTACTGGGCGTCGGAGCCAAAAACATCATCTATCTGATTGATGTGTCTGCATCCTCCTGCAGGGTCGTAGGTAAGTCTGCTGCTGCCATACACACACAGGGGGGTGGGGGGTAACTCTGGTACTCACCCCTAAGCTAAGCCCATATAGAAGGATACATGTCATGTTACACGCATGTTTAGCCCAAATCAAGGTGATCACATCCCCTCAGGTGTGATGATTACAGCTCCTGGAGTGGTGTACTGAAAGAGAAACAGATATCTGGTAACATGGACACTCGAGTTCACTGGTTCTCCACCTTTTTTTCATTAATGTACCCCTTTTTGAATTGTTTCTTTAAGCCAAGTACCCCCTGATCATCTAAAGTCTATATAAAGAGGAACAGTACAGCACTGTCAGCGACAGATTTACTAAACAACAGCCTTGGAACTGGAAAAAAACATTTAAATGCTGATGAGAAAAGGAGACAAAAACTGTAAAAAAAATAAAAGTCAAAATCTTGGAAAAAGATGGTAGAAAGAAGGAAGTACGGCAAGAATAGGTCAAAAATAGTACCAAAAACTGTAACATAACTTTGAAAATAAAGTGAGAAACGTGTAAAAAGTAGGACAGTAGAAGGAAGGCAGGCAGGCAGGAATAGGTCCAAAGAAGGCGACACAAATGTCACATTTTTGGTAGAAAATAAAAAAAGTCTATAAAAAGAGGAACAATGTTCTGGACAACAGCCTTGGAACTAGGGCTCCTCCCTCTTAGTCGATTAGTCGACTAATCGGTCGTTTTGGTCTTAGTCTTTAGTTGATTAGTCATGTTTTATGCTTTTTTTTTCATGCTGAATGACTTATTTCAAAGAAACATACGAGCACATCTCTGGTTAACACAAGAATCAAAGTGATGCTTTTGAATGACTCTTTGCGGAGAAACTCAGATTTACAGATCTGTCGATTTAAATCAACTAATCGATTAGTCAATACAATTGAATGAGTGTTAGTTTTATTCTATTAGTCATGAAAACTTTGTTTGAAGTACCAATGCACAAATCCTTACAAAAACATGCTTGCGCAGATTAGATGTGGAGTTATTGGCTGCTGCCAGTTCAGTCACATCTGGCATTACATGGTGATACTATTGGCCCTCTTGAATTCAAATGAGAAATGCAATGTTGAAATGTAATTTCAAATGTGGCCAAGGATTTTTGTCGTTTTTGGGCAGCAGATTTCGATGTTTCAGCTAGCATTTCTACTGAAACTGAACCATCGTGGTCGCTCGCCTGATGCACCTCCATCATCTCGTTCTCAATCTCCTACAGAATTAAAATTGTTTTTAATTGTTTTCTAACTGCTCTTTAATGTTTTATGTAAAGCACTTTGAATTGCCCTGTTGCTGAAATGTGCTATACAAATAAAGCTGCCTTGCCTTACAGAACGACTTGGCATCTAGGCAGCCTAGTATTTCGTGGCCTCTTTGCTGTATGATGGCACGCTGATAAGCCGTCTGTGTTTGTGTTTTTTCAGGGGAGCTCGTCGGCCATAAAGACTTTGTGTCGAGCTTTTCGTTCTGTCAGCATGCAGGGCAGGGCCACGTCTGCGTCAGCTCCTCCAACGACGGGAGCGTTCGCTTCTGGGACTCGGACAACAAGGTGCTCCTAAGGGAGCACGCGGCTCATCAGGTGAGTGTCGACTTTTCCCGTTCCGGCGTGCCGTTAGGCCCGTTCGAGATGAGCCGGGCCTGCGCAGAATCAATGCTCGCCGGTTAGATTTGTTTCCGTCTCGATCCCGACTTGCTCTGATGTCATTCACACGTGGCAGGTGGCTTTCCTGTAGGGCTGGGCAATATATTGATATTATATCCATATATGAAACTAGATATCGTATATCAATTTTAGATATCGTAATATACTGATATGACACAATTGTTGTCTTTTCCTGGTTTTAAAGGCTGCATTACAGTGATGTCGCACCAATTGTCAACCCTACAATATCGCCACAATAGCGATTATCGAAGTATTTGGTCAAAAATATCGGGATATTTGATTTTTTTCCGTATCGCCCAGCTCTACTTTCCTGCATAGAGGATGTTTTGGCACTTATTGCTGCAATTCATATCCATGTTCTCATCCCTGCATAAGAATATAGAGCAGTTTGGATGGTGTCTCATGTTATAATGCTCCATGACATGTTTTATCTGTTGCACAGTGTTCTGTTGCACAAACATTAGCTATACTTAAAAAAATCGCAAATCGAAAAAAAATTGCAATTACATTTTTTTTTTTTTTTTCTTTCCCAAAATCGAACCCTTTTCTACTTGAGCCTGACTGGTGAAATCAATGTGACGTACAGTATCAGCAGGATGTCATCTCCCCCCCCGTTGTTTTCCCTCCCCATACAGAGCCCCGTGGCGGCCGTGCACTGGTCTCCGCTGGATAAGAACCTGGCGGTGTCGGGGGACGAGAAGGGCGTGGTGGTCTGCCACTGGCACAACACGGGAGACACGGCCAGCTTCTTCCCAGAGCCCAGGACCATCTTCTGCCTCTCCTGCTCCCCCCACACCTGGAGCTCTGTGGCCGTCGGGTAAGACCAGCCCCCAGGGAGCACACTCCGCTCTGCCGGATCACAACGCTTCACACAAAGTCCAAACGTTCAAAAAGCCACAAATAGGGCCGGGCATTGTTCCACAATTTCGATACCTGGGATTAAGTACTGATCCCTGACTGATAGCAAAGAAAGAGAAAACCCCGCACCTGCTCTTGCTGCGGCATCACCATGCTCTTGCCAAAATGTCCAGGGGGGCCAAAACGTTAGATTTCTTTAAAGTTTTAGTATGTAACTTTTTGATATTAATGAACGTCCGCTACATTCAAGCCATTGTCATAGGAGATGCTACAAAGCTAATTAAGACTATCAGCTCCACACAGCTCTCTCTGTAGTTCTCAGTATGGCTGTGTTCAGAAGATTGTGGCGTCTGGAGACTTTCGCACGCAGAAACTCGAGTGAGGATAATTGCCTCTTCTGAAGAGTCCATGTTTTTTTTTTAATCCTCCGTGTCCTCCTTGGCTTCTAGCAGCTGTGTGGAGGAGGGGGGAAGGCTTCTGTCATCTGGACTACAATAGAGCTGTGCACAAAAAAGATATATTACACAATAAAGGAAAGGGAGAAAGCCAAAAAGCATAATATGAGCACTTTAATAAAATGGTGATGCTGCAGCAAGAGCGGTGTGCAGGATTTTCTCTTTCCTCAAATCCTTGTTTTTTTACAAAGAGAAATTACAACATTTTACATTACGGTAAAATGTTTAGCTCCATAGCTCCTTTACAATTATTTGACACACACACTGTAGTCAAGCCTCTCAAAATACAACAACGCACACAGGAGCGCTGTCTCTGTGCGTGACACAACGTTTTTCCTGCGTGCCTCCTCGACGTGTAACGTCAAATAGCTGATCACACGGTGATTTGCACTAAGATCCTCCACTGCTTTTCTTTCAAATGTTCCTGATCTGTCCCAAAAAAATAGATACCAGTGAAAGTGCATTCTGTTTTCACGCCTCTAACTGTGGACCTCACTGCCTCACTGCCACTGACTTTTTAGATCTTAGAATGGCAAGCTGGCTCTGTATTTAAAAAAAAAAACAATGACCTACATATATTTCATCTAGGTTTAATTTGGAGCATTACTTCATAAGTGTTAATCAGTGTTTTTTATATCATTTATATCATTATTTTGAGTCTTTCTTCATCTTTTTTTTTTCTCATTTGTGTTTTAATGTTGCTTTGTGAAGCACTTTGGGCTGCATGCTTGCATGAAAAGTGCTTTATACAAATAACCAAATACAGTTGAGTTGTACTTACCTGTAGAAAGAAGTCCAGACACTTGAACAACAACAACAAATACCAAATCCTAAAATGCACAAAACATTTCTTTACTCTTGTGTTAAAAAGCAAAATTCAACCTTTTTGGCTGCCGTACCAACGGTGGAATATAAACCCGCCGCGATTTGGGATTGTGACAGTGCTGTCGTCGTTCTGCCCAAAGGTACAAAGACGGGATGATCGTGCTGATCGACGTGAGCAAGAAAGGCGAGGTGACGCACCGTCTCCGCGGACACGAGGACGAGATCCACTCGCTGGCGTGGTCGCCCCAGGCCGGCGAGGACGCCTTCTACAGCAGACAGGAGGACAGCGAAGGTAGCAGTGGGCCGTCACATACTGTCTACACAGCCTACATTGGTTTGGTGCATGACAGCTATATATTATTATTATTTTCTTTTCTCAATCAGTGCGTTTACACGCAGTTTAAAAAAAACGATTAAGTTAGGGTTAAAGGAACACGCCACTGTTTGTTGAAATAGGGTTATTCACCGTCTCCTCTATATTTATAGAGGTGGGCAAACACATTTTTGTCTCAGTGCACGCATTGTCTTAGTCCGGCAGCGCCGCCACTAGCTTAGCTTAGCATAGTGAATGGAATCCTTTGTTGCCGGATAGCATGTCATGAGTAAAAGTGAGACAACACGTTGCGTGAACACTGTGCTACGTGTGACAAGAATGTGTAAATGAAACATGAAGTTGTTAAATTTCACTAATTTAGTGGCCGGTGGGTGTAATGTTGACACAGGTCCACCGGGAAGAAAAAGCCAGCTGTGCGTTGGCAGAGCGCCGCCTACTGTAGCGGAGGTAGAGTTGGCGTAAATCTGGTTAATCACCGCTGCTGTGCATGTTAACGCACGGAATGTGTTTTAATTCTGCACAGACAACAACTTTTTCACAGGAACATTTTTTCTCATAGAACCTTGTAATGTAAAAAGTGTACATTTTTTATTTTTTTTTTATTTTATGAGTTCACACAGATTAATATACACATAATCAATACAAGATCTGATGGCTAGATGCAAAAAAAAAACTCAGAGGGGCTTAAACTGGGCACTCTCCAATGCACACTCCAAATACAATATAAAAAACCTAAAACAGTGATAAGAGAAGAGAAGAGGAAAAAGCCAAAATTACACATGCTATAAAATCAACAGTATACATACGAAAGGTAAACTATTAGGAGTTCCATGGGTTGTTTACGAAGACATCCCATAGGGACAGCGTTGCACAGACAAAAACAAACCTTTTAACAGCTTTCCTAAATTGTACAAGTGCTAGCTTTGAAATAAAATCGGACGGCGAAGCGTTCCACATCACTGAACCTGTGTCATTTAAACCAAAGACAGATGGGAGGCCTGAGTTTTTATTTATTTATTTTATTTTTTTATCATCCTAGCAAACGGTGGAGTGTCTGCAGGAGACGCGGGCGGCTGCTACCTGGCGTCGGGGAGCAAAGACCAGACGGTGAGGATCTGGAGCTCGGCGAAGGGGAAAGGTGAGACGTTCTGCAAACGGCCAGGAGTCTGTGATCTCGTTCCTTACTTCCTCCTGACCTCTATTCATGGCAGCGTGGAAAAGGCTTTACAAGGTGTCCACAGAGCATTTAGGAGCCCCAAAAATCATGTCTTCACGTACATACAACATCTAATTATATCCTTTATTATTGAACACTAATATAATTTACATGGGACAAAAGTGCTGATGTAGTTACACTAATATTCAATCATGTTATTTGTTAATTTAAAGATTACAATTGTACTATTATTTAATTCTTTTTTTTATTTCTGGTCTAGTATTGTTTTTATTTATTCAGTTATTTATGTACTTATCTTCAATTTTTATTATTATTGTTACATCCCGCCCTACTACAGTTCACTAAACATGGTGTGTGTGTGTGTGTGTGTGTGTGTGTGTGTGTGTGTGTGTGTGTGTGTGTGTGTGTGTGTGTGTGTGTGTGTGTGTGTGTGTGTGTGTGTGTGTGTGTGTGTGTGTGTGTGTGTGTGTGTGTGTGTGTGTGTGTGTGTGTGTGTGGGGTTGGTTTATCCTATATGTCACCTTTCTGTTGCACACTATCTTCACAAATGAAAAACAATTACGAAATAAAATGCCCCAAAACATATTGACCGATTTTTAAATTGTTCATTTATAAGAATTTCTTTCATTGATTTTTCATCCTTCAGACTTTATTTATATAGCACTTTTCAGACATAAAAATGAAGCTCAAAGTGCTTGATACAACACACACATAGATACACAACACAATTGCCTCCCGGCCCCACCCCTAAATTGACAGAAATGATGTCTGTCCTGTCACTGTATTGATGTCGTAATTACAGACTGTAGAAAAAGCAGATCAAATCCACAGAGGGGGAAAAAAAGTTGCCCTGCCGTTGTCCTTTCAAGAGAGATTTACAGTTAGGTCCGGAAATATTTGGACAGCGACACAACTTGAATAATTTGAATGAATAAAAACACAATGGATTTTAAATGAAATCATCGAGATGGAATTGTGGTGCAGACTTTGAGCTTTATTTTGAGGATATTTACATCAAAATTGCTTCCAAATGAGAATGTCACACCTGAAATCAACTCCAGAGCTGCCTGATTGATGATGAAATGATGAGGGAATAGCCCATACGTGCTCATGAAACAGCTTTTGACTTAATTGTTCAATTACTTTAGGTCCCTTTTTTAAATGTGTGTAATTCCTAAACCCTTCCTCCAATTTTGACGTAAATACCCTCAAAATAAAGCTGAACGTCTGCACTACAATTCCGTCTTTGTGTTAACACACAGGGCCAAAATTATGAAAATTGTGTTGCTGTCCAAATATTTCCTGGACGTAACTGTACCTCCGGTGATCTCACGTAATCCTCTCTGCATGCTCTCATCTCCCCCCCCCCTTCCCTCCAGCTGTGATGACTCTGAAGCTGCCGTATCTGAAGAAGAGAGGCTCCGCGGTCGACCCCGGCGTCAAAGAGAGACTCTGGCTCCACGTCCACTGGCCGAAGGGACGGCCCACGCAACTCGTGTCCAGCTGCTTCGGGTACGCATATCCATCGGTCAGGCCATCGGAGAAACGTGACCCAGGCGCAGCTCAGTAGCATTTTTTTCAGCAGTGTTGGATTTGACACGTAAATGTGACTAGTCGCTTTGCACTTATTACCCCTTGAGTGATGACTTTCCTGCCTTAAGGCGAAATTTACGGTTGTACAGAGGCTCGACGCAGAGCCGACGCCGTAGCCCCAGTAAGTGGCTAATACCCTTGTGAGGATTTATACTTGTGCAATGGTGTGTCTGCGTCCGTCTAGGGTATCAGTGACCAGTTTTAGCGGAAACCGCTAATTAGCTTATAACACTAGTCGTAGGGGCACTGGTAAAGTAAAGAGAAATCGCTATTTCTACACCACTCACAAGGCTCAAAATAGCACCAAACTTCCACGGTAGCATAATGAGGGTCCCTACATGTAAACACAAGCATTGAGAACTTTGTAAGTGTACGGACAGTTTATTAAAACGATAGTTTAGAAAGACAGTAGCGTTCGCGTATACAGGCAGGCGCCATCTTGGGATAACAGTCGCGACCAGTTGAACGCCGTGCAACCAGTAACCAGTAACGTAGCTCAAGCGCAGCGTTCTCCGTTTGACTGATCGTTTTCCCAAGATGGGACCTGCCTGTATACGTGACACTAGCGGCGCCGCCATCTGTGTGTGTGTGTGTGTGGGGGAGCATGTGGTAGAGCGAGGGAGAGAGCGACAGGGTTGGCGTGACGGAGCGAGTACCGACTCCGGCGGTAGCGAGGGAGAAACAAAGCGTCTCCCCTGTTCTTTCTGACCACGGTCGGAAAGCTGTAGAAGAAAAAATTAGCTCTCTACTTTTTCTTATTTCGTGTGGTTCACGGAGAAGGAGAACCCCGGAAAATGAGCGTGACGCTCCACAACCCAGCCGTGCGGACCAAAGTGGGACTACGGATGGAAATTAGCCCTTGGCTACAATCCGGCATGTTTACATGCATGTATTCCATGTTTATTTATTAACATGCACTGTCCCAATCAAATAAAAAATAAAAAAAAATAAAAAATCGCGGTCTGCGTCGCCGCGACATGTAGTTCCATTTCCGGGGGAGGTGCAAAACAGGCTACGGCGTAGGGTTGGGTTGGTATCTACGCGTACCTACAGTACAGGCCAAAAGTTTGGACACACCTTCTCATTCAATGCGTTTCCTTTTTATTTTCATGACTATTTACATTGTAGATTCTCACTGAAGGCATCAAAACTATGAATGAACACATATGGAATTATGTACTTAACAAAAAAGTGTGAAATAACTGAAAACATGTCTTATATTTTAGATTCTTCAAAGTAGCCACCCTTTGCTTTTTTTATTAATAAGGGAAATAATTCCACTAATGAACCCTGACAAAGCACACCTGTGAAGGTAAAACCATTTCAGGTGACTACCTCATGAAGCTCATTGAGAGAACACCAAGGGTTTGCAGAGTTATCAAAAAAAGCAAAGGGTGGCTACTTTGAAGAATCTAAAATATAAGACATGTTTTCAGTTATTTCACACTTTTTTGTTAAGTACATAATTCCATATGTGTTCATTTATAGTTTTGATGCCTTCAGTGAGAATCTATGATGTAAATAGTAGTAGTAAAGGAAACTCATTGAATGAGAAGGTGTGTCCAAACTTTTGGCCTGTACTGTACGTACGGGGCGTGGATTCACCGTGGAACCACCGATCAGGACTTAACAGTAGCCTCCGGTTATAGTGTGAAAACATCACTGCAGAGACTTTGAAAAAGTCAACTTAGGAATTTGGTCTTGTGATGCAGTTGCAAGCAGGGGCTCATAAAGATTATTCTCAAGTTGTAGTTGATCAGCCAACTCGCCAGTAAGTGTTTGCGCATTCAACCTTTATTTTAGGGGGATAGTCTCCTGGGATCCGGATGTCTCTTTCTCATTTGTCTTGGCAAATAAACAGCAAGTGATTTATAAATTTAGTTTTATTGGCTTTTGTGTGTGTTTGTGTCCCCCCCCCCCCAGTGGTGAGTTGGTGATGTGGGACCTGACCCGGACAGGGAAGCAGAGGTGGACCCTGTTTGGGACTTCTTCGGAGGGTCAGAACCACAGCCGGATCGTCTTCAGCGTGAGTTCGGTCCGCCTGCAGGACGACAGAGAGCTGCTCATCAGCACCTCCATGGACCGAGAGGTGGGTCGCCTGCTTTCATCTCACACTTAACTTTCCAGTTAAGTGTGAGATGTGAGTGTGTTTTCATTCGTAGTCACCAGGGATCTCATTTATTTATGCACATTCTCAGCCCCGTTTTGTGCATACGCCACTTCCCATGCAAAGGTTGTGATCCTTAAAAAAAAAAAAAAACTTGACGGGAGAATGTGCGGCCCTCCACGCAAACTCTGACCCATGCATACGCCCATTTTGGAGACAATGGCAAGTGGCGATGCAGATGGTGAGGTGGTGAACTGATTACACAGGTTGCACAATTAGTTATCGGGAACTCTGCTGAATAGGGGTGTCCCCGACTAAGGATTTACACATTTGAATCAGAATTGACGAATCTTTCTATAGTTGACTGATAGTCGAATCATCTGTGTGTGTGTGTGTGTGTGTGTGTGTGTGTGTGTGTGTGTGTGTGTGTGTGTGTGTGTGTGTGTGTGTGTGTGTGTGTGTGTGTGTGTGTGTGTGTGTGTGTGTGTGAATGGGTTGGGAGGGGCACGACACTAGTCAGCAGGAGGGTAACATGTAAACCGCAGGCGCGTATGGACGCGTATTTCGCATCCGCCGCATGCATAACCGTCTATTTTGGGAACCGTGTATCCTGGCTCAAGTGTGCGCAATAATTCTTTAAAACCTTCACCGTCCACAACATTCACTGGCCTCATTGTGAAGCGAAATAAACTCTGCAATCTTGTCCGGGATTTCTCTTTTCCTTTTCTATTTTTTGGCGCAGCTCCGGTACTACTACTACTACTACTACTACTACTACTACTACTACTAGATGAACTGCTGTCGTCTGATACTGTGGGTGGATCTAGAAAAAGGACTAACATATTTTAAGTCCCAACATATGATATTGCTATTCGTAAATTAAAAGCGCCATTATATATGAAAAAGTGAAACGTCTTTATTGGTAATAAACTTACCCGTTTTAAGTGGAAAGCCATGTTTGTTGCTGACGAGTGGTAGGACATGAGCTGTTGGCACAACTTGCATTTTACTTTATTTGGATCATCTTTTACCATTTGAAAGTGCATCCACACTTTAGATTTTCTTTTTCCAGACATTGTTAAATTACGTTAATCTCCTCGTCTGATGCTCCTCGTCTGTCTCGGATCAGGGAAAGTGAAACTTAAATCTGTCACAGCGGTGGTTGGATTTACACACACACACACACGTAAAAAAATATTTATTGAACTTTTCTTTCTTTGTTTCCACGTTTTTTTTTACAGCATTATCATAATTAAAGGCTGTATATAGCTTAATATAACCGTACAAAACCAGTAGTTCTGTGTGAAATTAGACATTGAGCACCCCCAAAATGGTATGATCCTCGTTTCATAATAACACCCGCGAAGATCCGACTGTGAGATTGGTGGTCGAATCAGGCTCCGCATATCGATGCATCGAATCTTCGACTATTCGGGGTCACCCCTACTGCTGAACAAAATATATTTGAAATATTTCTTCCTTCACTGAAATGTCCCATTAATGATGGGCGTATTGAAGTGTACCACACTCTTTATTGGCGCCGAAAGGGCCTTTTTGATTGGAAGCTGGGTCGTCGGAGGGGGGTGGTGGATTTAAAAAACAAAAAAAACAAAGAGCCCTGACTTTGACTTTTTGACTCTGCAGATTAAATGCTGGGACCTGGCCTCTCTGGACTGCTGCTGGACTCTGCCCACCCTGGGCGGCTTCGTCTACGCCCTGACCTTCTCCCCCGTGGGCGCCGGGTGTCTGGCGCTGGGCGTCGGAGACAACATGATCCGGGTGTGGAACACGCTGACCACCCAGAACCAGTACGACACGCGCTCCTTCTGGCAGGGCATCAAGTCAAAGGTCACGGCGGTAAGACGTTTGTTGTTGTTTTAAATCTGTGCGTGTGAGTGCGTCATCGTAAAATGTGAACTTTTGTCGTTGACTGGGGGATTAGGGCTGGGCAGTATAGCGATATTATATCGACATCGACATACGAGGCTGGATATTGTCTTCTATTTTGGATATCGTGATAACACAAGTGTTTTTTTTCCTGGTTTTAAAGGCTGCTTACAGTAAAGTGATGTCATTTTACCAGACTTACTAGCTGTTTTATTATTTGCCTTTGTGGTGGAATTTCCAGAAACACCATGTAGTGGTATGATGAGA